>CM023103.1:42879069-43355915 GCA_013103745.1 Gardenia jasminoides
GCTAGAGGAAAGAAGCAAAGGCAATGCTTTATGGAGACAAAATGAAAGGTTGCCTTGTTTCAGAAAAGTGGTCAAACTTCCGCTTTTTTGTTCTCGACGACGTGCGACACTCTAACTTTTCTTGGTTTTCTCCTTGGCATTGTCCCACCTTTATATCTCTGTAATATCTCTACATATGCCGGTATTATCTTAGGGTTACTAACACCACATCTCAAAAATGGACACTTAAACTAGCGAAAACAAACAATTAATTCTCAAAAATTCTCGAATTAGAAAATAATAACTTAAAATATAAATTCACTAATATTTTAGTGAATAAACATAATATAAATATTATCATGCATTTTAAAATAAAAATGGAATTTTGAGACCCAGCGTCTCACACGTAAAGAAATTTTGTCCTCAAAATTCTCCGTTCTACGGTCGACCACGGAATCTGTTGACCAAAAAGGGCATATGTTCTAGCTGGTGCCCATGGTCGGTTCCCTCATTCAGTAACTCGTTGGGAAGTAATTCCATTTTCTTGGCGAGTATTACTTTCTTGTTTGCTTTCTTGGGAAGTTGCTAACTTGATGGTCGGCACTCCTACAATGCAAACACTTACTTTCACCCAATAGTTGTCTTTAGTGTGTTTCTTTTTCCACGATCCACAAGTTGGTTGAAAAATTGTGGCTTGACTTCGCAGCAATGTTTCCTTTGATTGAACCCTTCTTGTTTGAGTTCCTTGTGATGTAGCTCCTTTTGGTTGCTCCATCTTATGAGAGAAGAAGGAATAGGTGGTAGTCTTACTTAGTTCCTTTTCGACTTTGGGTGGTGGTATGCAGTTCTCTAGAAGGTTCAAGTTACTAGGTGTATCTCTCTTTAGGGCTTGAAGGCTTTCAATGAGGATTTTGTAGTCTTGATCCTTTGGGCTTTCTCAAGGAATCACTAAAGTCTCAATTTGAGCTGCTGTGAGGCGTCTTGAATTTCTAGATTGAGCCCTAAATAGCAGTCTTATTCTCTTTATTTCTGTAATTACGGTTTGGGGCAAATCTAGACAGCTTAGTAAATTGAGTTTCATAATGCAGCACTTCCTTGGCAGTTTTATAAAATCATGTTCTCTCTTTTCTTGGACGGTGGTGGGAATTTTTCATTAAATTCTGTACAAAAATTCTTCCAAATCCTCAAAATTTGTTCTCTTTCCTTATTTCTTATAACATTCCACTATGCCGAGCGGTTCTTCAAGTTGGAACAAACAAATGTTACTTGTCTCTCTTTAAATAATCCAATTTCAAATATGTTTATTATATTTTCTAACCAATTCACCGGCTATATCGAGTCGGGACCCCAAAACTAGGGGAAAACTTTTGAAATCTCTTTTAAGGCCTTATCTTCCCTATCTCTTGGTTTCCAAGTTGATTCACTTGTCCAGCTCCATGGCCTTGTTGAGGTACTAAATATTCTAATAAATCCGTCCATACGATTTTAAGCGGTGTCACTTGATGGTTTGCCTCAGCTCTTGGCTCGGTGTTTTGATTATACAACCCATCTCTTCCTCTTAATTTTGGGGTTATGCATTGGACATCCCGTGCATTGATCTTCTATCTTCCAGTTTTTTCAACTAATTTATATGGACATGCATTAATTCAATATGAACTAGGAACATACACACACATAGATGCATGGGAAAACATACCAATTACAAGAACCGCATTAATCAACAACAAGAAATGACAAATGAGACTAACCATTTCACAAGTAGCGTTGCCACAATCAACTTTAGCTACCACCACTTTTCATAACTAGTTAATCACAACACAAGAAAATCAAGTTTAGGTACATACTCCAGTCAGATCAATAAACCAAACATACTAATCATCCAAATAGGCAATTCTTATTTCTAATCCCATTATTCCTTTTAAAGGCAAAATCTCGGTCACTAGGACCAGTCAAAGCAAATCTAGATAATCCTATCTCTCCATAGCAAACTCGACATTGAAAGTGTTGAACCCTAAAAAAAAAAAAGAGATTTCTAAATTGTTTCACCATTATTTTCCCTCAAGTACTCTATTTTTTATTGTGTATTGCATGGCATTAATCTAGAATTGCATTCTACATGTTTCATGTAGTCAAAACATCAAACTTATAGTGTATTAGTGGGTCATATTTGTATATTAGGGTTTGAGACAATTTGTATAGATTATATCAAATTATGGCCAAGACTTCAACACTTGTCAACAATCTACAACAACCTTGACTTAAGCTTTTCTATTTAAACTCTTGTCTTCAAATTCAAACAAAACTCCCTCTCATTTTCATCTCTCTTGGCTGAACCATGAGCAAGAAAACCACAAAACCCCAAGCTAGAATCTAGTTATTTTAGTGAAGAAAACAACTCCAGTGAAACCCTAGGTTGGATTGCTACTTAAACATCAAGTTTGGTTGGAAGAATTGGAACTTTTGGGTGGATTTTCTCTCTATCTCTCAAGGTAACTCACCACTTATCTATGCTTTAATGATCTTTAAATTCAAAGTGGATGCATGATAGTTAAGTTTAAGGTGTTTGAGGTTGATTGGAGGGACAAATTATGGAAGAGTTTCTTGTGTTTCAGAACTTGAACTTAGGCTTTTGTTTTAAGCTTCTATGTGTTTGATGAAATGTCTAAGGGTTTGTGATGTTTTATTGATGGATTTATTTGATTTTTTAGCATGTTTTACACCTTACTAAGAGATGGAAATAACTTTAAAGGATTAATTGTAGTGATTGTGTCAAATCTGGAAATTTTCAGGAAATCAGAAATGGAATTCAGCAAACTTTCCGAACTGGTAATTGTAAGTGAATTAGACCCTGATCTTTTATACCATTAGAAGGTCTATGAACCCTATTTTTAGCGCCGCTGTGAGTTCGATTTTGATTTTTCTACATTGAGTTATGGCCGTTCTTACAGGCTGTTCAACCAACACGCACCTAGCAGACAGTTTTACGTGTCTCACGGTTTGGCCATTTCGACCCTGATTTAGTGTGATTTGATGTTAGACCTCTTCATCAAAATTGTAGGGCTATGTCTTAATTTCAAAACTCCATAACTACACCTCAATCCGATAACGAAATACGGTTATGATTAAATTACTGAAGGGCAGCAAACACTGTCAATTGTTGTTTTCATTTCTACAATTGTTTTCCTCATTCCTCTTGACTCTTGTGCATTCTTGCCGTGTCCCAACCTTCTAATTCATGATCCTAATATGTTTATAAGATTTTGTTTTGTTCACCCTTATAATTTGGATTGGTCATTTTGTGTTTGTGCATCCAAGTTGTGATTTCTATCAAGTAAAGAGAACACGAGCATATGCATTAGGTCTTTCTTATTTGGGGTATAAACTTAAATACCTTTCATTTCATTTGTTATTAGACTTGGAAGGAGAAATAGGGAGATTTGGGTGCGAGCACTGAAGATACTGCTTAACTTCGGTGAGTGTTCCATTACTTGTTACTTGACCATTACTTTGAAATATTTGGACTATTTGAATTATGTGATGATTTGTTCTCTTGTGATTTCGAACCAATCAATATGATCAGAGCAGTCGTTACTTTATCACACTCAATCTCCTTTTCGCATAAAATTTTTTGGATGTGAATCCGTGTGAATTGGCCTTTGGCCTACATTTGATTTGTGAGTCGCAGGTGATATCCATCGACAAATCTAATTTGTTTGGAGCTCAAAACCTATATGGTGGGTCAATCAACTTTCGAGCCAGCAGGTTGGTCGAGTAGAGTATTGGGTATGATATGTGAATCCAGAAAAACGGTATACTCGAGTATTACCTAAATTTGATTTGTTGGGGTGTTGGCGGTAAGGGGGGTGAAATGGTGGACGGTATCCGGTGTAAAGTGGGGATCTATGGTCTTACCTCTGAACTTTGAACATTGGCGGAGGGTCAGCGGGATATGACATGATCAAGCTAAGGAAATTGGCTTTTTTGAAAATCATATCCTTTAATTGGGTGTGTTCAATTTATTTGGTGATTTTATTTGTGATACCTGTTTATTAAGTAAATTCTAATTGTTTACATGGCTGCATGTTTTTGGGACCTCATTGAGCTTTCAGCTCACCCCCTTTCCCCTTTGTTTTTCCTTAATAGGAAATTTCTGGATGATGGGGTCGGGAGGCCGCGATTAGTGTAGACATTGTGTTACTTTGCTTAAGGGTTGTTGTTTTAGAAAACCCTATCTTGGTTTTATCTTTTGGTTTGTAACCTTAGCCTACATTTGAATTCTAAGTTTGAATTGTAGTTTGAATTTATGTAATTATGTTGGTTTGAAATTTGAATTTGGAGATGTAGTTTAGTAAGTGTTGAATTGGTTTTTTTTTTCAATGGTTATGAATCCTGGTGAGAGCTAGGAGGCATCCGAACCCTTTGGTTCCTTGGGAGGTAGGGTATTTACAAAAGAAGTTAGGGAAAGAGTCATATTTAATCAACCTCAAGGTTAACCAACATTAGGGTTTTAATCAAAGCCTCAAGCTCTAAATTCAAGCCCAGGAGAATGGGTACAACTTACTAACTTAAGCGTCACATAGGAACCAAGTCAATTCACACTAGGTAGCCATCTCGGTTGCAAATCAATTCAATCCCATTTATTCCTCATAGAAAATTCACAAAAGTCTCACATAAGCGAGTCATCCAAAATCATCAGTCTCTTACATATATGGGGATTAAAATCCTAAAGAACATCTCGAATTCTATGATTTACCTTGGTCAAATTCACTCCCATAGATATCGACTAGTACGATTGTTCATGAAATTCACTTATCACTTTTCAAATCAATCCTACGCAATTTTCTTCTTTTCCTACAATATAAGAAACTCTAGTGCTCAATATTTCACTTAACAACCAATTAGTCCTATGGTCCAGCATCCTAAACTTTAAGCCTAGGATACAATGCAGGAGATCAGATCCTACACTTCGATACCAAGCGTGACCCACTTCTCACAGAGGAACCATTGGGTATCGGTGGACCCGTCACGCCCAGCTAAACTTCGGCTGCAATCCACCATTCATTAGCGAGCAAGTACTTTAGAATAATAAGATAACCTTAATCCTTAGGTCGAGACAACGTTTAAACCTTAAACACCATTAGAGAATCACAGCTACCCAGATTTCAGTTACAATTACAAAGTTTATCCATTCGTAATTTCTTAGGGTACACTCAGAAAATACAAGAATTACATCGGAAAACAAGCAAAGTCTACAAACCAAACAATCTAGTGCAATTCTTAGAAGCTCTGGTTCTCAAACCTTGATAAGGAAAAAACAAAGTTGGAAGGAATGAGCTAAAGCCTAGTGAGCGATCCCAATACATGCATCTCATAGCAATGAAGCAATATAACGGTTGAGCACTCAATTATTCAATATAAATCAGTTTGGGAGCATAAAATTTATAAAACATATAAAATGAAAAAAACACTTCGGTGAAATCTGAGGTTCCTTTGGAAGCGGTCTGAATCCGTCTTGCCGGTCCTCAACCATTCTCCTCCTTTATAACACCCGGTGGTATCTTGGGAGTACCGTCTGATTGCCCTAGGTTACCAACCTACTTTCGGCAGAGTCTAGCGTCGGCTCGAATAGGCCGATAAAGGGGAAAGGACTTGTTCAGCCAATGTGTTAAAGTACACATAGCCTCGATCATGCACAAATAATATACAAAAGGTAGAATAATAAGCGGTTGAAGCGGTATAATGTGAGTTAGGTCGAGTGCGATAAGGTACACCTTCCTTAGGAACAAGTATTTAACACTCACGAGGACAAGTAACATCAAATATTAATCACATACGCGTAATTCACACAACATACAGGGAATACTCACCACTTAAGCAGATCAACAATCCAAATTGGGACCCTACCAAATCAGCACCGGGTCTAACCAAATAAAACAAGCAATAAGATTCACATTGACACTTTTCAAGACTAGTCAAGACTTGAACTAGTAGTTAGATGCAAGATTCTTAAAATCCTCAAGTTTCTCGGTGAAAAGTAGTCACTCGAGTTGAAAAATAACAGGAAAGTTTCCTTTTGGACATTGCACGTCGTTTAAAACCCAAATTTCCCTAAATAAATTACATGTATGTAACTTCTCATTTTCAAGACAACTAAATTAGGTGAGGTCTTTTACCTCTAAAATCACCTTTGGGTTCAAACTCAAAACTTATACTTGATTCAAGATTTTGACACATATCTAGTGTACAATTTTCACCTCAAATCTCACACCTAAA
Organism: Gardenia jasminoides; assembly: GCA_013103745.1. Classification (NCBI taxonomy): domain Eukaryota; kingdom Viridiplantae; phylum Streptophyta; class Magnoliopsida; order Gentianales; family Rubiaceae; genus Gardenia; species Gardenia jasminoides. The sequence goes on from CM023103.1 coordinate 42,885,322, forward strand.
ATCATCAAAAATAGTCAAAACATTTCAAATACTCAAATCTGTCCAAATAGTAACTTTATCCAAAAATTAGTGAAAAACTCAAATTTTTACCGTTAAAAATACAAGATTTGATTCGAATCAAGCATATACTCATAAGTGAACATAATACATATTTATTCACGTAAAAATCTAGCCAAGATACATCATAAAATTTTGAAATCTAGTATCATAACTTTCCAAGTGAGGTTCGCCATCAAGCATCTCATTCCTTCAAAATTTTCACCAACATTTCTTTACTTTCTAATCACAAAATAAATCCATCTCATAAATAACAGTCACAACCATAGCCAGGTCCTCAAGTCTGCTACCTAAAAGGCCACCTCAAGTAAGCTACCTAAGTTGGGAATTCAAGAGCCCAACTCAAATGTTCCAAACACTAGCATTTCTAGCAAAATAAACCATAGATCTAAAAGATCTAGCACTAATAAAGTTAAAACTAAGAGATTTAAGTGTTATACCTCAAGATCTAGTGTTGATCTACTGCGGATGAACTTCCAAGTTTTGAAATCTCAAGAACCTCCAAATTTAGCTGAAGAACTAGCTTGATCTTTGGTGTTTTCCTCCACAAATCTCAAGAACAAGAAGATGACAAGCAAGATGAAGCTTTCTTCCCTTTTCCTTTCTCTCTCTCACTCTCGGACCTCTCTCCCTCTCTCTCTCTCTCTCTCTCTCACGGCAACAATAAGGAGGAGAAGGAACAAGAGAAAAGCCTTCCAATGGTGTCTTCAAGTTTCAAGAAATGAAAGATGAAAATGGGGTGGAAGAAACTTGTTTTCTCTCTCTATTTCTCTCTCTCTCAACCTCGGCTCTCTCTCTCTCTCTCTCTCTCTTCAAGCTTCAAATGGCAGCTGAAAATGAAGAAGCAAGAGGCAAGAAACAAGGCTTTATGGAGACAAAATGAAAGGTTGCCCTTGTTTTAAGGAAAAGTGGTCAAACATTCACTTTTTGTCGCGTTGACACACGACACTCTAACTTTTACTTGTTTTTCTCCTTCCGGCACTGTCCCACCTTAAATATATCTCTATAATACCTCTACATTTGCTCGGTTTCATCTTAGAGCTACTATTCATGCCACGACTCAAAAATTGATACTTAAACTGGTCGAAACCAAATACTGGCAATTAATTCTCAAAAAATTCTCTAAATTAGAAAATAATAACTCAAAGTATAAATTCACTAATATTTTAGTAAATAAAAATAATATAAATATTATCATACGTTTTTAAATAAAAATATAATTTTGAGACTCTCACAGAGTTGACTTAGTTAACCGGTCCACTACAACCCAAATGGCATCATGGCCCTTTAGCGTATGGGGTAATCCTGACACAAAATCTATGGTAATCTGATCCCACTTCCATTCTGGTACCTCTAATGATTGTAATAGCCCCGACGATTTTTGGTGTTCTGCCTTGACTAGTTGGCAGGTAAGACAAATTTACCTGAATCGAAGGCCACGTCCTTTTCATGCCTTCCCACCAATATATGTTTTCACATCTTGATACATTTTATTTCTTCCATTGAATAATGCATTTGCATTTGCGTGCCTCTTCCAAAATTTTCATTCTTTGTTCATTTTCCTTAGGGACCACTATTTGATCTTGATATCTTAGAATCCCGTCATTCCTAAGATTAAAATCAGGCAATTTTCCTTCTTTCACCTTAACTACCCTCTTTTGTATCTTAGGGTTCTTTCCTTAGGCATCCTTAATTTTCTCCACTAGAGTAGAATTGATGACCATATTTTCTAAGAGTATTCTTTGTTGTGTCGGCAAGAGGTTCCAACTACTCACTTCGTCCAGCATATCCCATTCTTTAACCATAAGTTCGGTGATTTGTATCTTTGGGTTGAGGTATTGGCCACCATTAGCTTTACCTGGATGGTACTTGATTATGCATTCATAATCTTCGAAGAATTCCATCCACCTTCGCTGTCTTAGATTCAAGTCCTTTTGGGTGAATGGATATTTAAGTCTTTTATGATCTATGTATACCTCAAAAGCTAGCCCATATAAGTAGTGTCTCCATTTCTTCAAGGCGAATACTATGGCTACTAACTCAAAGTCGTAAGTCGGGTAGTTTTGCTCATGGGTTTTTAGTTTCCTCGATGCATAGGCCCCCACTCTTTCATTTTGCATTAAACACATCTCAATCCTTCTCTAGACGGCAGTATATATGGTGAATCCATCCTTTTCATTTGGTAAGACAAAAATCGGACCATGGTTAAGCATTTCTTCAATTCTTGAAAACTGCTTTCACACTTTGTATCTCAAATAAAGTGACCATTTTTCTTTGTCGGTTGGTCAAAGGGCAATCTTTGAAATTGTTAATTAACCTTTAAGTAGTATCCAGTTAATCCAAGAAAACTACATATTTTGGTTGTGTTTTCTGATTGCTTCAGTCAAATAACCATCGATCTCACTTTGGCTGGGTCCACCATGATACCCTTCTGCGAAATTACATGGCCTAAGAAGGACACTTCCTCTAACCAAAATTCACTCTAACTGAGTTTTGCATATAACTTGTGATCCTTCAAGGTTTGGAGAACTATTCTCAAATGCTGAGCATCTTCCTCTTGTGACTTGGAGTAGATCAATATGTCATCTATGAATATCACCACAAACTTATCCAAATAGGGCTTGAAGACTCTATGCATCAAATCCATAAATACTGGCTGTTGGTTAATCCAAATGGCATAACTAGAAACTTCGTAATGCACATAGCTAGTGTTAAGCAATCTTGGGATATCTTATTCTCTAATTCTCAATTGATAACATCCTTGCCTAAGGTCTATTTTGGAAAATACTATCGCCCCATGTAATTGATCAAATAGTTCCTCGATATAGGGCAATGGGTACTTGTTCTTAACAGTAAGATTGTTCAATCCCCGGTAATCTATGCAAAGCCTTAAGTTCCTATCTTTCTTTTTAACAAATAGTACCGGGGCTCCCCAAGGTGATTCACTTAGTCACAAAAATCCTTGGTCTAGCAAATTCTGTATCTGTGTTTTCAATTCCTTAAGTTCGGCGGGAGTCATTCGATAAGGGGTTTTGGAAATTGGTGTTGAACCTGGTATGAGTTCAATCTTGAATTCTATTTCTCTTTCCACGGGTAAGGAATTTAACTTCTTTGGAAATATTTCAGGTTATTCTTCATGAATGGTATATTTTTCAGTTTCAACTTATCCTCTTGGGGATTTATCAGAAAGGCCAAATATCCTTGAGCTCTCTTGTATAGTAACTTCCTGATTTTAAATCCTAAAATAAGGGTTGAAGGGGTTGCATTCTTCTTCATGTCCAATTTTAAGGTAGTCTCTCCCGATTCTATTCTTTCTTGACCTATTCTTCTCTATTGGTTTGTTACGGCTCCTAATAGGTCAGTCATTCTATGTAAAGCTTCCTATTAGGGTCGGGCTCCATATCACTTTGTTCCTATTCACTTTAGCATGAATGTCTTGCCACTTTTTGTTCTTTTGCCTATTTCCTCCCTCCATGCCTGTCTAGGTTTATAAGTATAGAATATAAATTAGAAAGTAGATAATTTTGAATAATCATTTTGAACAACGAACAAACTTGAAACACATGACTTTATTTACATCAGATAACAAAACATTCTTTACACATAACTGCCTTTAGGCATACAGAGTAGCCCTAAGACACATAAAACATTCATATGTAGAATGATATATTACAACAAAAGTTGGGACGAGTAGCCCTAAGACACATAAACATTCATATGTAGAATGATATATTACAACAAAAGTTGGGACACCACTAGGCATTACTGCCCATCTAGCTCAAAGCTATGAAAGTCGGGTCCTCGGAAGGGTTTAACTTCTAACTAGGTTACCTCCTTGGGTCCCTATGGTTTATGACTCGAAATTTGTTTGATACTGAAGCTTTCTCCTCCTCGTCCACCCAATTGGACTCCTACAACTTTCTCCATTAACATCTCACACTCGCCGAGAATGTTCTCATGCGATCTGCACAAAGCCTGCCATTCCGGAGCAACGGTGGAAATTTCCTCAAGTTCGGCCTATCCTAGTATCTTGAGCTCTCACAAGTTTCCTTAGGTCCGCTTTATATCGGACTCAACTCTGAACTTGGTTGGTCGCTTCCTTTCAGCCCTTTGCTAATACAACCTCGTTGGGATAGGCTAATTCTTCAAGCATTCACATCTCTTAGCCTTGTTGGTACTGGGCTCCAATGTATAACCGGCCTTGCCTAGGTTTACATTTAATCATAGGTAGAGGCTTCTTGGGTTGGCTAGTCCCTTCATTTGCCCCCCTTCCATCCATTTTCTACATTTAAAACCAAATGAATTTATAGACGTCTCAAATTACCACTAATTCTAGTACCATAATTTAACACTCACAAATCTTCACAAAGGATATATTAAACCCGACCTCATTACCAAGCTGGCATGTCCCACCTTCCCTTAAGGTGAACCAGAGGGGTCAGCAGATTGCCTGCTGACTCTCGTTGGGATTCAATCAGTCACTCAATAAGTTTATTTGGATAAGTACGATAACAAAACCAGTAATTCAAACTTAAGAAAATTACAATCTTATATCTATCTATTTACAAACCAAAACTAAATTCAAACCCTAACATATGTAACAACAATGCACAGGTACTTACTATCACAAAAATGTGTCCACAGAGGTTTATTCGAGAGTATTATAGCCTATTGTATTGTCTGGTGTTCGGGCTCGAAAGTTAGAGAAAAGGGATTGGCAATCGGAAGACTGAAAGCTACACCAACAATTGTACCAGATTGTATCCTTTTATTGAAAGTGTTATTGTTACTTGCCTATAGATGGTGGAATCCATGATACATGACACTGTTATTGTTCCCGTTCAACGGGCCTACATGTTAAATGACTACATGCCCTTTTGGAAAACTATTACATGTTAATTGATTGTTTACCGGGACATTTACTAAGTATTAAACTTACCCCTTTAACTGTTTCCCTTCCCATGTTTGGAGCCTAACTTGGAGTTTAAGAGTAATAGATAAACCTCTGTGGACTCGACCTTTCCCTAAGGTAAACCAGGGTTAAGTCGCCTCTGCCTCTCGTTGGGACTCAATCGGTCATTTGACAAGTCATTTGGATAATCACCACAAAAGAATCAGCAATTTATACTTAAGTAAATTTCAAACTTATACCTATCTATTTTACAAGCCAAAACTAAATTCAAACCCTAAAATATGTAACAACAAGGTACAAGTACCTACTATCACAAAAGTGTGTCCACAAAGGTTTGTCTGCTAAATCTCAACCACCGAGCTTGACTTCGAACTTGGGAAGTGAAACAATCAAAGGGGTAAGGCTAATGCTTAGTAAGTGTCCCGATAAACAATCAATTAACATGATTCATGTAACACTTTCCATAAATGGCATGGATTCATTTAGCACGTAGGCCTGTTGAATGGGAACAATAACAATATCATGTGTCACGGATTCCACTATATGTGGATAAAAAATGGTAACACTTTCAGTAAAAGGATAAAGTTAGGTATAATTGTTGGTGCAGCTTTCAATCTTCTGATCACCGGTCCCCTTTCTTCGACTTTCGGGATCAAACACTGGACAGTACAATAGGTAGTAATACTCTTGAATAAATCTTTAACACTACCCAAGATTCGTTAACTTGTCCGACCTAACCCGATGCCGGTTCAAATCAAGCCACATCACCAATGGGTTGGGGATTTCAGAACAATAGGGTCAGTTGTGATAAAGTACACAGCGGCGACAATCAGTCATGTACATATACTTTCACGTTTAGGGTGAGTGCGATAAAGTACACACTTGTCCTTTTCACATAATTGGCAAATTTGCACGTAAAACAAGTAGGCAAGTATACCGATATAAATAACAAGTAAATAATTAAACAATTCGGGTCCCTTACCTTGGGTCGTTTAAGTCTGATTTCTCTGTCCGGATAGTTCTACTAACTCCGGATCGGATCCTGTGAGTAGTCATATATTAGGTACTAATTTTGGGTAATTTTATTATTTAAGAATAATTTTGATTAATAGCAGTGTAAATTAGGTCTAATTCAAAGTTTGGGATATGGCTCGTAATTTGACGATTGGGTTGTAACGGGTCGTAGGGTGTAGTGTTGTTATGTGGCGACTTCGTGTCGGCACATTCTCGCGACCATGATCGGCCGTGGTTGCACGTCGGTAGGTTTTGCAGCGCGGATCGCATCGTCGGCGGGTCCAGTTGGTGCGGGTCGGCACCAGTCGGTCCGTCGAATGTTATGTGCGTTTGGCAACAATTGGCACTAGTTGGTGTGTTTCGTATGCGATCAGGCATGAGGTAGAATTAAAACCGAAATGATTGGCTGCCCTGCGATGCGGTAACGCCAAGGCCCAATTTGTCTATAACTCTACCGCTTTAGGTTGCTACGGCCCGTTCATATTTAGCTGTAAGGTTGTCTATGGGTTAAGGTTGTGTTAAGGTTAACGGTTATGGCTAACGGGTGACTAATGACAGTGTTGGTGGTTGACTGACAGGTACACGTTAGTTAGCAACTGGGGTTGCGGTTGGCTCGGCGCTGGGCAACGATCGGCGCTACGGGGTTAGGCAATGGTCAAGGCCAATGCATAGGGTCGCTGGTTAGCATCCACAGAGTGGTGCTGTTTCTAACATGTCTTGGGTCGGTGCCGGTCGTGATTGGTACAATTAGGTGACCGCTCCGGGTAGGGTATGAAAACGGTCGGTTTCGTTGTTGTACATAAGTCAGGTGCCAAGATCGTCGGCACGTCAGGCCCCGTTTAGTAGGCTACCATTCTAGTTGTTGTTTTTGGTCAGTGTTTAGCTATGGTTTGCCAAAAAACCTCCCTGGGCATAGGGTATGCCTACAGATCTGTGTAACGGTTGGGTGGTCATTTAACTAATGAGATTGTTTGAGGTACACAGTTCCACTAACGGTCGGCATGCTAGGGTTAGGTGTTCCGCTAACGGTTGGTTAGGTTAGGGTCAGTCATTTCGTTAACGAATTGATACGCAGTGGTCGGCCATTCCGGTTAACGGATCGCATGAGAGTTTGGCAGATCCGCTAATGGATTGCATGACGATTTCGGTAATTATGCTAACGGATCGTATGATGGTTCAAAAATTCTACTAAGGAATAGCATGACGGTTTAGTAATTCCACTAACGGATTGCACGATGGTTCGGTAATTCTGCTAATGACTGAGCATGCTGACCCGACACTTCTACTAACGGAAGCACACCAGAGGCAGCAATTTCGCTAATAGATGGGCACACAAGGGCAGCAATTCTGCAAACAGATGGCTCACTGGATCAACAATTTCGTTAATGGATTGCACATCGGTTAGCCTATCCATCGTAGTTTCTTTCACAGGTCATAACTTGAGATATACAGGTCCATTTTTTGTCCACTTTATAGTGTTGAAAATAGGATTCAGAGTACTACAATTTCATAGACATCAGTTTCAAATTCAGTTCAGAAAAGGGTCAAATTTTTCCCTAATCCTGCTACAGGGCAATTCACAGGTTTCATAGGTTTTGAAAATTAGGGTACTTTGCAAGGTTGCTGGGTTCGTAGGATTTGAATCAGGCAGAGTTCTTTATACTGCTGGAAAGCACTATAAGTCTAGTTTCAAACACCACAAATGGCACTCGAATCCGACTCTCCCACAGCAAAATATGGATGTTTTTCCTGGATTAACATAGATTTTCAGCATGTAAACCAGCAATTTACTTGTCATGCTAGGCATGTAATTGAACCATATATAAGGTGAGTTATTAGCTTAGATTACCTTCCAATAAATGCACAAAAATCTTGGAAGATTTAGCAAGTTGATCCACATGAAAATCAAGCAAGAATCCAATCCAGCTTCAAGTCTATTTGCTCTCGGTTTGTGGCTATTTTTTGTAGTAGTAGGAAGTGATTTGTGGGCTTTTTTCTTCCTCAATTTCATCCAAGAGGTTGTGTAGGGAAGCAAATTATTTCAAGTGCTAAAACTCCAAGTATTTATAGACCAAAATCAAGCATAACAAAGCACAAAGATTGCCAACTAGGTTACTTGATGTCTTGACAAGTATCATGACTTGTATTGTCATGCTTTGTGGTGAAGTTTCAAGAGGGTTTAAGACTGATGTTCAAGCTGGAATTTCATCCAAGACTTCAAGATTCAAGACAAGAATTTTGCTTGGCTTTTCTATTTTTAGTAAAGGCCTTAATTGCAAACATTTAATTTATTTTCCGGTCCTCATATTTCAAGTACTTTTATTTTGCTACACACATGTTTTCTAACACTTTTTGCTAGATGTTTGAACATCATTTTAGCATTGTAAGTAGGTGTAACAAGTGTTGAAATTTTAGCAAAATCTGCATTTCACAAGTAGAGGTTTGGCACGATAGCAAACAAGGCAAAAACGATCGTTCATTTATGCAAAACTTAAAAGTACATTGACCGGCAACGTCTAGGGTTTACATGGGTGCTCACATTCTCCCCTCCTTAAAAGAAATTTTATTCTTGAAATTTTTCTACCTTTACAATTGTAATTCAGGGTATTTCTGCTTTATTTCCTCCTCCAATTCCCGGGTAGCTTCCTCTAAATTATGATGTCTCCATAACACTTTTACTAGAGGAATCTGCTTATTTCTTAAAACCTTCACTTTTCTGTCTAGAATCCTTAGAGGTTGCTCTTCATATGTCAAAGATTCATCAAATTCGATGTCCACTAGTGATACTACGTGGGACGGATCTCTATGATAGTTTCTTAACCATGACACATGGAAGACGTTGTGGACTTGGGATAGGCTGACAGGTAATTCCAGCTGATAGGCCACTTTTCCTACTTTTTGGATAAACTTAAAGGGGCCTATATATCTTGGTTTGAGTTTTCTTCCCGTTCCAGCCTTGAGAGTCCTTTTTAGCGGCATAACTCTGAGGAAGACTTCATCTCCAACCTCAAACTCTGAGTCCTTCCGCCTACGGTCAGCATAGCTTTTCTGTCGACTCTGAGCCACTTGGATTCTTTGTCAAATTAGCTTCACTTTGTCGTATGCTGCCACAATCTATGGAGCACTTTCAGCACCCAACAATTTTTGTTCTCCTATCTCATCCTTGTAGACTGGCGATCTACATTTTCTACCATACAAAGCTTCATATGGAGCCATCAGTATCAAGAAGTGACAGCTATTGTTGTATGCGAACTCTATTAGAGTCACATATTGATCCCAATTTCCTCTGAAATCCATTACATTGGCCCTTAGCATATCCTCCAAGGTTTGTATGGTTCATTTTGATTTTTCGTCTGTTTGGGGGGTGATAGGCAGTGCTCAAATTCAACTTAGTGGCTAAAGTTTTCTGGATTTGCTACCACAACCATGAAATGAAATGAGGATCTCTATCAGATACAATACTGATAGGTACCTTATGTAATTACACAATTTCATCTATATATATCTTGGCCAACTTTTTCAACTTGTATTTCATGTTAACCGGTATGAAATGAGTTGATTTGGTCAATCGGTTCACTATAACCCAATTGGCATCATGGTCCCTTTGCATATGGGGTAACCCTGACACAAAATCCATAGTAATCTGATCCTACTTCCATTCTAGCACTTGAAATGGTTGTAATAGCCCTAACGGTTTTTGGTATTCTACCTTAACTTGTTGGTAGGTAAGACAAATTTGACAAATTTAGCTACATCATTTTTCATGTCTTCCCACTAATATGATTTCTTTACATCTTGATACATTTTATTTCTTCAGGATGAATAGTGTATTTGCATTTGTGTGCCTCTTTTAAAATTTTCCTTCTCAATTAATTTTTCCTAAGCACTACTGTTCGATCTTGGTATTCTAGAATCCCGTCATTCCTAAGATTAAACTCAGGCAATTTCCCTTCTTTCACCTTAGCTACCCACTTTTGTATCCTATGGTCCTTTCCTTGGGCATCCTTAATTTTCTCCATTAGAGTAGAATTGATGACCATATTTCCTAAGAGTATTCTTTGTTGTCTGGGTTGTGGGTTCCAACTACACACTTCCTCCAGCATGTCCCATTCTTTAACCATAAGTTCGGCAATCTATATTTTTTGGCTGAGAACATCGGCCACTACATTAGCCTTACTGGGATGATACTTGATTGTGCACTCATAATCTTCTAAAAACTCCATCACTTTCGCTGTCTCAGATTCAAGTCCTTCTCGGTGAATAGATATTTAAGACTCTTATGATCTGTGTATACCTCAAAAACTAGCCCATATAAGTAGTGCCTGTATTTCTTCAAGACAAATACTATTGCAGTTAACTCCATATCATGGGTTGGGTAATTCTGTTCATGAACCTTCAATTTTCTCGAAGCATAAGTCACTACCTTTCCATTTTGCATTAGCACGCATCCCAGTCCTTCTCTAGAAGCGTCGATATATACTGTGAATCCATCCTTTTCATTTGATAAGACTAAAACCGGAGCCATGGTTAAGTATTTCTTCTATTCTTGAAAACTGCTTTCACACTTTGCATCCCAATAAAGTGACCATTTTTCTTGGTCAGATTGGTCAAAGGGCCGGCAATTCTTGAGAAATCTTGAATGAATCTTCGGTAGTATCCAACCAATCTAAGAAAACTACGTACCTCAATTGGATTCTGCAGTTGATTCCATTCAACTACTGATCTTACTTTGGTTGGGTCTACTGTGATACCTTTTTGGAAAATTACATGCCCTAAGAAGGACACTTCCTCTAACCAAAATTCACTTTTACTGAGTTTTACATATAATTTAAGATCCTTCAAAGTTTGGAGAATTATCCTCAAATGCTGGGCATGTTCTTCTTGTGACTTGGAGTAGATCAATATGTCATCTATAAATATCACCACAAACTTATCTAGATAGGACTTGAAGACTCTATGCATCAAATCCATAAATGCTGCTATGCATCAAATCCATAAATGCTGCTAGGGCGTTAGTCAACCCGAACGGTATAATTAGAAACTCATAATACCCGTATCGGGTGTTAAAGGCAGTTTGCGGGATACCCGTTTCTCTAATCCTCAATTGATAATATCCCCGCCTAAGATCTATCTTGGAAAATACTATTGCCCCATGTAATTGATCAAATAGTTCCTCGATATGGGGCAATGGGTACTTGTTTTTGATAGTAAGATTGTTCAATCCCCGGTAATTATGCAAAGTCTCAACCTTCCATCTTTCTTTTTAACGAATAGTACCGGGGCTCCCCAGAGTGATTCACTCAGTCGTAAGAATCCTTGATCTAATAAATCCTAAATCTGTGTTTTCAATTCTTTAAATTCGGCGGGAGCCATTCGATAGAGGGTTTTGGAGATGGGTGCTGCTTCCGGTCTCTTTCCACGGGTAAATTCAACTTCTTTGGAAATACTTTAGGGTATTCTTTCACGACTGGTATGTTTTCGAACTTTAGTTTATCCTTTTGAGGATTTATCAGAAAGGCAAAATATCCTTGGGCTCCATTGTATAGTAATTTCCTGACTTTAAGTCCTGAAATAAGGGATGAAGAGGTTGCATTCTTTTTCAAATACAGCTTTAAGGTAGCCTCTCCAGGAATGTGGAACTCAACAGTTTTTGTCTTACAATTTACCTGGGCATTTTGTCGAGCCAAACTGTCTATCCTAATAATGATATCATATCCTTTTATTAGCAAGGCAATTAGGTCAACTAAAAACTTCCTCCCCCTACCTTAATCTCACGATTCTTATATACCGTGTTTGTTATCAAGAGATATTTTTTGATAGGGGTTTGTATCTCTACATCATAAGGCATATATTTAGGTTGAATTGCCAAATCATGCACAAATTCAAAGGCTATTAAAGAATGACTAGCATGGGGATCAATTAAAAATTTAGCTAATTTATGAAGGAAAGGGATGGTAACTTCAATTACTTCTGAGGGTCTTAGCACCGTTTGCTGGTTGATTGCATTGACCGGGTACTCTGGGTCTATCTTCTCTATCTGTGGTTGGCCTGGATTTAGTCTGGTTGGTGGGTGAGGTTGTAGTCTCACGATCCTGCTTATTTGGACAATTGCTAATATTGTGTTCTGTATTCCCACAGACCAAATATTTCCCAACTTTCAACCAGCAGTCTCCCTCTATATGGTTTGGTTTATCACAAAATCCACATACCAGTCGAGGGTTTACGTTCTGCCTAGATTGGGATGCTCCACTTCTCTGACCTTTCCTTGGTTGACTCTTTCCAGAACTATTTCCTGATCTGCCAGTTCCTCTCCCAGTCTTCTGAGGTGCGAGATCAGTCCTTGATCTCCCAAAATTGCCACTCGGTGTAGCCTGTTTCCTGGTTTGAAAGCCTTTACTTGGGCTTTGGTGCTTTCCATACTCTGGGCTTTTTTTAGGGCATCCGAGAAGGTAGTTAATTGTGTAGTAGTTAGTGCTTGCTGTATCTCCAGATTCAAACCCTAGACGAAGCGTCTCACCCTTCTGGGTTCCATTGTTATCAATTCTGGGACAAATCTGGAAAGTCGAGTAAATTGAGACTTATATTCGACTACGCTCATTGTCCCTTGTCGTAGCCTGCTGAACTCATCTTCCCTCCTTTCCTGGACTAAGAGAGGAAGGTATTTCTCATTGAATTCTATTCCACTTCTATTCTACTTTTCTTTAATTACATTCCACTAGTTCCTAACTGCACCCTCAAATTGGAATACAGTAAAAGTGACTTGCCTTTCTTCTGAATAATTTAAAGCCTAAAAAATGTTTACCATATTTTCGAACCATTGTTCCGCCAGTTCAGGGTTTGGCTCTCCCATAAATTTGGGGGGTGAAAACTTTTGGAACTTTTCTAAGACTCGGTCTTCTCCTGATTCTATTCTTTCTTGACGTATTCTTCACTGTTGGTTTGTTACGGCTGTTAATAGTTAGTCATTCTATGTAAAGCCTTCGCTATAGGGTCTGTCTTGGGGTCATTTTGTTCCTCTTCCTATTGGGTGGTGGATGTTTTGCCCTTATCCTGAGTACAGGAACGCCTATACCTTTTTGCTCTCTGTTTATTTTCTCCCTCCATGCCAGTCTATATTTATAAGTATGGAATGTAATTAGATAACAAATAATTTTGAGCAAGCGTTTGGACAATATACAAGCTTTAAAACACAAAACTTTATTTACATTAGATAGTAAAACATTCTTTGCACATAGCTGCCCTTAGGCATACAGAGTAGTACAAAACGTTCATATGTACAATGATATATTACAACAAAAGTCGGGACACTACTGGGCATGAAATTCGAGAACCTCCGAGGGTCTCAGGGCTGGAGTGATCATGCTCCAGGTTTCTACAATTCACAGACTCCGAAGGTTGCTCGACACTCAGGTTTTTCTCTCCCTGCCTGTCCAATTGAACTCTGACTACTTTCTCCATTAACATCTCGCAGTCGGCGAGAATGCTTTCAGTATGATCTCATACAAAGCCTGCCATTCTGAAATAACGGCAGGAAATTTCCTAGAACTCGGCTATCCTAGCGTGCTGAGCTTTCACAAGTTCCTTTAGATCTGCTATATCAAACTCAACTCTCTGAACTTGGTTAGCCAAGCTCTTTCTCTCACTGATCATTGCCAGTACAATCTCATTGGGATAAGCAAAATTCTTCGGGCATTCACATCTCTTAATCTTGGGCTCTAGTTCATAATTGGGCCTCCTGGCCTAGACTTATACTTAATCATAGGTAGAGGCTTCCTAGACTGACTAGTCCCTTCATTTGCTCCGCTTCCGTCCATTTCCTACATTTAAAACCAGATAAATTTATAGACGTCTCAAATTAAAACTAACTCTAGTATCATAATTTAATACTTACAAGTCTTCACAGGTCAGATATTTTAAACCTAAGTTCTTATACCATCTACGGCGGCCCTACCTTCCCTTAAGGCGAACTAGAGGGGCAGCGAACTGTCTGTCCGACTCTCGCCGGGACTCAATCGGTCGCTTGACAAGTCATTCGGATAATCATCACAAAAGAACCAGCAATTTATGCTTAAGAAAATTTCAAACTTATACCTATCTGTTTTACAAACCAAAACTAAATTCAAATCCTAAAATATGTAACAACAAGGTACAAGTTGTGACAGCCCACCTCTCCCAATGGCGAATCCAAGGGTATCAGCGGGTTGCCTGCCCAACTCTCGCCAGGACTCACTACAAAATCCACAATATAATTGCAAGAATTCATTCCTAAAACCCTATTTAGCATTTAACCAAATACTAAACTTGATAGGGATTTTCTTTACTCCACAAATTTTAAATAACCTTTATAACCCTATATTACCGCAAGTATACGGATCGTTTATTGAGTATAGGGAAATATAGGTGTCGATCCCATGAGGAACTATGGTTTTGCAAACACTAAAATTTAATCACTTGCTTCATTATCTAGATAGACAATTATAAGAAGGCGAATAAAGTAAGGAAAGCTAGATAAAAGGGAGAAGGCGGTAAACCGACCTAAGGAAGAGGGATAAAGCAATTAAAACCAACCGTTAGGTGTCAAAGACATCCAATTGGTGGAAGACAAGAAATAAGAAAGCAAGTAAAGGAATTAGAGAGTTAGGTTAGAGAGAGTTTTTAAGATCAAGTTGGAGGAATCCTAGAGCTTTGGAATCCCTTGTTAAGTTTAGATTAAAAGTTAGTCAAGTTTATTATGTCCTTTCTCCAATGATTCGCTAAGGTATAACTTCCTTTTTGTATGCCACCACTTTCGTTAATGGTCATGTGTAGTGCAAGTTCTTGTTTAAGATGAACTAGTCACTCGGAATTGCTTTCGCTAATTCCTTAACTCCTTTGAATCTTCCTTGACCTATTTTCATAGAGAAAAGAGAGAAACAAGTTAAATAAGCTCAATGAAATTATAGTATAAAACCAAAACCAACCAACTATATTCACTACTTTCGTGAGAATATAAGTTAATGTTTAAGAACTTAGATCTTATTGAAGGCAAGTTTTTCATTACTCATCAACATTAAATCAATTATAGTTGGTAGCTAATCAACCATAAAGCATAAGCACAAGTCTTAAACTAACAAAATCATGGAGGACATAAATCACTTAACTACTTCATAATCACAACTAAAACAAGTTCATCCTAACTCTAGGATTAAAGAGGCTTAGCTGGACATCATATTAAGCACATTTAAGCATAAACAAACTTGCACAAAGCCATGAAATTAAAGCACAAGAGGCAAAGTAAATGAAGAAGGAATCTTATTCAATTTCTTGAAGTTGAATCCATAAACTTCTTCACAAGTTGATCTCCCAAATACAAAGTGCAAGATTCCTCACAACTTTCACTTTTACTCTCTTTAGCAACTATAAACTAAGAACTAGAACTAATCTAATGAACTAGAGCTATTCTCTAGTCTTTTGGAATACTTATGGAGTTCTTATGGAATGCAATACAAAAGGCCCTATTTATAGAAGATTTCAACCATATGCATCCAAAATTATGTCATGTGAATACAAGACAAATTGGCCTTCAAAAGTCAAGGAAAATGGCTTCTTAAATTTCTTTGGCTTCATGCATTTGAATCCTTTGAATTTCAATCCCAAATGAGTTGTAATGTTGAAGCAAATTGTGTTTTGAATTAGTAATGAGTTGTTTCTTCAACTTCACAAGATTCTTCACGCAGCCTTCATTGAAATTCATCTGAAAATTGAGCTGGAAGTGAGCTGAAAAACTGGAATTTGGCTGCAACTTGCAGCTGTCATTTTCTGAGGATCCGCGAGGTGGATCCGGGATGCAGAGGATCGCGTATCACATCGCGGATCTGCTTCCCCTGTCTCCTGTGAGAGGGATTCACGAGCTATTTGAAATTTCCACTTGTTGGTTCGCGTTTTGCCTCGTGACTCCACTTGAAACTTGCAAATTCCGAGCTTTTTGTCGTGAAATTGGCGCGTTAATTGCTCCGACTTTTATCCCTTTGATTCCTCATTGATTGAATTGCAATTTGCATTTTCCAATTTTTCTTCCAAACTTCTTGGCAAATATCCACATTTTCATTTCATTTGATAATTGAACAAGCAATCCTACAAAAACATGAAATTTTCACCCATTAGTCCACAAAAATGCATTTTTCTATTTAAACCACAAAATGTAGAATTTCAATAGAAACCCTAGTTCATTAGCCATTAAACTGACAAAAACACACAAAAACTACATAATTAATCTTACTAAAAACATGCAAAATATTGACTTATCACTAATTAACCTACAAGAGTAAATCTTCAAAATTACAATTATATAAACTTCAAATAAGATCGTCCAACAACTTTACGATACATTTCAATTCCAGATGGAAGTATAGAACCCTACAAAAGTAACTAATTTCTCGATCTACGAACCCCACTTCAAGACCTGTTAAGGAAAACAAACTGGGGTGAGCTAACGCTCAGTGAGGCCAAGGAAAAAGAAACATGCAAGCACGTGAGCAAATAACACGGAATGAAGCAAGAAATTTGTTCAACAAGAAATTTTGAAACATTTAGCACATAGGGAATTTAAACACAATAAAAGGATACTGAAGCTCTTAGGAGCTAATCCACGTCTTGGCCGATTGATCCACTTTTAGTTGACCCTCCGTCAACCCAAGTAACCATGTCCGTAGTACCCCACTTACTTCCTCCAACCACCATGACACCCTCTCGGATCTGTAACCAAACACGCACTTAAATGGCATTACTTAACAAGTATGCCTAGTAAGACCCCAATTCTGGATCAAGCTATAACACTTCCCATGGTTCACCAAGCTTCTCGACCAAGCCCTTGTCGGCTCGAGTTACAAGGCTAGCCAATGGGTTGGGGCGTCTGCCCCACTATGGTCGATGAGACAAAGCTCCAATCGACATACTAGGTCATAGCATCGGGACGGGAGGGGTGGTACCCTGCCGCTCAATGCTCACGAGAAACACTTTCATTTACATGCACAAGTAACACTTATCATTTATTAAGAAAGCAATCACATGAGAGAAAGGACAAGGGCGATAAAGTACACCCTAGCCTTAGTAACTAGTAAGTACGAGAAACATTTTATTTAAACACTTAACATGCACTTGGCACTCACCGAAGTCAAGAGCCTAAAACAAAAGCACGCAAGATCAATCGGATTCTCCGGGATCTTCTCTATCACCTGAGACAAGTACGAGTATAAATTACTTAATTATACAACCAAGGTTTAGTAGTTTTCTCACTACCCTTATTTAAAAGATAACATTTTCAAGTCATGGGAAATGATCAAGTACTTTAATTCAAATCACTAGGGTAATATTTGATAAATGTCTTTAAAAATGTCTCAATTAGACTCAAGTCAAGTTCAAGATTCTCCGATTTGAGAATCAAGTGAAACACTATGTTGGCACGAAAATCAAGAAAGAGGGTCAACCATTTTCATGTCAAAGTTACCAAGTTTTATGCCCTAAAATAGTTAAAAGAGAATGGAAATAAGTTTTCCTAGTTCACCGACCAAATTTATCTCAAAAGAAAGCAAGTTCGATAATTTCCTAATTTGAGCTGAAATCTTTGAAAAATCATAACTGGAGTTGTACAAGTCCAAATTTTGCGTACTTGGTACTGTTAGAAATCTCTTGAAAAGTATAAAACTTTGTAGAAGACACCTAGTGAAGATTCTGAACGGAATTTGCGCAGATTTTCAAGAAAGAAAAGGCTATAGTAACAAAACAGGGCAAAACAGGTTGATCGACCAACCCATTTTGAAGATTCACCAAAAATTACAGAAAATGAATTGGCCTCTCAAATTTATACAGTTTAAAGTACTATGTGAAAGTTTCAAATGCCACCAACAAAACTCAATTCCGACACTCGAGCAAGAAATTAAAGCAGTTCAAACAGAGGGGGTTTAAAATTCTGAAAGTTCTGTTTTCCAGTTTTGCAGGGCAGAGTTCTAGGGTTCATTTGAGTAACAAATTCCTGGTCAAAAATCACCAAATCTGGTACACTAATACTTCCATATGTAGGCTAGGTTCATACCAAAATTCAACCAAAAATTTTAAAAGGAAAGGCAGTTTTATACGCACCTAAAGTGGACTGGTTCACATTTGCTCAAACCTGCAAATTTCACTTTGTTATCTTATCTCCACCTTTAACACATTTAAACCACTTCCGATTGGCCTCAAATTCGGACCTAAACTAGTATTAACCTTCCTAAACCTAATGGTGGTAAAAAAGGATAGAGGATTATATCAATTTTTAGCATTAAAAGCAGTCCAAAATTCGGCCAGCATATTTTCCCCGAATTTCCAGATTTTGGCTTCAACTAACTCTCATTCTTGCTATGACTTTTAAAAGGGCTTTTGTAGGGAAAATTTAACCACTTAACTTTCAACATTTAAAGCTCATATTAAGCCTTCAAATTGGCCAAAATCTCAGCCACAAAAATCAAGATAAATTCAGAAAATTTCAGCCCTAACTTCTCTCTCTTCTAGCCGAATTTCCTTGAGGTTTCCTTCCAACTTTTTAGCAACAAATTCAAGCATATACACACATATATCACCATTTATCCAACTAGTAGACAAATTCACACATTTTGTGGGAATTACAAGAGCCCACTTTTTCCTCATAATCATCAAATTACAAATTAATGAAGCTTAGCATCTCAAACCACATAATCAACATCAATCAAGGTTCTATGAACCTATCAACCACCCAAATCCTACTTTCATGCTTGGAGTTTAAATAAAATGTACAAGGATGAAGTTGCTAGGATTTTACCTCTCCTTAGTTGTTGGCAAAACACCAAGAAAATGGAAGCTTAAACCACCCAACACTTCCTCCTCAAGCTCCTTATTCAAGCTCCAAGCTTGTGCCCAATTTAGTGCAAGATTTGTTGAAGTTTTGAGTGAGAAATTGGAGAAGAAATTGATGAAGAAACAAGGGAAAGAAGGGAGGGGCTGGTTCAGCCAAAGAGGAAGAGAGGAAGAGTGAATTTTGTGTAATAATTTTTTTTTTGAGTGAAGTAAAGGAGAAGAGAAAGACAAGACATAAAGTATGTCTTTTAGCCCCTAAAGTCAAACATGGAATAGTAAGCATTTGCTAATAATTTTGGAGGGAAATTAATTATCTCACTTAGTCAAGGATTAAAGAGTTAATCTTGGTTAAGAGAAAGAGAGGGAAAAGATTAAAGTGGAAATAAATTAGGGTGAATTACGAGGAAGAAACCATGGCTAGATAAAATTCTAATTTCAAGGAGGTTAATCCACCTTAAACTAGGGTTTCAAAACCCTAATCATTTTCACTCTTATTTACTCACTTCTAATCCCTTAATTGTATTCTTAACCCACGAGTGATCATCCTTACACTACATCGCTACGTCACTCACTGTCCGGATTTCTACCTCGAAAAACGTATTTTTTCTCATTTTCTGTCTAATCGATATAAAAGAGAAAATTTTAAATACTAAACGAATTATTGATACACTACAAGAAATTAAGGGTGAAATAAAATCAATTCACCTCAAGACGAAATAAAATAAATAAATAAATAAATAAATAAATAAATTGAATTTTCATCTAAATTTTCTGAAAAATTCGTTTAAATATAATTTTAAAATAATCAAACGATTTAATAACAATAATAACATTATTAAAAATGATAAGTTGTAATAATATCAAAATAAATTTTTGAGGCCCTCACACAAGTACCTACTGTCACAAAAGTGTGTCCACAGAGGTTTGTCTGCTAAATCTCAACCACTGAGTTTGACTTCGAACCTGGGAAAGGAAACAGTTAAAGGGGTAAGGCTAATGTTTAGTTAGTGTCCCGATAAACAATCAATTAACATGATTATGTAACACTTTCCATAAATGGCATGGATTCATTTAGCACGTAGACCCATTAAACGGGAACAATAATAATATTATGTATCACAGATTCCACTATTTGTGGACAAGTAACATTAACACTTTCAGTAAAAGGATATAGTCTGGTACAATTGTTGGTGAAGCTTTCAGTTTTTCGATCATCGGTCCCCTTTCTTCGACTTTCGGGTCCGAACACCAGACAGTACAATAGGCGGCAATATTCTCGAGTAAACCTTTAACACTACCCAAAATTTGTTAATTTGCCCGATCTAACCCGATGCCGGTTCGAGTCATGCTACGTCACCAATGAGTTGGGGATTCCCGAACAATAGGGCCAGTTGTGATAAAATACACAACAGCGACAATCAGTCATGCCAAGTACTTTCACGTTTAAGGCGAATGCGACAAAGTACACACTTGCCATTTTCACATAATTGACAAATTTGTACATAAAACAAGTAGGCAAGTAGCACGCTGGATATAAATAAGAAGTAAATAATTAAACAAGTCGGGTCCCTCACCTTTGGTCGTCTAAGTTTGATCTGCCTGTCCGGATGGTTCTCCTAACTCTGGGTTGGATTCTGTAAGTAGTCTTGTATTAGGTACTAATTTTGACTAATTTTCTTATTTAAGAATAATTTTGATTAATAGCAGTGTAAATTAGGTCTAGTATGATAGGCAGTGCTCAAATTCAACTTAGTGCTTAAAGTTTCCTGAATTTGCTGCCACAATCGTGAAATGCAGCGAGGATCTCTATCAGATACAATACTGATAGGCACCCCATGTAATCGCACAATTTCATCTATATATATGTTGGCCAATTTTTTCAACTTGTATTTCATGTTAACGGGTATGAAATAAGCTGATTTGGTCAACCGGTACATTACAACCCAAATGGCATCATGGCCCCTTTGCGTATGGGGTAACCCTAATACAAAATCCATGGTAATCTGATCCCACTTTCATTCTGACACTTCTAATGGCTGTAATAACCCTGACGGTTTTTGGTGTTCTGCCTTAACTTGTTGGCAGGTAAGACAAGTTTGTACAAATTGAGTTACATCCTTTTTCATATCTTTGCACCAATATGATATCTTCACATCTTGATACATTTTATTTCTTCCAGGATGAATTGTGTACCTCTTTCAAAATTTTCCTTCTCAGTTCATTTTCCCTAGGCACCACTATTCGATCCTGATATTTTAGAATCCCGTCATTCCTAAGATTAAACTCAGGTAATTTCCCTTCTTTCACCTTATCTACCCACTTTTGTATCCTATGGTCCTTTCCTTAGGCATCCTTAATTTTCTCCACTACCGCAAAATTGATGACCATATTTCCTAAGAGTATTCTCTGTTGTCTGGGCTGTGGGTTCCAACTACTCATTTCCTCCAACATGTCCCATTCTTAAACCATAAGTCCGGCAATCTGTATTTTTTGGTTGAGAGCATTGGCCATTACATTAGCCTTATAGGGATGATACTTGATTATGCACTCATAATCTTCTAAAACTCCATCCACCTTCACTGTTTCAGACTCAAGTCCTTCTGGGTGAATAGATATTTAAGACTCTTATAATCTGTGTATACCTCAAAACTTAGCCCATATAAGTAGTGTCTCCATTTCTTCAAGACAAATACTATTGCAGCTAATTCCAGATCATGGGTTGGGTAATTCTGTTCATGAACCTTCAATTTTCTTGAAGCATAAGCCATTACCTTTCCATTTTACATTAGCACGCATCCCAGTCCTTCTCTAGAAGCGTCGGTATATACTATGAATCCATCCTTTTCATTTGGCAAGACTAAAACCGAAGCCATGGTTAAGCGTTTCTTCAATTCTTGAAAGTTGCTTTCACACTTTTCATCCCAAACAAAGTGACCTTGAGACAGACCCTATAGTGGAGGCTTTACATAGAATGACAGACCAATTAACAGCCGTAACAAACTAACAGGGAAGAATAGGTCAAGAAAGAATAGAATCTGGAGAAGACCGAGCCTTAGAAAGATTCCAAAAGTTTTTACCCTCTAAATTTATTGGAGAGCCAAGCCTTGAAGTGGTGGAACAATGGTTGGAAAATATAATAAACATTTTTGAGACTTTAAATTATTTAGAAGAAAGGCAAGTCACTTTTGCTGTATTCCAATTTAAGGGTATAGCCAGGAACTAGTGGAATGTAATTAAAGAAAAGTGGAATAGAAATGGAACACAATGGACCTGGACCAACTTCACCAAAGAATTCAATGAGAAATACCTTTCTCCCTTAGTCCAGGAAAGAAGGGAAGATGGGTTCATCAGGTTACGACAAGGGACAATGAGCGTAGCCGACTTGACTTTCCAGATTTGTCCAAGAATTGGTAACGATGGAGCCCACGAGGGTGAGACGCTTAGTCCAGGGTTTGAATTTGGAGATACAAGAAGCACTAACTACTACACAATTAACTACCTTCTCGGATGCCCTAGAAAAAGTCCAGAGGGTGCAAAGCACCAAAACCCAAGTAAAGACTTTTCAAGTCAGGAAACGGGGCACACCGAGTGGCAATTTTGGGAGATCAAGGACTAATCCCGCACCTCAGAAGACTGGTAGAGGAATTGGCAGTCCGAGAAATAGATCTGGAAGGAGTCAACCGAGGAAAGATCAGAGAAGTGGAGCATCCCAATCAAGGCAGAACGTAAACCCTCGACTGGTATGTGGATTTTATGGCAAACCAAACCACACGGAGAGGGACTGCTGGTTGAAAGCTTGGAAATGTTTGATTTGTTGGAATACAGAACACAATGTTAGCAATTGTCCAAATAAGTGGGACCGTGAGACTACAATCCGATCCACCAACCAAACTAACTCTAGGCCAGCCACAGATCGAGAAAATAGATCCAGAGTACTCGGTTGAGTCTATGAAATCGACCAGCAAACAGTGCCAAAACCCTTAGAAGTAATTGAAAGTACCGTCCCTTTCCTTCATAAATCAGCTAAAGTTTTAATTGATTCCAATGCTAGTCATTCTTTTATAACCTTTGAATTTGTATATGATTTGCCAATTCAATCTGAGTATATGCCTTATGATGTAGAGATACAAACCCCTATCGAAAAAATATCCCTTGATAACAAATACGGTATATAAGAATTGTGAGATTGAGGTATGGAGGAGGAAGTTATTAGTTGACCTAATTGCCTTGCCAATAAAAGGATATGACATCATTATTAGGATGGATAGCTTGGCTTGGCACAATACCCAGGTAAATTATAGGACAAAGACTGTTGAGTTCCACATTCTCGGAGAGGCTACCTTAAAGCTGGATATGAAAAGGAATGCAACCCCTTCAATCCTTATTTCAGGACTAGCACCCATCGATGTGAGTTAGCACCAGTTTATGTGGGTCGGCAACAGTCAACACTAGTCGGTGCGTTCCGTGTGTGACCGACAATAGTAGGTATGATGTAGAACAAAAATGGAAATGGTTGGTTCCCTGCGACCATGCAGGGCCAAGGCCCAGTTTGCCTGCGACCTAGCCGGTTTAGGTTACTACGGGTCCGTTCAACATTTAGCGGGTAGAGGTTGGTGTTTTGTAGGTTTAGGTTGCCTTGAGATTAACGGCTAATAGATATGGTTGTTAGCGACTGGCTAACGGGTGACTGGTGACAGTGTCGGGTGGAAATGGTGGTCGGCTGATGAGTGTCATGGACGGTTAAAGGCATCGAAAATAGTCCAGTGCTCAGTAATGGTCGGCACAATGGTGGCTAGGCATGGGTCAAGGCCAAGACGTACGGTTACTAAGGTTAATGGTTAATGGGTGGTATGTCGTCTTTGACGGGTACTTAGCTAAGTGTCGACTCCGGGCCTTACCGGTGCCGATCAGGTGACCGTTCTACAGGGTAAGCATGTAAACGGCCGGTTCCGTTGCTACACATGAGTCAGGTGCCAAGGTCATTGGCATGACAGGTCTCGTTTAATAGGCTACCGTTCTGGTTGCCATTTTGGGTCAATGTTTAAGTATAGCTTTGTCGGAAATCTCCTGGGGCACGGGGTACCTACAGGCCTGTGTAACGGTCAGGTGGTCGTTTTATCTAACAGGGTTGGTTAGGATACAGGGTTCCACTAATGGGTCAGTCTTACTAGGTCAGACATTCCACTAACAGTCGGTCATGCTAGAGTTAGGCATTTCTCTAACAGTCGGTCATGCTAGGGTTTGGCATTTCGCTAACAGTCGGTCATGCTAGGGTTTGGCATTCTGCTAATGGGTTGGCACGACGGCTCGAAAATCCCGCGAAAAGATCACATGAGGGCTTAGTAGTTCCACTAACATATCACACAACGGTTAGGCAAATCAGCTAACGGACCGCACGATGGCTCGGCAGTTCCGCTAACTGATCGCACGATGGCTCGACAATTCCGCTAGCACATGGGCTGTTCTGCTAATGGTTGAGCACACCGGCCCTACATTTCCACTAACGGATGCATACTAGAGGCAACAATTTTGCTAACAGATGGGCACACAAGAACAGTAATTCTACTAACGGATGGCATACCGACTCAACAATTCCGTTAACGGATCGTGCACCGGTTAGCCTATCCATCACAGTTTCTTTCATAGGTCCTAACTTGAGATATACAGGTCCATTTTCTATCCACTTTATAATGTTGAAAATAGGATTCGGAGTACTACAATTTCTCAAAAGACATCAGTTTCAAATTCAGTTCAGAAAAGGGTCAAACTTCGCCCTAAACCTACTGCAAGGACAATTCACTGTTCACAAGTTCCGAAAATTAGGTCATTTTACAAGGCTGCTGCGGTTCATATAAAATGAATCAAGTTGGGTACTTTATATTGATAGAAAGCTCTGTGAGTCTAGTTTCAAACGCCACAAACAACACTTGAATTCGACTGTCTTATAGCAAGATATGGATGTTTTCCCAAGACTGGTTTTGCTGGCCTGCAACTACCCGAAACTGGTGTTCTTGGCATAATCACGTCTTTTACTCATTTTAACGCCATCATTTTAACTTGAATTTGTTAGACAATCTTTCATACACATAACTCAGCATATAGGACATGTTCATGGTCAAAGTTTCAGTGATAATCAATCAAAAGAGACCACACCAATCATGCTACAAAAGTTGGAAATTTCCTAGGCATGCTTGTCTAGCCATGGAACAATTTTTCAGCAATTAACTTGCAATTCACTAGGCATGTTAGATGTGTATTTAAGCCATGAATAAGGTAAGATTTTTAGCTCAAGTTACCTCAATCAAGTGCACAAAAAACGTTTGGAGGATTGAGCAAGCAAAATGATGTGGAATCCAAGCAAAGTTCAAGCAAAGATCCAAGCCAACTTCAAGTCTATTTGCTCTTGGTTTGTGGCTGTTTTTTTTTTTTTTGTAGTAGTAGGAAGTTGATTTGTGGACTGTTTTCCTTCCTTAATTTCATCCAAGAGGTTGTGTAGGGAAGTAAAATGCTTCAAGTGCTGAAACTCCAAGTATTTATTGGCCAAATTCAAGCATGACAAAGCAACAAAGGTTGCCAACTAGGTTGACAAGTATCATGGCTGCATTGTCATGCTTTGTGGTGAAATTTCAGGATGATTCAAGGCTTAATCAAGGCTCGAAATTTTGTCCAACACAAGGGAGAGCAAGACAAGGTTTTATGCTCCAAATTCTATTTTTTGTAAATGCCTAGATTGCAAGAACTCAATTTATTTTCCGGTTCTTGAATTTCAACTGAGTTTATACTTTGCTTCACACATATTTTGTAGCACTTTTTGCTAGATGTTTGAACATCATTTTAACATTGTAAGTAGGTGTAACAAGTGCTCAAATTTTAGCAAAATATACATTTCACAAGTAGCGTTTTGGTACGATAGCAAACAAGGCAAAAATGATCGTTCATTTATGCAAAACTTATAAGTACATTGATCGGCAATGTCTAGGGTTTACATGGGTGCTCACAAACTTGGGGGTGGATATCTTCATAGTTAGAGGATCGAATGTCATTGGTGGTGGGGGAGCGAGGAAGAAGTTGTGTCATAAATTTGTTTTTAAAATTTCCGCTTCTATAAATTGGGTTAATGTTTAGGTAAATCACTAGGATTGACCCAATGAATAGGGAAAATAATCACTAGGATCGAACTAATGAATAGGGAAAGGTTCTTAAAGCCTTTCCTACTATCAAGTTTAGTTGGGACTCTTGTGTCTGATAGTTGGAAATGGGAGGGTATGGAGAACAGTGGATTTTTAAAAATAAGTATGGTTAACTTTTAGAAAAAAAAGTAGGGTTAATATTTGGGCATGTGGTGTTGGGGAGTGGCTTACATTAGTGCATTAGTATTTAGACATGTCAATGGATAGGGTCTGGATTAAATCTCCTTGATCTAGATCCAGATCCATCAGATTTAGTTAGACCCAAATCCAGATCCAGACTTAAACCCTTATGGGTTAAAAAAATAAGTCCAGACCCACACTTTCCTGGATCTGGATATCCAATGGGTATCTATGGATATTTTTCCTGAACATATCAAAGTAAAAAATATATTAAAAATATAGAGTTCAAAAATAACATAAACACCTTTGCATTTTTATTTTCAAACACTAAAATTAACATTCAAGAAGTTCGAATACAACATTATGAATTCAAAGAAAGAACTATTATTGACTATTCCTATTTATTTTTCAAAACTTCAACTACACCACGTGACATCCAATTTTTCATTTGTTTGCCTTTATTTGTTCACTTTTTCTTGAAAAATGATGTACCAATTACGATGACAACTAGGATTTTATATACATATACATATATGTATATATATATATATATGTATATATGTATGTATATATACGTACATATACACATATATACACACACATACATATATATATGTATGTATGTATGTATATATACATACATATACATATATACACACACACACATACATATATATATATATGCATGTATTCAATCAAACTTGATGCAAATGGGAAGCCAATCATACAAGATGGAGATACTATCACAGATGCAATTGCAACATTACTATCACCATTGCAAAAACATTCATTGGTGTCCTGGGATTTGATACCACAAACCTCTGATGACGATATAGACTTTCTAAACCTACTATCCAAAAGATCCCGTAAAAAATTCCTTGTACAAATTAAACTAGTTATCCACAAGGAATATGTCCTTGAAATAGAAGCCTTGTTT
This sequence comes from Gardenia jasminoides, assembly GCA_013103745.1. NCBI lineage: Eukaryota > Viridiplantae > Streptophyta > Magnoliopsida > Gentianales > Rubiaceae > Gardenia > Gardenia jasminoides. The sequence continues at coordinate 42,912,398 of CM023103.1, forward strand.
GATACCAGAGCAGATCTCAACTGTATTCAAGAAGGACTAATCCCCACCGAGTTTTTCGAAGAATCTGATGGGGGACTCCGTGGAGCTAATGACTCTAAACTTGACATCCAATTAAAACTCTTAGACGTGGCTATTCAATTTTCAGAAGTCGCAATCAAAGAAAGCTTTCTCCTAGCAAAAAACTTTACAAACAATGTTTTGTTAGGAACACTTTTTATTTCGTTCCCTATTCCATATTTAGTTACCCAAGAAGGAATTATACCACAAAACTATGGTCTAGATCCCTTTTTCCTTTTAGCAAAAATACCCCAATAAATATTTAATCTAACCCCCAAACGATTATTTTATCTTTCGTTTTACAAGAATATGTCCAATGAAGGAGCCTCAACAAATGATAGGATTCGAATAAACAACAATTGGATATTAGATGAAGAAAACTCAGCAAACAATGATTCAAATGAAGAAAACTCAAATTCACAAACTGACAGGTTGTCTTATATGAAAATCTCAGATGATGCTATTTCACACCTTTGGATAGACCATATTCCTACCAACAGGAATGTAAAGCATCCAGAATTCATAATTACAGTAGATGCTTCTACAACCATGATACCGGAGTACAAAATCTAGTCTATCTCCTGCATAAACATAATAATGTCTGCCTAAAGTTTGCAAACTTGGTCCCAAGCCACAAAGAGCAGTGCTTCATGAAAATGAGGAGTGTTCAGAAATATATCTTCAATAGACATCTGCTAAAGAAATGGAGTACAAATATCTTATACTATGATGAATGGATTCGTCAAATCCTAGAAGAACTCTCTGTAACAATCTGCTAAACAACCTAGCCCTCAAAAAACAAACAATCAAACTTCAAGAGGACTCAAAAACCATGGGACATCAAGCTGGTTCAACCGTATTGATGTTGGCCATCAATTATGTAAAATAGACTTCAAACGTAAGGCAAACAAATTTACTAAAAAATTCACTGTAGCATCCGAAAAAAGGTAGCACCTGAAGCTACTGTGCAAACATGGCAGGAAAAATCTATACTGTATACTGTGGCATGCACTGTAACAGTTTTGTACACTATAGCACTACTGCAGCAAACACTGTAGTGGGTACTGTAGCAGAACGAGAAATTTTGTTATAAATACTCCTCAAACTCACCACTTCACACACACTATTTTCTTTAGCTCTTTCTCTCTCTAACTTGAAGAAAACTCTTTTCCTTCTCTTTAAACATAGTCTTAGGCTTAGTTTGGAATCAAGATTGGATCAAGGTTTTGGTCGATTTTCATTCTTGTAAGTCTTCTATCTTCCAACTTCAATAAATGTTTATCATTCAATTATTATGTTGTTTATGGTTGGCTAAGCTGCATCTACATACTTGTTTATTTACTTATTACACTTCTTAATAGCCAATTTTACGGCCTAATCTCATAGTGGCAGTCCATCTGCGACCCACTTCCTTTATTCTATCTCGCCTAATTTCTTGGTTTTAGGGGAACTCTCTCAGCCCATTCTAGTATGCTAAAGGGGGAAGTGTGGTGATGACAATGCTTCTTAACATACTTAAATACTGCTAGTATGGATCTGAGAGATCAGATCTTGCTAAAACCAGTAAGTTTTAGAAGTCTTTAAGGGCGGTCCTGACAGTAAGACCATGGGATTTAGCAGTAAGACCTGTAGGCCTGATGAGATTTGAGGGGAATGGTAGTACCCGAGGCGGTAAGCTATTTAAGGTTCAGATCTAACCAGTTAGATCTGTACTATCTCTATCATAGTTTGTATAAGAAGTATATTATCCCTCATGGATTTCGACAGATTTGTGCCAAGGGGAAAGGAACTTCTATATTTTAGTGATCTCATATTTTTTTCACATCTTGTTGATCTTATTATTGACCTTATTGTTGATTTTATTTTACCTAAATAATCCAAATTTTTATTGGCTCCTTTTTTAGATCCAGTTCTAGATTTTCTATTTCAAACATTTGTCTGACAAACACTCATTTAAAAGAAGAGATTAATCTTCAAGATATAAACCAAGATATAGATAACAGGGAAATCTCTAGATATCAAGAAACTGAGATTTATAAAAACAGCAAACAATAGAAAATCACTACAGACTACACGATTAAAACTGTAGAAACAACTACTTCCTTCAACAATGATCATGAGGAAATCAAACTTTTATCAAAGAAAGCCATTGAAAGACATTAACAAAAATAAAACTATATACATTTTGGACTTGTGTGAGTTGCAACTAAACCCTTAACAAGAGAAGGATTAGACACATCCCTGCTCCTTTGCCTCTGAGATTGCCAATTCCTAAACTTGAATGACTTCTTACTCGGAATGGCAGAAACAAACCTGTGCAGAGGACCAGTATACTTTGGCTATTTTCCAAATTTCACCATGTTTCTCCAGGACAGATGTATTGACTCTAAACATAAAAAAAACTAATTATAAAACAAAATCTGGTACTCTTCCTGTTGCTAGCATCTACAGGATCCAATACAAGGTTATGAGTACGGCCTTTAATACTAGAGCCCTGACGACAACAAAGAAGGAAGAAACAGTACTTTTCCAAATAGATCTGTCTAGATCTAGGATATCGATTCCTAGAACCATCTCTAGGAAGGAAGTATCACTCCCAGATGATTGAACATTACCAGAAGTAGCTCCTAGTGTACCAGTTCAAAACACATCAGTGCCAAGCATCAAGCAATTCCCTACTGGAATGGTCCAAATCAAGTTTGATAGGTCCAGAATCTTTAAGGCATCTTCATTGGCACCAGTATGGATGCCATTAAAGGAGAAAGACACTCAGTCTCCTCTATATCTACTAAACTCCACTACCTTGATCTCTCTTCAATGATTCCTAGATACACAGTCCAAACATAAGATCCCTTAGAAAAATAATCTTTAGATGAGGAAACAGTCCATGGAGGTCACCTAGTGTCACGCACATGCTCTTTCATGACGAAGGAACCGTTGCCAGAACTAAGGGTTCTCACTATAGAAAATCAGATCAACAAATAAGACCTGAGAGCTGAGTTCTATGTAGATCATAATCAGTCCAAGAAACAATGGTTTTTCAACAAATATAAAGAGGAATCAAGGAAACCCATACAAATAGCCTTTTATAATTTCTTAGAATGAACCAAGCTGTATGCCTAACTCTTTCAATGGTTCAAAATTTATGCATTAAGAAACAAGATAGAGTATCCTTATTCTTCATCAGTCTGTGTTTCAAAATGGTAGATGTCAGATGGAGAAACCTAAGTAGAGTTTCCCCCACCTAAACCTACTACCTTTCCCCACAAATCCACAGAAATCAGTGCTAAACCATTCAAACTCAAAATAGCCCAGGAAGGAGACCCTGTAAGTGCTAAAGACATCCAGGGGATCTATGAGCAAAATAACTACACCAACAAATACTTGCAAATCCTTGAAGAATAGCTCACTTCCCAACCCAAAACTTTACTTCCTTCTTGCACTAAAACTACAACCTCTTCATCCAACCTCCTGTTCGAATCATATGAAATATCAAATAAGTTTCAAAAAGAACTCCAGAATAAACCCATTGATGATCTTGGAAAATGAATTGTTAAAATAGAACAATCTTTTGTTAATTTCATAAACAAATAAAAATCAGAGAAAACCTCTATATTCTCCAATAAACCTAGTAACCAGTCAGTCTATATTTTAGAAGAACCATCATTAAAGTCTCTTGCATCTGTTAACCAACCTCTTAAAAATGACCTGTATCCTAAACCAATCTAATCTAGAGACCACCACTGACCAAATAGCCAAATTTAATATAACCAAATCTTCCTCTCACACTCCAAATTGGAGAAATCCAAAAAAACTCTACTATTCTAGAGCAAACTATCCTGATGTTCTTATTGAAGAAAAACCAAACATCCTCCAAAATTCCTACAATACTATATGAATGGAACATAGATGTAGTTTCTGAAGACAACACAATCTCAATCCTACAACAAATGATGACGGTGGCAACAGCATATTGCACTACATAGGGATGTACTGAATAACTTGCAACTCATATCCTTATGACAGGATTCACAGGACAGCTTAAAGGATGGTGGGATGAACATCTCACTTCAGAAGATAAAGAGGAAATGTTAAACTTAATCAAACTTGATGCAAATGGAGAGCCAATCTTACAAGATGGAGATACTATCTCAGATGTAGTGGCAACATTAATATTCACCATTGCAAGAATATTCATTAGTGACCTAGGGATATTCAGAGACAAATTCTCAGAATTATTAAGCAATCTCAAATGTCGAAATCTCTTATATTTTCGGTGGTACAAGGACACTTTCTTGACAAGAATATATGTTAGGCCAAATTGAAATCAAGCATATTAGAAAGAAAAATTCTTGGATGGTCTTCCCAAATCCTTAAGAGATCTAGTCCGATAAGACATTCGAAATCATTATGATGGTGTGGTACCATGGGAAACAATCACTTATGGACAACTTACAAGCCAAATCCAACAGGTTACTTTGAAAATTTGCAGGCAAGATAAAATGCTTAGACAGCTTGCAAAAGATTTGGTCTGTATCGTCATCAGAGATTTCTTCCTTTTTTAGGAGTTTAGGCTGAGAAGAGATGATGTTTTGTAAGACAAGACTGTCAAGGTCTCGCTTGGTTTTGATTGTTCTTACTTTTTCCTTAAGAAGGATAATTTCAATTTGAAAGTGTTTGATTGATATTGGTTTTATTGGTTTGGATGGAAATTGATTTAGGATGTCTGTGAGGTTGTAGGTATTGAGTAGTTTGGGGTATCTGGCCAAAGCGCTTGAGAAAGTGTTTGAGGGTTTGTTTAGGGACTCTTTGAATTTACTAAGATAGAATTGTCTTTTTTAACAATCAGGAATGATTTCGATTGCATCTAAGAAAAATTCTTGTTCCTTTGTTAGGACATTCACAGAGGCTTGTCCTTCTTTTTCATCTTCATCTTTATCCTCACTGGTAGTTGATAAAGATGAATCATCATCATCCTCTAGTTGATTGATCTAGTTATCTTCTTGTCGCTCCGAACCACTACTTTTCTTCAGCAATGAGGTTTGGGAGTTGGTTTACTATCTGTTCATTGAGTCCTAACCGATGTTCTCTTAGGGTCTGCAACACTATTCTTAAATGTTGCTCATGCTCCTCACGGGTCTTGGAATAAACCAAAATATCATCAATGAATATTACTACAAACCGATTCAGATATGGTTTAAAGACTCGGTACATCAGATCCATAAAAGCTGCTGGGGTGTTGGTCAATCCAAAAGGCATCATTGCAAACTCAAAATGCCCATATCTAGAATTAAATGCAGTTTTTGGTACATCCTCCTTCCTGATCCTTAATTGATAGTATCCTTGCCTAAGATACAACTTAGGTAACACAATGGCTCCTTGCAACTGGTCAAATAGTTCATCAATATGCGGCAGGGGATATTTATTTTTAATGGTCACATCATTCAAACTCCGATAATCTATACATAATCTTAAACTTCTATCCTTTTTCTTGACAAACAATACAGGGGCTCACCATGGGGAATCAATCTCTTGAATAAATCCTCGTTGTAGCAAATCTTGCAATTGCAATTTCAATTCCCTTAACTCGACAGGGGCCATCCTATAAGGAGTTTTTGAGATGGGCATTGTTCCAGGTACCAAATCAATCTTAAATTCTATCTCTCTTTCTGGCGACAATGACACTAACTCATTAGGAAAAACATCTGAGTAATCTCTCACTACCGGCACATCTTTTATTTCCACTGTATCTCCTAGGGTGTTAATTAAGAAAGTTAGGCATCCCTGGGCTCTTTTACTCAATAATTTCCTGGCCTAAATTCCTGAAATAAGGGCAAACAAGGCTAATCTACCCCTTACATCTAACCTTAAGGTTGGCTCCCTGGGTATGCAAAATTCTACCACTTTTTTCCTACAGTCCAGCCGAGTATGGTATCGAGCTAACCAGTCCATTCCCAGTATGACATCATACCCCTTAATATTTAAAATTATCGAATCTACTAACAATTTTCATGCACCAACCCAAACCTCACAATTCTTATAGACAGTGTTAGTGGTTAAACATTGGTCCAAATAGGTGTTCTAACTTCCAATTCATAAGGTAATTTATCAGATTTCATAACAATCCCACACATGAAAGTAGGGTTTGTCACGCCCCATTTTTTAAGAAAAAGATTTGAAAAGAGTGTTTGAAAATATATGTTTTGAACTTTAGCAAAATAAATGAAAAAGAGCCTAATGGGGGTTTTGAAAATTGCGACGATTTTAGGCCCAAAAATAATCTAAAAAGGGTTTTTACAAAAAATGGAGTCGCCAATTAGTATTGAGTTTTGGTGTACCAAGTCACCAAAAAAAAGTTTTTAGAAAATAAAATAAACCCTTTTTAGACGACTCCGGGTCTTTGAAAATAAGAGAAAAAGGTTCGGGAGTCACGGTTGAAGAAAGGGAAGGCAAAGGTACAATCGGCTTGAACCTAAGGCACCCTTTCAACCTAGTCTAAGCTAGTTGTGAGATTTAGTCAAAATTTTCCTAATATAACCCTTAAACTTATCATATTTGGATGTTATCTATATGGATGCAAAACCTAAACCTAATGTTGGGTCAAGAGGGGCAAAATGTCTCCTTGAGATTTGATTGGAATTGATCACATTAGTTGTGTCATCCAAATTTGATCCCTCGAGAAAGTCACGAAAAAATGCAAATGATGAGACTCGAAAAAAAGGGGAAACTAGGGTTTTCAAAGAAATGCAATTTTTATAAAATCTCAAGGGAAAAGAAATTGAATTTTTGAAAAGATGAATTTTTAAGTGCAAAAAGGAACTTGATTTTTAAAAGATGAAATTTTAAGAAAAATGGATTTTGACTTTGAATTGCTAAACAGGAAGAAGAAACTAGATTTTTAAAGAATGATTTTGATAGAATTTAAAATAATGCATATGTATGTCCTAAAGAGGGATAATGCAACATAATGGGTGCGGGGAACTAAGTTCGTGACTTCAATTTTCCTTTTCATAGAAGGGATTTAAAAAGCGTGCTAAGACTTAAAGAGCCATATTCGCTCTTTTCCCTTATTCAAAGGGTAATGCCCTAAAAAAGAGCTAATCTATTTTTAACGAAAAAGAAAACCAAATGACATGTTTCGCATACGGGATGGGAGAAAAATAACATGCCAAAATGGAAAAGAAACCCTAAAAGTGAAAAGTGTGTGAAACTTGTATCTAATGCATGAACGGCTTTAAGGGTCTAGCATTAGACTAGCCCTCTTCTAAAGGTTCTCACTAACATTGGATTAGTGAGAAATCGAGAAGGGGGGGAGGGGAGGTCACGACTAGCATTGGACTAGTCGTGACAATGATCGAGCATTTATATAAAAATTAAAACATTAAAAATATTAATCAAAGAAATTAAACATGTAATTCACATAATTCACATAACACAGAGGTATAATATCTAAATGCGAAACCCTAGGAAAGCAAGTAAACACATAAACATGCAAGCATGCAAATAAACATGAAAAACCCTATCTATTTACATTAAGGAAACCTAAATACATTCTAAGGGGGGGAAATTTGAAATAATAATCTAACTATTACATTTTTTAAAATAAATACACTTTTTACAAAATTAAACCTATCTATTACAACTAGGCATTCAAGGCTTCCAAATAATTTACCCAAAATTTAAATAAAATAAATAAAGACTAAAAATGAATAAAAAATAAAGGGAAACTTAATTTAAAACATGCAAAATCATGCAAAAGCACATAGGAGCACCTAAGAAAGCGAAAATAAGGGATAGAATGTACCTCCCTTGAATTGGTGATTAAAAGAAGTGAAACTCCCATTTTTACCCTCCAAAATAATAAAGTGGTCAAGGTACCAATTTAATTGACAAATTCAATAAAGATATGCAAAACCATGGTTTTAATGACCTTAAATGATCTAAAAGAAAACTTTCAAACTCCTAGAAATCCCTAAACACCCCTTAAAAGTCTAAAAGACATAAAAAATACCTTAACCATGAATACAACAAGTGAAACAAAATACAAGACACCAAACAAAGTTCAAATGCAAACAAATCCAAATGCAATCGTAAGAAATCTAAAAGTCTCTTAAAAGTCCTTAAATATAAGAAAAACAAAGTAATACATAACCTTAACCCTAAATTTTATCAATCAATTATAAATCCTAAAAATGCACGAAAAAGGTATAAATTGATCAAAATTTGTTTAAATTTGGAAAAAGAACCTAAAAGGCCAAAAAAAAAGTAAAATAGCCCCTACACACAAAATGGCCAAAATTTAAGCATCAAAGTGAGCCCAAACAAGACCAACTTAACATCTAATCCATAATTTCAAATAGGGTTGGTTCCACAGAAACCCTTATTACACGATTAAACTCATGCAAACGTTGGGGTCGGTTCCACCAAAACCCCTAATACAAATCTAATTTCATGTAAACATTAGGGTTGGTTCCACCAAAACCCTTTTACAAATGAACATAAGCAACCTCTAGTCCATCAAACAATTATTTAAGAAAGCGATTGCAAACACATTTGGTTTATCAAACAACAATCCATGATTTTGACTTTAATTCCTAAACAAGCAATTTAGAGTAAAAAGAAAAGACAATGAATAAAATCATACCTTGGCATGCAATTGCAATAAGAAAACATTTTTGCATGCACAAAAGAAAAACATTAGGATGCTTCCAATTAGGATGCAGAAAGAAAACATTAGGATGCCAAGATAGGTATTCAAACAAAATTCATGTTCGGCCCAAAGAACAAATTTAGTCATTGAGACTATATTTGATCAAAATCCTTAAATTCTTACGAAAACCATATTTCCTAAGCATACTTAGTCAAAAGTTCATAAGAACCATACTTGGTTCTTTAAACATATCAAAACAGCAACTTGAACTCATCAAAGAGATCATCTAAAAACGTTTCATAAGATGTCTATATAATGCTATGGCTTAACTTTAATTCTTGGACATGAAGTTCCAAACAAAAGAAATAGCAGAACTGTAGCTGGGCATGCAATTAAAACAGAGGAGAACATCCTCATATGTTTTCCTTTCAACCACAACAAATGCTTCCAACCATCCTCACATGTACTTTCATTCCATCAAAGTACAGCTTGTGACTATAGATGCATCATACAACCAAACACTAAACGCATAAACAGCAACCAAAAGACAACCGGATAAAAAGAAAGCAACGAAAACAAAGGCAGCAACTCTTGCCGCAATTTTCGGAAGAGACAATGAATTGAAGACGACAACTTTGATTCATGCATTCAAACAGCAATTTGGAGCCAAGGTAATGAACCTTTGACAACAATAAACCTACATTTAAACCTATAAAACAGCAAAAAAATGTAGATAGTAGCGAAACAAACACTTGAACCAAAACCCAAAAAAGTTATCGGGTTGGTTGACCACCCAATTGCAAGCTCAGATTTGAAGGTTTTAAAATGGTTTTTCGAGGATGATTCCTTAATGAAAAATGTTCTTGAGATGTTGGAGATATACCAGATTTCAATCGGTGTCAGAAATGGAGTTGATTCAATAGAGAAAATCGCCTCCCAAGTTACTGAAAAAACAGCCTGCAACTTTCCGAAAAATTTGCAGAAAACTTTTCTGTAAATTTGCTCTTTTCCCTCAGTTTTGCCCTTTTCCAATTGATTTATTTTCATCTTTTGTTCCCTAATCTTCCCTTATAAACCCAGAAAACTCCCATCTTTTCTCTCTTTCTTTCTTTCTTTTTTTCTCTCTCCCTTCCTCCTTCTTCTTTTTTTTTTTGTGTTACGGTTTAGCTTTTCCCTGAAACTTTCTTCTATTCCCCAGCTCTCTTTTGTTCTTTCTTTCTTCCTGAAGCTCTCTACTCTCCTTCCAGATATCTCCTACCCTAAGCTCCCTCTCTCTCTCCTTTATCTTTTCCTTTTTCTCCAAGCTTTTCTCCTTCACCCAATCCTCTTTCTTGGCTATTTTCGTTCTTCCTGCTTTTCTTTTTTTTTTTTTTTCAAAGTTTTCCCAGCCCAAAAAAGATAACTAGCTCTCTGATTCTTTCTTTTCCTTTTTTTGTTTCTATTCCTCTGCCCATGCCGCCTCTCTCTATTCTCACCTCCTCTCTTTCCTTAAACCTTAAAACATCTCCATTGTTGCCTTTTATATGGCTTCAAAATTTTTCCAGAAAAAGAAAAAAGAAAAACAACAAATGGTCAAAACAAAAGGAGATGATGTGGTTTTCTTGGAAGCCATTAGTTTGATGATTAGGATAAGGTTTAGAGATTACAGTTGTTTTTGTACAAAAATTTTGATGAAGAAAAATGAGAAAAAAAAAATCAGAGTGGCCATGGCTTCTGGTACAAGCTTCGGTACTATCAGGAACGGAGGAAGAACGCGTGCATTGCACGCGCGTGTGAGGAGCAATTTTTTTTTTTAATGGGCTAAACTTGGGGCTTTTTGTTTCTTTCTTTTGGGCTAATTCTTTTCCTTTTGTTGGGCTTTTGTTTGGGTTTAATGTTGGGTTTTAGGATTGAAATAAATGGGTTGTTTGGTTTCTTTTCTTTTCTTTTTCTCTCTCTCTCTTTTTTTTTATTATAGAATCTACAAAACAAAGACTAACATAAAATAAATAAAAAAAAATTATACTTTACCTAGCAAAATCCAGAATTGTAGCAATGAGGATAGAATTAAATAAAAATAAAATACGATAAAAGATAGAATGATTAAATAAATAAAATAAAAAATGGAAAAATTTGGTGTCTATAGGGTTCACAAAAGAATGTGTTGCACTGAGGTCTGTCAAAACTTTAGCCAATCGATGAAAGATAGGAATCGTACCTTCAACAACTTTAGACGAGTCAAGGACTTGGTGTTGGTCTATTGCATACACTCTAACTGGCACCCTTGACATATTTCCTCCTACATTCGATGGCTTAAGGTTTGGTTTGGCTGACTATTGGGCATCACTCCCTTTTGAAGCATATTTGGGCAACTGGCGATTCGATACTCGGTGCTTCCGTAGCGTAGACATTTCTGTCCCTTTCTCCAACACTCATCCTTGGTGTGATTAGGTTTTCCACAAAATTCACAAATGACACGAGGACTTGACATCTGACCTCCTAGTGAGGTACTTCATTGTTGTCCACACCCACTATGGGCCCCCCTCAATGAGGCTCCTCTTGCCGGCTCCTGAATTCTCACTCCTCCCATTCCTTTTCCAACTTTAGGCGGGGGCACACCCTTTTCAACTTGCCTCAAATTAGTACTTGGTGCACCTTTTTTCCTAGCATGAAAGACTTTTACTTAAGACCTTATAGTTTTGACTCTTTGGGCCTTTTCCAAATTTTCACTAAAAGTATTAATTTGGGCGGCCGCTATCGCTTCTTGAATCTCCATGTTTAAACCCTGTATGAAATGCCTTATCCTCTTCTACTCTATTACAACCAGTTCAGGAGCAATCTTGGATAGCTGAGCAAACTTGAACAGTTTAGTGAATTACGTTTCATATCCTACGACACTTTGAGCTCCTTGACGAAGTTTTATAAAGTCCTCCTCTCTTTTCTCCTGAATCAAAGGGGGTAGGAACTTTTCATTAAATTCTCGAGTAAAGTTCATCCAGGTTCTTGGAGTGTTTTCTCTTTCCCACTTAACTGGAATCACATTCCACCAAGATCGAGCTGCTCCTTCAAGTTGGAAAATGGTGAAATTCACCTGTCTTTCCTCCAAATAATTTAGAGCCACAAAAATATCAACCATCTTTGACAACAAGTTCTCGGCTTCATCGGGGTCAGGCTTACCCAAAAACTTAGGAGGGAAAAATTTTTGGAAATGCTCTAAAGCTCTATCTTCCCCCCATTAGGATTCTCAGGGTTTTTAGCCTGGTCAACAGGGTTTTGATGCTGACGTTCCATTAACTGTGTTAGTAGATCGGTCATACAGTTAATAGTCGTAACTACTTAGTCCTCCGCGCCGGCCTCTAGTCCCTGATTTTGATTACCCACGGATTCTCGATCACCCCCTTGATCTTGGGGTTGCCTAAATCCATGTCCACGACCTCGTCCTCGTCTTCTACCATCCATTCTTATAATAATCTAGATATGATATGCATAAGCATACTGGCCAACCGTAAATCCAAGTACAATTTAACATAAATACCTCATATAACATAAACAAGATTCTTAGCAAGATACATTAATTACAAAACAAATCAGTTCACAAATAAGTAAGCAAGTTCATCAAAACATATTAAGCAAATTTTCATCAAACGTCAAGATAGGCACCATTCTAACCCCAACTTTTCTATCTTTTACAAAAATTCAAAACAAAGTCCACAACTTAAAAGGGTGCTATATTAATCCCTCACGATTCCACATCCCGAGTTGGTTCATCCTAAGCTAAATTTTCCACATTGGAGGCTTCATCGCCCCTTTCTCCAAGCAAGCCTCCACATTCACTCAGGATTTCTTCAGCTCTATCCCTTATACCTTGTACCCCTCTAGCTAGACGCTCATTAGACTCCCGAAATTGCTCACGAAGAACATTAGTCCGTTCTTGCTCCCCGTGAACATTCTCTTGAAGTTCCTGAATTTGATCTCTTTGCATCTCTACAATAGCCCTCAGTCTCCCATCTCGGCTTGGGCTCTCCTGTTGTCCTCGGTTAATCTCCTCCTCTCGTCTAACACGGCGAAAACAACTTGGTCAAGGTAGGAGTAAATCTTCCAACAATCGCATCGCCTAACCTAGCATGCCAGACTCTAACAAATGATAGGGCCCCTTGGCCTCTCTCGATAGGGAACCATTGGACGGGGTCTCTGAGGCTGCTCCTCTCATCTCTTTCTCCATTTCCCTCCATAACCTACAAATCAAAATTAGAAACTTAGCCACACTTAGACTTTCGTAATAAATCAATCTTAACACTTCATACTACCACACCAAAAATTTTCACAAAATCAAGACTTCTAGTCTGCCTAGGCCATTTCAAACCTAGGCTCTGATACAACTGTGACGACCCCAACTCCCCTAGTACGTACCCTAAGGTAACAGTGGGTCGCCTGTCTAACTCTTGTCAGGATTCAAGCACAAAATTTCTAATAATAATTAAAAACCAACATGATCATAATCGATAATAACTATAGTCATTCTTCCATATACTCATAAGCCAAGTATCAATTCCATTTTTATAATACATTGCAAGTTCCAACCTTACAAAAATTGAAATTCAATCTTACAAGACATAACCAAAACTAGTATGACTCTACTACTGCTAAAAGAAAAGATTTAAACTACTTGCCCCTTCTCACTTACTTGCTTATGTTAGAGATCCCCTAAAAGGAAAACAAATAAAGGGGAGGGGGGGTGTTGAGCTCTCGCTCAGCGAGGCTCCAAGAAGATACATGCATTCACAAGAATCATATACTAGTTATCTATAAATTATAAATTTCACAAAATACTAGCACTTTCAATTCAAAGGATACAGCGCTCTCATGAGCTCATTCAAGTAGCTTGTCGAGTACATAAGATTTCCCTTGACACTCCGTCAACCTTATTCAAGAATATTGCCAAGTAGATTTTCCGCTTCACGCCAACCTTCATCCACCTTACATTCCCCGACCGGCCCCACACGTCAAATTCAAGAGAGGTAATACTTGAGTATACCGAATTAAGTCCAAGAATCAAGATACAAGACCCATGGCTTATTGAATTCATCGACCACGCCCTTGCAGGTTTGACTCAAACAACTAACCAATGGGTTTGGGCCCCAAGCATGCAATGGAGTCGATGGAACAACATTTCCAAATGACAATCAAGCCACGTGCAAGTAAAGCATTTCACAATTCCAAGTAACATTCACACAGTCAAGTGAGGATGAGTTTGATAAAGTACGTACTCGCTCATGCATTAGCAATTCACGAATTAGCATATCAAGTATCAAACATGTCATTTTACCAAGAACATAACATTCAAGCGGCATAATCTTCAAACAAGGAATATAGCATTCATATACTTCACAAGTTCTTGGAACACTCACCAAGTTAAGCAAAGTAACTTCAAGCGTTCGCACCCAAATCTTCTTTGTTTCCTCCGTTCAAGTCTAATAGCAAGTGAAATGAAAAATATTTGGGTTGGCTACCCCAATCTTAAAAGAACCAAATGCATATACTAGTAATTTCTTTACCTGACAACTTACCACAAATTTGATACATGAAAATCATAAGGTGTCTAATTCAAATCATAAGTGTAAAACAAAAGGAAAATCTTATAAACATAGTAGGATCATGAGTTAAGTAGGTTGTCTCGTGACAAGGGTGCATAATGAATTAAGAGAGGTGAAGGAAACAATTGTAAAGAGAAAAATGATGAATGACAGATTTGCCATCCTTCGGTATTTTGATTATAATTGTAGCTATGTTGATTAGATTGAGGCTAAGTTTATGGCATTTCAAATCTAAGATGCAGACCTACAACTTTTATGAAGACATTGAACCCAGATCATACTTTATCATGGTCGAAGTTGGCAAAATCAGATACACAGGAAATCTGTCAGGTCAAGAGAAGGGTAACTAAACAGTCTCAGAAGAAGGGCTATAACTTGGTGTAGAAAAATCAAAGTTGAGCATCATTAGTGGCGTTTCAAACTAGATTCATAGATCTTTCCAACAATATAAGGCTCAGACTCTAATTCATTTCCAATCACTACCAGAAAGTTTGGAAAGTTAACTGAAATTCACCTCTGATTTCACAATTTCAAACCCGAATTTCAAAAATGACCATTCAATACATAGGGTTTTCATCTTTTAAAACTCATGGTTTTCACTCAAGTTTGCTACACAAGAGTCCTAATAAGTCTCTTAAACAAGAAGAGGTGAAGGTTGAGCATGAAAAGAATGAAAATCAAGGAAAAATTTCCTTAACTTAACTGGCTGGCAACAAGGAAACAAAACAGTCCACTTGGTCATCAATTTAACCAACTAACTTTCGTTAGATCACCTCAAATTTCACACACAAATATAGATCAAGGTTATACCAAGTTTCTTAGCCAAGTTTAAGGTTTAACAACCACAAAAACCAAGGAAAAACAATAGCTTAAAACCAGCTAGCAACAAGAAGGAAAAATAGTCCACTTGAACAAAACTTCACCATCAAAGTTCCATCTTTCCTACATAATTTCTATAAGTAAGCTTTCAAAGATTATTTCTGACTTTTAGTAGGGTAATTAACATGCCAAAACATCAAGGAAAAACCATCAAAACTCTCAACACTTTCCGTAATCATAGCTTGGGGAGTTTCTTCAACTTTTCACCAACACTAAGAGATCATCCTACTAAGCACAAGATTAAAGAAAGAGATGGTCTAGAATTTACCTTTATTGATTCCTCCAAACAAGAAGAAACAACCACAAACTCCTCCAAGTTTCACCTTCCAACTTAAGCTAGGGTTTTGATGGAGTGATCTAGGTTGTCTTCTCCTTTTTCCTCTCAAAATCAAGCAAGATGATGGCCAAATATTTGTGTAGTTTTTCCCTTTTTTCTCCTTGAAGCTCTCAGCCCTTACTCTCTCTGTTTTACGAGACAAGATGAAGATAGGAAGGAAGAAATTGCTTGGATGGTGTTGTAGGAAAATTGAGTGATTAAGAGAATGCCACTTGTCAAGAATTCATAGGATTTCCAAAACTTTTTGCACAAAACTTCCTCTTATTCCTACCATTTCCTCACATAACCCACTAATTCACATTTGTACTAATTACTAACCCCCACATGCAACAATTAATAGTTTCATTAAGGAACTAGATTATTAACTAAATAACTAAGGAAAAAATGCAAATTCTATTAACATATTTTAAAAAAAAATTAAACTTGTCCGGGTCCTCGTAGCTCTATTGTAGCAAAAACTGTAGTGGGTGCTGCAGCAGAACAAAACATTTTACAATAAATACTCCTAAAATTCACCACTTCACACACACAATTTTCTTCAGCTCTTTCTCTCTTTAACTTGAAGAAAACTCTCTTTCTTCTCTCTAAACGTAGTTTTAGACTTAGTTTGGAATTAAACTTGGATCAAAGTTTTTGTTAAGATTCATCCTTGTCTTCTATCGTCCAACATATATAATTCAGTTATTATATTGTTTATGGTCAGCTAAGCCGTCTATTCTTCGTTTACACACTTTTTTATTTACTTATTGTTTTATACTTCTCAATGGCCGGTTCTACCGCCTAATATCATAGTGGTAGTCAATCTGCAACCACTTCCTTTACTCTGCTTTGTTTAATTTCCTGATTTTAGGGGAACTCCCTCCCCCTACTCTGGTGGGTGTGTGTGTGTATGTATGTGTGTGTGTATGTATGTATGTGTGTATGTATGTATGTATGTATGTATACATATCAATCACACACACACATATATAAATATATATACACATATGTATATATATATGTACATATATATACATTATATATATAATATATAGTGTCTAATATATTATATATATAATTTAATTATATATACATGGGTCTGGATAGGATCTTATTTAAATCTAGATTTGGGTATGGATCATAGAAAACCAAACCCTACCCGGACCTATGACTCTCTTACAGGGTTTGGCTTTGGACTTGAGAAATTAAATCCAAACCCTACCTAAGTATGTTGGGTTTGATTTGTATTTGAGTAAGAGCCAATCCATTGACATGTGTGGGAAGTATAATTGATATTGTTGCAATTTACTGGAAAGAATGTTTTCCATATGAGTTTCTATTAGAATCCAAACATATAATTTCTTTCCCTTTTCAATTGCGTTCCATTTTTCTTTAATTCATTAAAATTTCAACTCAAGTACTGAGTTTTTTATTCCAAAAATAGCCTTGCTTTGGTCATATATGGCATGCATGTCTTGTTTAGTTTAGTAGCCTCCTATTGGTATAGTTTGTGAACTGAAATGGAATTAAAGTTTGTTAAGGCTCGAAACTTGCGACAAAGAAATGGTTTAGCATTTTGTCCATTAAGGAAATTGAATAACCTCTTGATGACCATTTACATGATGAAAAGATTTTGGCATTTTAAAGGAGACTAATGCAACCTCTTGATGGTCATTGAAGTGAAGAAATTGTGACTTTTGAGTTTTAGTGTCCTTTGAATTGTCTCTTCCTATATAAATAACAAGTTTCAAACATAACAAAGGTATTTAGGCATTTGATCCTTCCTTAGTAAAAGATTTTTTGATTTTGCTGTCAAAAGTTCTTTATTCTTGTTGTATGTATATTGCCTAAACCCAAAAACAAACTACTAAGTGTAGTCGGGGCAATAAACATCTTAAGGATAGTGTGTATACATGCCTAAAGAATCATTGACAAATCCCCTATCTTTTGTAAAAATTTGTTAGTGAAATTTTTGCACTCTTCAATTGTCTTGCTCAATTATATCCTAACAATCTTAAGGTGTTTATCATATTCCTTTTCAAGTGCAATGGAGGTTTCAACAGAAAATGTTCTCAAAACTATATGAGGCGGCCCCACCTTCCCCTAAGGCGAACCAGAGGAGTTAGCGAATTGCCTGCCCGACTTTCGTCAGGACTCATTCAATCACTCCATCAATTTTAATCGGACATCAACTGTAACAGCCCGGACTCAAGGCCTGACCCAAGCAACTTTTGGGCCTGGAATCACTTGGCCCAAAATGGCTAGCCTAAGTTACTTGGCAGGCTTTTGGTTCCAAGCTTATAAACCTCTCATTTCTTCATCATTCTTTCGATGTGGGACAATGTAGGATGTCACATTCTCCCCTCCTTTAGGACTTTGCGTCCTCGCAAAGCCCGTTACAGATACAATCACAATCCAAACTGTCCACTTGGTCGTGCTTGGACTCTAGAGGTGGCCCCCGTCCGGCGTGGCACTTAGCTCCTTTTTGGACTCTAGAGGTGGCCCCCGTCGAACGTGGCACTTACTTCCTTGCACTTCCTTGCGTAGTCGGAACCATAACACACTGGCCCAGGCTCACCCCGCCAGACCACTGAGGTTGGTCCGATACCACCATGTAACCGGGACTCAAGGCCTGACCCAAGCAACTTTTGGGCCTGGAATCACTTGGCCCAAAATGGCTAGCCTAAGTTACTTGGTAGGCTTTTGGTTCCAAGCTTATAAACCTCACATTTCTTCATCATTCTTCCGATGTGGGATGATGTGGGAAGTCACATCAACTGTAATAAAGGACTAGTAAATTCATACTTAAAGAGATATAATCTGCATATATTCATTTTACAACTTAAAAGATATATCCGAACCCTAAAATTTTGAACATTAATGTACAATACCTAATATCCCAAAAGAAGTCTTCATAGAGATTTATTCCGCTATTGCTGGACTGCCAACTAGATCACAAATCTGGGAAGGGAAATAGTTAAAGGGGTAAGCTAAATGTTTAGTAAGTGGCCCGACAACAATCAATGAACAGATAACACTTTCTGTAAATAGCAGGTGCACATTTTGCATTTAAGCCCGTCAAACGGAATCAATAGCAATGTCAAGTATCATAGTATTCCATATAATAATGGAAATAGCAATAGCACATTCAGTAAAAGGATACAATCTGATACAATGTCGGTGTAGTTTTAATAGTGTCTTGTTATCAATGCCCTTTCTCCAACTTTCGGGTCCAAAAACCAAACAATCAATAGGCGGTAATACTCTTGAATAAACCTTTAACACTACCCAAGGTTCGTTAACTTGCCCGACCTAATCCGATACTGGCTCGAGTCATGCCAACTTGCCAACGGGGTTGGACGAGTGCGATAAAGTAATTCGTATAAAGTGATATCATTTAAGACGAGTGCGATAAAGTACACACTTGCCCCTTTTTCAAACAGTTTCACATAACTGGAAAGGTAGCAATCAGGCACTTAGCACGTTTTATATAAATAGCAGGTGAACAATTAAGCGGATAAATGAAGTGAGAATCTCAAATTTTTCATGAATTATTTGTTACTGTATTTATTTAAGTGCATATCATTTTCTTTAAACATTGGTAGCATAAAATTTTCTTTCAATGCATTATTTCCACCTTCTTGCACATAATTTTGTGTTACTTTATTTTTGGTATTTATAAGTAATCCCTAGGGGTATTACCTTCTCCTAAGTATGAATATTAGGGTAGATTTTAGAGTCTAAAACATACTTGAGGGAGTTAAGTGTATTGCTTTGCTAGTAAGACTAAGTTATGGCTTGATTTTTGCCACTTGTCAATCATCTACTAGCACCTTGACTTAAGCATTCTTATATAACTTCTTGTCTTCAAAAATTTGAACTAAAACTCCCTCTTATTTCCTCTCTTTTGGCCAAATCTTAAGGGGAAGAAAACACAAAACCCTAGCTCAAAAATCTTTCTGCCTTTAGTTGAGAAGTTTGCTAGCACCTTAACCATCAATCCTCAATCTTGGTAGGAGAAGATCTTAGTGGATCGGAGTCCTACTTCTTTAGCTTGTTAAGGTAATTTTCTTCCAAAACTCTAGCTCTATGATCTTTAAAGTTAGTTTGACGAAGGCTTTTGGTGATGATTAAGGATGGTTGGTGCTTAGAAACATGAAGTTTTGGTTTGGATTCTTGTAGTTGCATATTGAGAGTTGGTTTAACTTTATGCCTTTTATGTGTTTGATTTTTGGATTAGCACTAGTCACTTGTTTCTGATGATTGTTTCTTTGAGAAAGATGCTTGTTTAGCTTCCATATCCATGCTAGAAAACTTATAGAAATTGGTTTGAGCTTTTAAGTTGGAAGGAAAGTTGTGGACTGTTTTGTTGGGGGGGTTATTGTCCAAATCTGCCGGGGAGATTTTCTCTCTTGTTTTATGATTCTTTCTTGCTCAAGTTTCACTAATTATTATTGAGAAACATTGTTAGGATGTTTGTGTATCAAATTGGAGTGAAATCAATTTATTTTGAAGGGTGAAAACCTCTTGAATTGCTTAAACTTTTGAACCAATTTTCTGTTCTGCACTCCGTCAGAATTGGAAAAATAGTCAAATTCCCAGGTTTTCTGGTATTTATAGGAAATGAGCTAGGGGCTGACCCATATACTGTTGGAAATCCCTATGAGTCTAGTTTCTAACACCACTAATGGCACTCGATTTCGATTTTTCTACACCAAGTTATACTCATTTTCCCAAGACTGCGTAATGCCCACTATTATACCCGAACTTCAAATTTTGTCGTGAATTTATTCTTGGTTGAACCTTGATGCTTCTTGAATCTTTGCACACTTATTTCATTCCAAACATCATACTTGACTTGTGAATCTATTAAACCTTCACTGTTTTATCATTTTGCAACCCTGAATCACCCTAGAACTTCCTAATTTAGGTGCATTAACTAGTAGCATTCATTTGCACTTGTTAAGTTGCAATTACTTGCTTCGGTTTGAGTTGATGATTGTATACATTGATTGTACATAGGGCTCAAAGGTCATATCGAGGGTGATCAAGGCACAAACGTTTGAGTTACTTGGCTTTATTTGGTGAGTGTTCCCTCGCTTGTTTCGTAAACTTGTGTGATTTCTCGAACTACATGACTTGTGTGTTTACTTGAGTTATGTGACTGTGTGAGTTGCTTGAAATATGACTATTGGAATTGCTTACATTTCATTTATGTTTGGACTACTGAGGTTGAGTCGAGAGTTTACTTTATCGCACTCGAACTCTTCCGTTTGACTTTCACTTGGAGTTTGACCTACTCGAGTTGTGATTTGACTTTGTGTACTTTGATGTGAAAAGTCATTCGGGTGATATCCTGTTGACTAATTTGATTCGTTTGGAGTTCCAAAAACCCCAAAACCCTATTGGTGAGCCGTTTGTATCGAGCCAATGTAGGTTTGGTTAAGAAAATCGGTGAACCATAGGTTATTCAATTTGGTTCTTTGGAACATGGTATACTCGAATATTACCCAAATTTGATTAGCTAAGGTGCTCGGGTTCGGTATAGGGGTGATTGGTGGACAGTTGTGGCATAAGTGGTGTCTACGGACTTGGTTCTTGACTTCAAACGTTGATGGAGAGTCAACGGCTCATATTTCGATCAAGCTTTTGTGGATTTGGCTTTTTGAAGCCACCTGTATTCTTTATTTGAGTGTGTTGCTTTATTCTACATTAAATGCGATATTTGACTATTTGTTTTGCCTATTTATTAATGTGACTACATGTTTTATTTGGGGATCTCATTGAGCTTTAGCTTATCCTATTCCCTTTTCTTTTCCTTAACAGGGTTGTGTAAGAGGTTGGAGAGCTTGCTTTTGGCTTAAAAGTCAAGTGTGCTACCTTTTGTTTAAATACCGATGTATTAGTGGACTTGTTCCATTTCGTAAGCTTAAAGTTGGTGGTAAACTTTAAGATTGAGATGTTTGTAAGCTTTATGTCCATGTAACTTGGAGTTTTACTTTATTTTGAGAAAGCATATAATTGGAATTTCAAATGACTTATGGAAATGTAAATTTTGGTTATGTTATTGTTTTGGAGTATTTGGAGGTGATTATTGAGAATCGAAATTTGTAGTTATTTGAGGTCTGCAGTGAGTCTCGACGAGAGTTGGGCAGACGGTCCGCTGAACCCTTTGGTTCGTCTTAGAGGAAGGTGGGGTCGTCACAGTTGGTATCAGAGCATTAGGTTTCAGATCACTGTAGTGTATCCTAGGTTTAAAGTCTAGGATGCCGGACTGTGGGATCAGTTTGACTGCTATGTGAATGCTTGTGGTAGATTGTGGAATCTACTTGGTATGTCAGGCAGGAATGAGGACTAAGTTGATTTACCTCTTGGGTGGCCAACCATGATGTGAATTGTCTTTCTTCTTGTTTTGGTGCTTGGATATACAAAAAAAAAAGTTATTTGTATCTTAGCATTAGATTTCTGTGATCATTTGGTTTCGTTATGAAGTGAACTAGGACAGTATTACGCTAATCCTTTGTGAGAAGGAGTAAGATTGGGAACATTGCTTTGATTGTTCTGACATGAAATGTGATCTTGTATGCTTAACTTGTTCTTATGTATTCCATGTGTTCTTGTGCTTGGCTTGGGTTACTTACTCCAATGGTGAAGGTCAAGACATAAAGGATCCTAGTCTTGGCCCTGAGGTTGAACCATTTAGGAAATTGGATCTATAAGTGCTATCATGAACCAGTTTAGTGGATACCTGGCTAGGGTTTCTATAGATAGTGACTAGGTTTGAACTTTGATGCTTGTCTTGAGTGTTTAATGTGCTAAGTACTGCAGACTTGTTTAACTATCTTATAAATGTTTAGACTTGTTATGTGTTTGTACTTCATCCAATTGTGATTGACTTGAACTAAGTGTGCATTTATTTTGTGATATTAAATAAATGTATTTTGGTGTACGCATGGCTATCATTGCATATATTATCAGTTGATCCCTATCCTTTCCTTATATAGCCATAGACTTGTGTGAGAAATGGAAACATCATAGGCATAGATCTAAACCACCCCAAGGTCGAGAGGAGAATGTATACATATATATATATGGTTTGAGAATATGAAATGCTACCATGAGTTAGGTTGACAAATGAGAATGAGGCTTACTTTAATATATGATATGACTGGATGTTAGCAATGCTGATTCGGGACCTTTAACTGAGCTGACTAAGAAGTATGGTAAATTTGTACGGGATGCTAAATGTGAGGCCAATGTAGTAGCCGATGCTTTAAGTCGAAAGGCTCAAGTAGCAGGGTTGATGATTAAAGAATGTGATATGTTAGAAAAGGTTTGTGAATAGAACCCTCACCTTGAACGCCAAAAGGTGGTGTTTGAAAATATTGCAGTAAAGTCCGTCCTATTAGATCATATCAAAGAGGTTCAGAAAAAGTGATCCTACAGTACAAAAGTGGAAGGAAAAGGTAGAAGAGGGAAAATTACCTGACTTTAATTTGAGTCCTGAGGGAATTTTAAAATTTGGAGACCGAGTGGTTGTGCCTAAGGATGAAACATTGAAAAAAAGAAATTTTGGAGGAGGCTCATCGTTCAAAATACATGGTACACCTTGGTAGTAGCAAGATGTATCAGGATCTAAAAGAGTTATATTGGTAGGACAACATGAAGAAAGAAATTTACACAATATGTTCAAACATGCCTCACTTACCAATAAGTAAAAGCTAAACATCAAAAACCATCTAGTTTGTTACAACCACTTGAGATACCTGAATGGAAATGGGAGCACATTACGATGGATTTCATTTGCAATTTGCCACGAACAAAGAGGTCATGATGCCATATGGGTAGTAGTCGATCGGTTAACCAAGTCTCATTTCTTGCCTGTGAACATGAAGTACTCTATAGCAAAATTGGCTCAGCTGTACATGGATGAAATTGTGAGGTTACACGGGGTACCAGTTAGTATAGTTTCTAACAGAGATCCTCGGTCTGTGTCTCAATTTTGGTAAAAATTACAGGAAGCTTTAGAGACCAAGTTAAACCTAGCGTAGCCTATCACCTTCAAACTGATGGATAATTGGAAAGAACCATTCAAACTCTTGAAGACATGCTGGGAAAGTGTGTTATGGATTTTGGAGGTAGTGAGGGACAGTACATGGTATTGGTGGAGTTTGCTTACAATAACAGCTACCATTCATCTATTCAAATGGCACCATATGAAGCTTTATATGGGAGGAAGTGCCGGTCACCAATTTATTGGGATGAAGTAGGGGAAAGAAAGATTTTAGATTCAACTACAATGCATTGGATGGAAGATGCACAAGAGAAGGTTAAGACAATACGTCAGAGAATCCAAACAGCTCAAAGTTGGCAGAAGAGTTACGCGGATAATCAAAGAAAAGACTTGGAATTTGAGGTTGGCGATAAAGTATTTCTTAAGGTCACTCCACAGTGAAGTGTTACACTAGAAAAAGGAAAGAAGCCTCAGCCAAAATACATGGGACCTTTTGAAATTCTTCGAAGAGTGGGTAGTGTAGCCTACCGACTCAAACTACCACCCAACCTATCCAGAGTTCATGATGTATTTCATGTTTCTTTACTAAAGAAATATTATTCAGATCCAACCCATGTTTTGAAACCAGAAGCTATTGAAATTGACGAGTCTCTTGCCACTACAAGGAAAAACCTGTGTAAATCTTGAATCGAAAAATAAAGGAATTTAGGAACAAGAAAATTTCCTTGGTCAAAATTTTGTGGTGAAATCATGGAATGGAAGAAGCCACTTTGGAAATGAAGGAAGAAATACACAAGAAGTATCCTGAGTTATTTACCAATCAAGGTGAGAATTTCGAGGACGAAATTCTTTTAAGGGGGAGAGAGTGTAAGAACTCTAAATTTTTCATGAATTATTTGTCATTGTATTTATTTAAGTGCATATCATTTTCTTTAAACATTGGTAGCATAAATTTTTTTTAAGTGCATTATTTCTACCTTCTTGCACATAATTTTGTGTGACTTTATTTTTGGTATTTATAAGTAATCCCTAGGGGTATTACCTTCTCCTAAGTATGAATATTAGTGTAGATTTTAGAGTCTAAAACATACTTGAGGGAGTTAAGTGTATTACTTTGCTAGCAAGACTAAGTTATGGCTTGATTTTTGCCACTTGTCAATCATCTATTAGCACCTTAACTTAAGCATTCTTATATAACTTCTTGTCTTCAAGGGTGATCAAGGCACGAACATTTGATTTACTTGACTTTATTTGGTTAGTGTTCCCTTGCTTGTTTCGTGAACTTGTGTGATTTCTCGAACTACATGACTTGTGTGTTTACTTGAGCTACGTGAGTGTGTGAGTTGCTTGAAATGTGACTATTGCAATTGCTTACATTTCATACTTGTTTGGACTACTGAGATTGAGTCGAAGGTGTACTTTATCACACTCGAACTCTCCCATTTGACTTTCACTTAGAGTTTGACCTACTCGAGTTGTGATTTGACTTTGTGTACTTTGATGTGAAAATTCATTCGGGTGATATCCTGTCTGTCGACTAATTTGATTCCTTTGGGGCTCCGAAAACCCCAAAATCTTATTGGTGAGTTGTTTGTATCAAGCCAGCATGGGCTTGGTTGAGAAAATTGATGAACCATAGGTTATTTGATTTGGTTCTTTGGAACATGGCATACTCGAGTATTACCCAAATTTGATTAGTTAAGGTGTTCAGGTTCGGTAAGGGGGTGATTGGTGGACGGTTGTGGCGTAAGTGGTGTCTACGGACTTGGTTCTTGACTTCAAACGTTGACGGAGAGTCAACGGCTCATGTTTCGATCAACCTTTTGGGGATTTGGCTTTTTGAAGGCACCTGTATCCTTTATTTGAGTGTGTTTCTTTATTCTACATTAAATGCGATATTTGACTATTTGTTTTGCCTATTTGTTAATGTGACTGCATGTTTTATTTGGGGACCTCATTGAGCTTTAGCTTATCCTATTCCATTTTCTTTTCCTTAACAGGGTTGTGTAAGAGGTCGGAGAGCTTGCTTTTGGCTTAAAAGTCAAGTGTGCTACCTTTTGTTTAAATACCGATGTATTAGTGGACTTGTTCCATTTTGTAAGCTTAAAGTTGGTGGTAAACTTTAAGATTGAGATGTTTGTAAGCTTTATGTCCATGTAACTTGGAGTTTTACTTTATTTTGAGAAAGTGTATAATTGGAATTTCAAATGACTTATGGAAATGTAAATTTTGGTTAAGTTATCATTTTGGAGTATTTGGAGGTAATTATTAAGGATCAAAATTTGTAGTTATTTGAGATCTGCAGTGAGTCCCTGGGAGAGTTGGGTAGGCGTCCACTGAACCCGTTAGTTCGCCTTAGGGGAAGGTGGGGTCGTCACAAATGACCCTCACATTTGGTAATTTAACTCCGGTCCGATTGCTTAGACGACTCTCCTACTACCTGGTTATGTCCTGGGGGTAATCAATTGTTAGATTCTTAATTGACTTGCTAAATTTTCTTGTTAAAACAATTTTGATCAATTCACTTCTATTAACAAACTAGTAGTGTAAGTTAGGGCTAGTTCAAGATCGTGATAATATTTTAGGGTCCGATTGTATAGGTGATAGCTAGTGTTAGGTATTGGGTAATGATCGTGATTTGGTTTGGTTTCAGGTGGTATTTTTGGGTCAAGTATTACCTTAAATAGTCAATTGTTGGGGTCATTCAGGGTTTGGGTCGGTATCGAAACTATGCGGGTTAGGGGTGTGGTGTGCTCCAGTCAGCACGTTTTGTGCACGATCGCCAATAATTGGCACTGGTTGGCATGTCCCGTGTACGACCAACAGCGGTCAGCAGTAGTCGGTAGGTTCCGTGCGCGACCAACAATGGTCGGCACTAGTTGGTGCGATTCATGTGCGATCGGTAACGGTTGGCACCAGTTGGTGCGTTTCGTGCGCGACCGGCAATGGTTAGTACCAGTAGAACAAAAACGGGAATGGCCAGTTGATGGCTACATGCTAGTTAACAGGAATGGCTGGGGCCGACTGACGGCTAGGTGCCGTTCTGCGACTGATAGTCATCGCATTCGTTAACAACTAAGGTTTGCGTACTGGCTAGCGACTGGTGTCACAGATGGCTAAGTATTGGTCAAGACCAAGGCGTGTGGTTGCTATAGTTAATAGTCACAAGGGGTGAGTTGTTTTTACCAATTACTTGACTAAGTGTTGATGCTAGGCCGTACCGGCACCATTTGGGTGACCGTTACGCAAGATAGGTATGGAAACTGCTGGTTCTATTGCTGCACACGAGCCGGGGCCGGGGTCGTCAGTACACACGGTTCCGTTTGACAAGTTAACGTTTTAGGTTGTCGTTTTGGGCCAAGTCTGGACAGGGTTTTGCCTGAAACCTCCCGGTATTACAGGGTATCTATAGGCCTGCCTAACGGTTGGTGTGATCAGGTTCGGGGTTGTTTGTCTAACGGGGTTGGCTAGGTTATATGGTTCCGCTAACAGATCGTCAAGTTAGGTTAGCCATTTCACTAACGGGTTGGCATGCGAGGGTTGGCCATTCTGTTAACGGGTTGGCATGCGAGAGTCGATCATTGGCACAGGGGTTGGCACTTCCACTAACAGTTTAGGCAATTCCGCTAATGGATCGCACACCTTGTTCAGTAAATTCACTAATGGATCGCGCACCGGCTCAGCAATTCTGCTAACAGATTGATGACGGTTCGGCAATTCTGCTAACGGATCACACGAACGCTTAGCAATTCTACTAACGGATCGCATGACGGCTCGGCAATTTCGCTAACGAATCACACGACTTACCCTATCCATCACAGTTTATTGCACAGATCATAACATGGGCTGTACAAGTCCAATTTCTATTCACTTTATACTGTTGGAAACTAGACTCATAGTACTACAAATGCCTAGAATACATCATGTATGAATTCAGTTTAGAAACTGGCTAAATTTCATCATAAACTTGTTACAGGAGTAATTCACCAGTTTGCAGGTTTCAAAAATTAGGCAAATTTATAGGCTGACTGCAGCTTGTAGGAAAGGAATTAGGATGAGTTCTTTATACCGTTGGAATGCTCTACAAGTCTAATTTTAAGTGCCACAAATGGCACTTGATTCTGACTTTTTTACGCCAAGTTATAAACATTTTCTGGACACTGGTTTTGCCAACTTATTATTGCCCAAAAATAGGGTTTTTGTCATGGTTGTGTCTTTTAGTCTTTTAAACGTTTTTGTGTTCACTTGAATTCACTACAAAACCACCCACACATATAGTTTAGCATCTAGAACATATTTTTAGCCAAGATTTTGCAACAATCAATCAAGAATTCAACATATAAATCATGTTCCAAAGCTAGAGTTCTTCCTAGGCATGCTTGGCTATTCAAGAAGCAAAATTTCAGCATATAAACCTGTAAATTACTAGACATGTTAGGTGTATAATTGAGCCAAGAACAAGGAAAATTATGAGCTCGAGTTACCCCAATCAAAAGCAAGAAAGATTTGGAAGAAATCACAAGCAAGGCCACAAGAAATTCAAGCAAGATTCAAGCTTTCCTTTCCTCGGTTTCAAGGTGTTTTTGTAGTAGTAGAAATTTTGTTTTTTGTGGGCTATTTTTCTTTCAAGTTTCAGCCAAGGATATTATGAAGAACAAAGGTTTCAAGTGCTGCAAGGTCTTAAGTATTTACAACCAAAAACAAGCATGACTAAGCAAGAATAGTGACAACTCAATAGGCTAGGTTTTTGACAAGTTTCATGGCTTGCTTTATCATGCTTATGGATGAAATTGGAAGAAGAATCAAGGCAGTTCAAGCTTCTCAAGTTCGGCCAAGGCAAGAGGGATCAAGACAAGATTTTTACCTTGTATTTCTATTTTTAGTAAAGGGTTTAATCACAATATAAAATTTACTTTTCAACCCTCAAACTTCAAGTAATATTATACTTTGCTCCCCACATATTTTTCTAGCGTTATTGCTAGATTTTGAACATCATTTGGGTGCTATAAACATATGTGACAAGTGCCAATTTTTGGCATAAATTTCGCATAGCATAAGTAGGGTTTTGAGATGATCACAAATGAGGCAAAACGGTTGTTATTTCGTGCAAACGTGTAAGTGCATAAACCGGCAATGGCTAGGGCTTACCGGATCTCACACTATAAGCCAAAAAATGTTACCAAACTTTATAGGTTTGATGGAAAGGGAACCAATTTCAATCGATTGAAGGACAAAATGTTGTTCTTTGTCATTGCCCTCAAAGTGGCCTATGTGCTTCACCCAAATCTTCAGCCAATTCCAGAGTCGAAGGATAGTGATTCTAACGAGTTAAAGATACAAAGGCATAAGCAAGAAGATGACAAAATATTGTGTAGAGGCCATATCTTGGACACTCTCTCGAATAGGTTTTATGACGTGTACACATCCATCAAGTCGCCAAAGGGAAACTTGGAACACTTTGGACTGCAAGTATACTACTCAAAATTAAGGTGTGGACAAATTTATTATTAAAAAGTATTTTGATTTTGTTATTACTGAAGGTTCTTCTATTCTTGATCAAGTGCATGGTCTACAAGATTTGGTTTCAAAACATAAAGATCTGGGTGTTGAGATTTTTGAATCATTGGAAGTGGGGACGATCATATCAAAGTTACCTCCTAGTTGGAATGATTATCAAAAGAAACTTCTATATACAACTAAATCGTTCTCGGTGAATCAAATTTTGAAGCATCTTTGTATAGAATAAGATACTAGGATTCTTAAAAAAAAAAAAAGAATTGGAATTTGGTCCTAAGGTGAACTATGTGGATGAAAGGAAAAATCACAGTAATGGTCAAGGGTCTAAGAAGAGAAAATCTTTTGGACAAAATACTACAAGCGTGAAGGACAAAAAGGAGAACTAGATATGTTACAACTGTGGTAAAAATGGGCATTACAAGAAGGATTGCAACCAAATACAAAACAAACAAAGAATAATGCCCAAGCAAACCTTATTGAAAACAAAGATATTGTAGAAATTGTTGTAATGGTATCTGAATGGAGGATATCTATGATTATTGAGTTTAACATAGTTTCATCTTCATTCAATTTGAGTGATTGGTGGTATGACTCCAATGCAACCATACATGTATGCAATGAAAATCCACGTTCAAGACCTATGAAAATGCCCTTGAAGGACATGTAGTTGTGATGGGCAATCATGGCACCGCTAAGGTATATGGCAAAGGGGTTGTGAATTTACAATTCACTTCCAGTAAGAAATTAGTGCTCCCATATGTCCTACATGTTTCGGACATGAGGAAAATTCTTGTATCAATCGATAGACTTAATAAAAATGGTCTTAAAGTTGTACTTGAATTTGACAAAATAATCTTGTCCAGAAATGGTGTGTTTGTAGGACAAGATCATTCATATGATAGCATGTTCATATTAAGTATCAATAAAGTTTCTGTTTCTGCTTATGTAGTTGATTCTTCTTATTTTTTATGGCATGGAAGGTTAGGACATGTTAATAGTAAAACGTTATGTTTTATATCCAAACATGACCTAATTGCATATGGTGATAAAGAAGAAAAGAAATGTGAAACTTGGGTTCAAGCAAAAATGACAAAGTTGCCATTTCCTAAGGCTGAAAGAAATAGAAATTTGCTTAAACTTGTTCATTCTGATGTGTGTGAATTAAATGGTTTTCTATCAAGAGGTGATAATAGATATTTTGTCACTTTCATTGATGATTGTTTAAGAGTTGTTCATGTCTATCTTATGAAAAGTAAAGAAGAGAGTTTTACCATGTTCAAATCTTATAAATCATTTGTTGAAAATCAATTAGCAAAGAAAATCAAAATACTTAGAAGTGATAGAGGAGGTGAATATTTTCCTAGTGATTTCTCAATGTTTTGTGAACAAAATCAAATTGTACATCAAACAAGTGCACTTTATACTCTGCAACAAAATGGTTTGGCTGAAAGAAAAAATAGAACTTTAGAAGGCATGGTTAATTCCATGTTTTTAAGTTTTGGATTGCCAAAAAACTTGTGTTATGATGCATTATTGGCTGCATTCATGTGCGTAATAGAATTCTTTCATTAAAAACAGAGGCCTCTCCATATGAGGTGTGGAGAGGGAGAAAACCAAATCTAAGTTATCTTAGAGTTTGGGTGTTGCATTGCTTACTATAGGATCCTAGATAATAAAAGAACTAAATTGGGATCAAAGGCACTTAAAAGTGTATTTTTCTAAAGCTTATAGGCTGCTTGACCTTAATTCTAATATTACAGTTGAATCAAGAGATGTGAAATTTTTTGAGAATAAATTTCTCAAAGATACAAAGCCTATTGTGGATCTTGCTAATGGTTTAGAACTACTCCAAGATATTGGTTCTTCTAGGAATAAGAAGAAGGTAAATGACACTCCTATTGAACCTAGGAGAAGTTAAGACTAAGGAATGAAAAGCGTGTATCTTTCGATTTCATATGCTCGCAAGCTATTGTTTTCTTAGTTGAAGGCAATGGGAAATCTCTACAAAATAAGATACCAATCTTGTTGAATGTAGAGAATGATCCTAAAATGTTTAGTGAAACTATGTCATCAAGAGATATTTCTTTTTGGAGAGAAGCAGTAAATGATGAAAATGGACTCATTATTGTCTAACAATATTAAGTATCTAGTTGATTTGCCTCAAGGTTCAAAACCAATATGTTGTAAATGGGAATTTAGAAGAAATATGCAATGGATGGATTCTTACAAACCTTTAAAGCAAGGTTAGTAGCTAAAGGATTTAAACAAAAAGAAGGAATAGACTATTTTGATACATATACACCAGTTGCTAGAATAACATCCATTAGAGTGCTAATGTCCTCAGTTTCATTGGACAATCTGTTTACACATCAAATGGATGTTAAAACAGTATTTTTAAATGGTGACTTGGATGAAGAGATATATATGGAACAACTAGAAGGTTTTGTTACGCCTAGAGATGAAAAGAAAGTATGGAAACTAGTTAAGTTATTATATGGTGTCAAATGGGAGGTTGAATATATGATGAGTCATATTCTTAATGAAATTTAATTACTTTCAAAGTGCTTTATTGCATAAAGCTAGAAAGTGTTTTCACTTATCTAATCATAAAAGTGGTGCCGTTTCTAGCAAAAGTATGATTTACTTTATAAATGATTATGAAAATAGGATGGAGCAAATGGCTGGTGAAAGTGTTAAAATATTTATGGATTGATCAAATGTTTAAATGCCATATGTGTGGCATTTCTTGCTTATTTACAAATCTTGATTTAACATTTTAAACAACCATGGTTTGATTAGCTCTAAGTGATATACTAATACTAAGAGAAAGTTTAAGTCTAACAATACTTATCATTATGCATGGTATTTTATATGTGATAATTCGTTTATTTCATTCACAAACTAAGTGTGGGATTGTTGGTATAGTTTGTGAATTGAAATGGCATTAATGCTTGTCAAGACTCAAAATTTTGGACAAAGAAATAGTTGAGCATTTTATCCATTAAGGAGACTAAATAACCTATTGATGACCATTTACATGATGAAACAATTTTAGCAATTTAAAGGAGACTAATGCAGCCTCTTGATGGTCATTGAAGTGAAGAAATTATGACTCTTGAGTTTTGGTGTCCTTTGAATTGTCTCTTCCTATATAAAAAATAAGCTTCTAACATAACAAAGTTACTTAGCCATTTGATCCTTCCTTAGTAAAAGATCTTTTGATTTTGTTGTCAAAAGATCTTCATTCTTATTGTATTCTAGAGGTATATTGCCTAAACCCAAAAGTAAACTATTAAGTGTAGTGGGGGTAATAAACACCTTAAGAATAGTGTGTATCCTCCACCGCTTGCTAAAAGCTTTGCTGATGTTTTGGATGATTTGGGGGGGGGCTCTTCTTCATCGGTTTCGGTCCTTGGTTCTGTAGGTTCTCATAGAGGGGAACCAGCATTGGTGCTTTCGCGTCAGGATTTGTTAACGTTAGCCGAGCCTTTTCAAAATGTTTTGGTTGGGAGATTTCCTTTTAGCAGACCTCCAAGGACATTATCTGAAAATTTTTTGTTTCATTGGGGCTCAAGGGTTCTTGTTCTGTTGGATTACTAGACACTAATTATGTACTTAACAGACCGGCTTTGGAAGAAGATTACTCTCAGCTTTTTGTACACAGGACGTGGTTTGTGCAAAACTCTCCTATGATAGTTTTTAAATGGACATTGGATTTCAAGGTGAATCAAGAGGCGTCTTTTGCACCATTGTGGGTGAACCTTCCCGGCTTGCCTTTGCCTTTTTTGACAAGAAATATCTGTTCAAGATTGGTTCCTTATTGGGGTGACCACTGCAGCTTGATTCTACAACTGCGTTGTTGAAGCGTCCTTCAGTGGCAAGGCTATTAGTAGAATTGGACGTTTCTAAGCTTCTGGTGAGGCATATATGGATAGGTGATGACAATGCGGGCAGTTGGCAGAAAATTGAGTACGAGGATTGGCCTTCTTATTGCAATTTTTCTGAGCGAATTTGGCATACTGAAGATGAATGTTTTAAGAAGAACCCTTCGCTTAAACCCGCAAAGTCAGTGGATTCCCGGCCTGAAGCTGTTGTCCAGGTGTATATGCCTAAGGAGCATACGGGTAAGCAAAAGCAAAACCAAGAAGGCGTTGAGCAGCCACGTCTTGATTTTGGTGTTGCAGATATAAGGCGGGCTGTGATTTTGAGTGGCAATCATGATCAACCAAAGTTAGCGGAGGTTTCCTCTGCTGGTGGGTTTTTAGAGGTTAGCCAAAGCTCCAAACAGGTTGTAGAATTTAAGCAAGGTTTGGCGGAGCAGCAGAATGTAGATATCATGGCGCAGCTGACTAAGGATGTTAATGGTGACAAGGAGATGGAAGATGGCGTGTTCACTAAACCTGATTCGGAACCAAGTGGCATTGTGGTTTCTAATTCCTTTGCTGTATTGGGAGATTCTGCAGAGGACTTGGATGTTCATGCTTTAGTTGTTCAAAAATTGGGTTCTCATTCAGCTGGTTTACCGTCTTCTCCTGCTTCTCCAAGTGCTGCTACTCCTTTGAGAAAACGGAAATCTACTAACCATTTATCTGCTAAAATTATTTCAATGGAGCAACTCTATGAATTTTGTCATCAACTGGATGTACACTTGGAAAACTCTAACCTGATGGAATCATGCTTGCCTCAGGGTGCGGTGATTGATATGAAGGATGCTGAGCTGTTGAATAATCTTGCTAAGAGGTCAGGCCGTCCAGTTAATTATGCCAAGAAGTTTTCCACTTTTCATTCTCAAGTTAAGTCTTCCTTGGTTGTTAATGATAAGTCCAATTAATTTGTTGGTGTGGAATATTAGGGGGGTGTCTTGTAGGTACTCTCAACATTTTCTTCTAATTTGTGTGCTCAAAATAAGGTTCGTTTGCTTGTTTTAATAGAACTTATGTCTAGTTTGGATATTTTGTCTTCTGTTTGTCGTATGTTACAGTTTGATAAGGCACAGTTCTTCTTGCAAGGAAATATTTGGGTTTTTTGGTATACTGAATTCCTGATTTCTTTTCATGAATTTGAGCAAATGGTTCATATGAAAATTAGTTTTTTGAGTTACTCACTAGCTGTCTCGGCCGTGTACGCTCGTTGTGCAAGGGTGGGAAGAAGGGGTTTGTGGAGTGTGATGGAGTCAATTAGTGAGCAGCAGAATGGCCCTTGGATGGTCGCAAGTGACTTTAAATGTCATTTCTTTGGCTAGTGAGCATTTTGGAGGGCCTCTGGCTAACGAAAGAAATATGGATGAATTTAATGATACTATTTTTAATAGTGGGTTGTCTTCTATTGATTTTGATGGTTCATTTTTTACTTGGACTAATGGTGATGTTTGGCAATGGCTTGATAGGGTTTTGATTAATTCTTCTTGGTTGGATTTATTTTCTAACACTAAGGTGTCATATTTACTGAGGGGGAGGTCTGATCATGCTCCGCTGTTAGTCAAATATCCTAATTCTATGGTTCGTCATGCCGCTTTTCGGTTTCTGAATGTCCGGATTAGACATCCGGAGTTTCTTGAGATGGTTAAGTAGGGTTAATGTTGTAGGGAAGGAGTTGTTCTTCTGGAAATTGTCATATGTGAAGGTTAAGCTTCATGAGTGGAATAAGCGCGTTTTTGGGGATATCTTCTGCTCTGTGGTAGAAGCTGAAGAGTTGTTTGCCTAACGACAGTTGGAGTATGATCACTCTCGAGATGAGGAGTTGAAACAAAGGTTGCATGAAGCTCGAGCTTTGCATGCACGAGCTCTTGACTCAAGCCCATGTAATTGAGTGTGAATTTTGGCATCAAAAGTTTGCACTCAAGTGGATTATAGCTAGTCATGCGAACACTAAGTTCTTTCATTCTTAGGTGAAGCAGCGGCGGAGTAAAAATTTTATTTCTCGTATTCAAGATATTTCAGGGAATTGGATTGAGAAGGATGGATGTATTCGTGAATCGGCTTCGCAATTTTATGCTACTTTGTTCTCTTCAGAAAGGCATGGAAGACTGACCCCTCATCTCCCGTTTACTCTTCCCCAGCTTACTTAGGCTGATAATGTTATGTTGATGGGTTTGCCGTCTTTGGAGGAGGTGAAAGAGATGGTTGATGTGACGACCCCACCTCTCCCTAGGGCGTACCCTAGAGTATCAGTGGCCGTCTGCCTAGCTCTCGCGAGGACTCACTCACTCAAACGATCAATAATACTTAACAACTAAAATTCCTTACATAACTTTAAAATACACAATACTTCCAAATCCACAACTTCAAAGTTACAAACCCAAAATACATAAAGCATTTAATCCATACATTCAGGTTCCATAATACAAAAGTCCTCAATATCCATAATTCAAAGTTCTCGAAAACATTAAACAGAAGTAAACCCTAACACTAAGAGTTGGCACCTTCACTTGGAATCTCATTTCCTATTAAGGAAAAAGAAATAGGAAAGGGTGAACTAAAAAACCCGTGAGTTCCCAAAAACATGCAAAACACATAACACGTATGAAACTTCACTTCACTAGAAAGTAGACATAAACAATTAAAGAAAGTGATTAACACTACAAAGGTAGGATACGGTAGCCCTCAGGGGCTAAGGTCCTTGCAGCTTGATCACGATCTCAGTAGTTCACACTCCATCAACTTTCATAAGTACAATCCATGTAGAACTCCACTTACTCCTTACTCCACCAAACCCCCACCGGACCCGACTCCAAACACTATTTGCTTCACTTCACTTCACTTTATGTATGTACATTGTATATTTGTCTTTTTCCGAGACAAGTCCAACCGCCAAGTCTTGAGTACACTTCACTTCACTTAAGGAACCCTATGGCTCGTACCTTTCTCTTCGGCCTTGGCCTAACCTCCGGCTCGAATCGAAGGTCTCACCGATAGGTCTCAGGAATTCCCGACATTTGACAAATACACATAAGTCACTACATAATGTTTTCACAATCATTTTCCATTCAAAATATTTCCTACTCAAATAAGGATAAGTGTGATAAAGTACACACCATCCCATTTGACGGTTTGAAAACAAATCATGTTTCACTTCAAATCACTTATCTAATCATGCTTTCATTCATGGTCACATAATTACGTAACAAGCATGGAAACTTACCGAAATAGTAGGGTTCGGCTTCCACGTTAGGTTCAAATTCACTTCCTTGCACACCCCCTAAACAAACGAAAACAGTAATTGAGATTCATTTCCCCATTCATTAGCTAAAGTTATTCACTTTGGTTTCTTGGTTTCAATCACTATTCTTCCCCACTTCCCTCAAGGAAAAAATATTCATTTCACTGGCAAAATGTCTCAATGGGTGTTTTGAAAATCATTATATCATTTTCAAAATATCACTCCATCGATGTACTCCCTAAACACTATTTTCAAATTCTCTTTCATGTGGAATTTAAGTGAGGTTTCTTACCCCAAATCCACTTGTTTCACAAATACTCAACTCTGGCTTTTATTCAAAACTTTGATACAAGTTTAAACAACTCTCATCAAGTCTTTACATTCAAAATTCATGGAAATCATCCACAATTTTGTAAAAACCTTGAATTTGTCTAAACAACACTTTTATCCAAATATTCAAGAAAGCTTCACTTTTTGCCATTTAAAATTCATGACTTCACTCTGATCAAACACACACTCACAAATAAACGTAACACATATATACTTACGCACAATCACTTCAAAAAGCATCATAAAGTTTCAAAATCACACTTCATAATCGCCAAATAGGGGTTCGGCCATCACACCTCTTTTCTTTCAAAATTTTCAACTACCAGATCTATTTTCTAGCCACAATATGAACTTATTTCACGAAATTCAAACATATCCACAATCAGGTCTTCAAGTCCGCTACCTAAAATCCACCTCAAGTCCGCTACCTAGGTTGGGATTTCAAGAGCCCAACTTCATCATTTCAAATATATTCAATGCTAGCAAAATAAACCATAAATCTGTCATAATTAGCTCCAATCAAGTTATAGCTAAGGGTACCTTATACCTTCAGATCTATCAAGATCTAGCAAGATCCAACACGATCTCGCAAACTCCTCTTCAAACAAGTTACTTCCAAGCTTAGAAACACCCAAAAGCTTCGATCTTAAGCCGAGATCCTTCTACTTGGATGGCGATTTTCAACAAAGAGCCCAAGAACAAGAGCAAAGCACCCTCACAAGCCTTCTTTCTCTTCTTTTTCTTTCTTCAAATTTTCAGATCTTCCCCCTCTTCATCTCACCTTCACACGGCTGCCAAGGATGAAGAAATACAAGCCAAGATCATCCACTAAAGCCTCACAATTTCAAGAGGTTGGATGAAGAAGGAAATGGAAGATCAAACTACACATTTTTCCTCCCTTTTCTCCCTCAACAATTTCGGACCAGCCCTCTCTTTCCTTCCCTCTCTCATGGCTGCAACAAGCAAGAAAATGGAAGTCTTCAATGGTGGCTTGAAGGTTGAAGAAAGGAAGGAAGAAGAAATGGAAGAAACTAGCAAGCTTTATTTCTCTCTTTTCTCCTTCACTCTCTTGGCCTCTCTCTCTCTCTATGCTCCAATTTTTGCAGCTGAAAATGAAGCCTCAAGGAACCAAAAAGTCAAGCCTTAAGGGACAAAAAGGTGCAAATCCCCTGATTCGGGGAAAAGTGACTTTATGGTCACTTTATGTCGTGTCGAGCGCGACAGTCTAACTTACATTATTTTATTTCATTCCAATACTGTCCAATCTTAATAATATCTCTGTAATATCACTACATATGCTTAAATTCAATTCCAAGTCACTATTCACACTTCGGAACAAAATTTAACACTTAACTCGGGCGAAACTACACACCGGCAAATAATTCGTGTAAAATTCTCTAAATTAGAAAATATTCACTTTAAACATAAATTCACTCATATTTCAATGAATAAACATAATATAAATAATATTTTTCATTTTTGAAATAAATTCTAAATTTTGAGGCTCTCTCATCCTTCCCCCCTTAAAAGAATTTTGTCCTCAAAATTTCTTACCTTTCTAGGTAAACAGCTCTAGATATTTCTTCTTCATCTCTTCCTCTAATTCC
The DNA here is from genome assembly GCA_013103745.1 of Gardenia jasminoides. NCBI lineage: Eukaryota > Viridiplantae > Streptophyta > Magnoliopsida > Gentianales > Rubiaceae > Gardenia > Gardenia jasminoides. Next base: position 42,950,499 of record CM023103.1, read on the forward strand.
CAAGTCGCTTCCTCAATATCATAACTTCTCCATAGAACTTTAACCAAAGGAATCTTCTTGTTCCTCAAATCTTTCACTTCCTTATCAAGGATTTTCACAGGACGCTCTTCGTATGTTAGTGATTTGTCCACTTCAATCTCCCCTAATTGTAGCACATGACTTGGGTCTGGATGATACTTCTTGAGTATGAATACATGAAAGACGTTGTGAATCTTAGACATGCTAGGGGGTAAATTCAACTGGTAAGCCACTTTGCCAGCTTGTTTGAGAATCTCAAATGGACCTATGTATCTTGGTTTCAATTTCTTCCCTTTCTTGGACATCACTCCTCCTTTTATGGGTTTAACTCTCAGGAACACTTTATCTCCTATTTCAAACTCCAAATCCTTTCTTCGGTTATCGGTGTAGCTCTTTTGCCGACTTTGAGTTGTCTGCAGTTTCTCATGAACCAATTTCACCTTTTCAAAAGCCTCCTCAACCCAAGGAATAGTAGTTGGATCCAGAATTTTCTTTCCTCCTACTTCATCCCAATGGATTGGTGACCTACATCTTCTCCCATGAAGTGCTTCATATAGGGCCATCTGAATTGAAGCATGATAACTATTGTTGTAGGCAAATTCAACTAAAGGCATGTGTTGACTCCAACTTCCTCCAAAGTCCAATATACTTGACCTCAACATATCTTCCAAACTTGACAAGTTTGAACGAATCTTGCTACATCTATTTTTAAACCATCCTACCAATACGTCCCTTTCAAATCTTGATACATTTTATTGCTCCCAAGGTGAATTGTGTACTTAGTTCGGTGTGCTTCCTCCAAAATTTATTTTCTCAATCCTTCATTGTTCGGAACAACTAGGCGATCTCGAAATTTCAGAACTCCCTGAAGCCCTAGTTTAAAATCCAGAGTTTCTCCCTTATTTACCTTTTCAACCCATTTCTGCACCACAAGATCTCCTTTTTGTGTCTCTTTGATACATTCTAATATTGGAGACTTCAACACTATATTCCCACATATGACCTTTTGCTTCTCCAAATGAGGATTCCACTCGCTAACCCTTTGTAACATTTCCCACTCCCTAACCATCAGACCTGCCACGTGAGCCTTTCGACTTAGCACATCCGCTACCTTATTAGCCTTCCCAGGGTGATAATTTATGGTACAATCATAATCCTCTAGAAATTCTACCCATCGCCTTTGTTTTAGATTTAATTCCTTCTGAGAAAACAAATACCTACGACTCTTATGATCGGTGAAAACCTCAAATGTCACCCCATATAGATAATGTCTCCACTTTTTCAGGGCAAGGATAACTGCGGCCAGTTCCAAATCATGTGTTGGATAGTTTTGCTCATGAGGTTTTAATTTCCTAGAGGCATAGGCAATGACTTTCCCATTTTGCATCAACACACATCCCAATCCTTCTTTTGAGGCATCTGAGTACACTACAAATCCATCCTTTCCACTTGGTAATGTCAACACAGGGGCTGTCGTCATATGCTTCTTCAACTCTTGAAAACTAGCCTCACATTTTGGACTCCAAGCAAACTTTCCATGCTTCTTGGTTAAATCAGTTAATGGCCCTGCTGTAAGGCCCCGATTTTTCTCAATTTTTGGAAAATATTAAATAATGTTAATTATAATTATTTTTGTTTGCCAAGGTGTTTATATGGTTTGTTTTACTTTTAAAAGTGTTTGTTTTAACTATTTTGTTTTACAAGTTTGAAAACCCTAATTTGAAATTTAAACCCTAGTTTGCTTCGAAAATCCTAAATTGGGATAAAACCCTAATTTATATATAAAAAAAAACCTAGCTTGGATTCGTAAAACCCTAGTTTTGAAAATAAATCAAAGTTTTATGTCCAACTACAAGTTCGTTATTTCCTTGATTTTACGTGTGTTAATGCATGTTTAAAAAGAGGGATTAAGATTCCTAGGTGATTGGTAGCCTAAGTAAGTGTGATTAAGTTTTGATAGGCTAGATTAAATTGAGCATCTATGGACTATTTTGATAGGAAAAGAAATCATGTGGGCAAGAGTGGAAAATAGCTTAAGTTGCTAGGTTGATTTGGCATGACAACTTTGACTTGGACTTGGACCAAATTTTGACTAACCAAACAAATATCTAAGAGACTTAATCTCTTAGCAAAAACAAAGACAAGAAGGTCGGCCAAGCACGGAGAAAAAGAAGAAAAGAGAAGGAAAAAAAAAGAGAGGAAAAAAAGAGAGAAAAGCTTGGGGATTTTGCCAATTTCAACCATCCAACCTTGATTGAAAGCTAGGAGAAGTGGATTGACTTTGGAAGCTTGCAACTTCCTCTAGAACATAGGCCAAGAAGGTATTTTTCCTTTATATGTAAGCTGGAATTTGGTTAATTCGATGAACATGATGGATTTTGTTCTTGTTTTGGGTTAATTCATGATCATTGATAGCTCTTGAGATGATTCCATGGATTGGTTTTATTGTTTTGCTTGTCTTGAACCTTGGCCTAGAGCTAGGGTTAGGGTTTCATTAGTTGCAAAATTTATTGTTGGGAATTGATGTTTCTAGTTGTTGGTTGGACTAAATTAGCACTTGTTCTTGCTTTAGTTAGTAGATTTATGGAGTGGTGATGTTGATTTCTTGATTCCCAATTTCGGCCAGCAAGCTCTAAGAGGGTTCTTGGTTTATAATTTCTAATGGCTTCAATTAGTGTTGCATGTGTGCATTGCATGCTATTTAAAGTATAGTTGGTGTTATGGTTGTTGGATTGGCAATGGTGGGAGGTTGAAACCCTAATAGGGTGATGATGATCTTGGACCTTATTAGTGTGCTTAGCAACCGAGTGTTAGTGCGTTTGTTAGTGCATTAGTGCATAATATTGAGAAATTCATGACTCTGAGCCATTGGACGGGTTATGCTTTTGATGTGTGTGTGTGCATGTGTACGTTGTATATGTTTGTGTTTGTGTGTGTCGAGGGCAATATGGGATGTGTAAGGGCTGCATTTGCATGTTTGTTATCGTATTCGAGTCAATGGAGTTGCATGTGTGCGTTTTGGTTGCATGAAAAACATTTGGGCGTAGAGCAGGAAAACAGGAATGACAAACCAGCAACTTCAGCTTCGTTTTTCGTGTTGATCCTTTGTGATTTCGCTTTTGGCCAAAACACGGAACTTATAGCCCTTCATTCTAGATTTCCAACACATCTGGAATTTTTGGATTCGGATTTGTGAGCGCCATGTTATGATCGTTTGAATCTAGCCTGTCAGCAATTCTGACGGAAAAAATTTCTGAAACTGTTTCGGCATTTTCCACCTAGAAATAGAAAATCTGGGCAGAAGTTGTCTTCATGAAAGTTGTAGCTTGTTCTCTTAGCTTCGAAACGGAACCTCGTGCACACTAATCCGATACTTGTAGCCTGAGTTATGAGTATTGGCGTACAGGGTGTCAAAACTATCTTTTACACCTTTTAGTGTGTGTTTTCCGTTTTCGTCCCGTTCTTATCCATTTTTGGTCGAACGCCCATGCATGTACCTTATTTGCTGTTTTAAGTGTTTCTAAGTGGTTTTGGCATCTTAGTGATTGCTTGAGTAATCTTCTGGCTCAACTTTTCACAGGAAGTGACGAGGTTGAGGAGACCGGGGAACTTTTCTAACCCGTTTGCTTTTGTACTATTTTGGTGAGTAATTAGGACTTTATATGTGCTTATATTGTGAAATGTGATAAGTGGACGTTTGGACAAGGGTGTACTTTATCGCACTCGACCAAGCTTCATATATGATTCTAAAATGTATGTGTTGTGTGATATGTTAATGCGTATGATGTGTGATCTATGATCTATACATGTGATATTGTTATTGATAAGTGACCAAGTGGGTGGTCTGATCCCAAGGGGTGCCTTTGGGGTCTCAATGTCAATATTGCTCTCTGACCACTTGGATGGTTTGATCTCAAGGGATGCCTTTGAGATCTCAATATTGGTGTGGCTCTCTGACCACTTGGATGGTCTGATCTCAAGGGGTTGCCTTGGGGTCTCAACGGTAAATGTTATTTTCCGACCAAATAGATGGTCTGATCTCAAGGGGTTGCCTTGGGGTCTCAATGGTAAATGTTGTTTTCCCGACCAAACAGATGGTCTGATCTCAATGCTTTTGGGATCTCAATGATAGTATTGCTCAAGCTGCTATGTACTGTAGACTGGCCAGAATGGGTTGATAAGGTGGACGGTAGGAGTATAAGTGGGGTCTACGGATTATCGGTTGACGGAGTGTCAATGGAAGATCAAGCGTGGAAATTGAAACGGCTTTGAAGCCACCCGTATCCTTATTTGTGGTGTTACTTTTGCTATTGATTTGAAAATCTGTGGCAATGTGATTTATGTACCCTCCGATTATTCACTAAGCATATAGCTTACCCTTTTCAATTTGTTTTCCTTAGCGAGGGGCTGAAGCGGGGAATTGTAGCGTGGGAGGCATAGTGTAGCCTTTTGCTTTAGCACTTGTTTTGAGTTGGGGTTTGGCCATGTATATTGTATTTTGGATGGCGGGTGTGAGAAACCTTACTTGGGAGTTATTCTCTAACTCTCGTGGTCTTGTAGTGGATATTATATATATATATAACGTACATATCGTCCTTTTGTGAGAATTTACCGCTTATATCGTTTTTGCTATCGAGTCCTGGCGAGAGCTGGGCAGGCTATCCGCTAAGCCCTTTGATGCGCCTTTAGATGCGGTGGGGTCACCAGGTTGGTATCAGGCGCTAGGTTAGAGAACTTGGGCAGTTGGGGATTATATTATAGGATTGGATTATGTCTAGTAAGATGAGATGCCAGGGTAACCGGTGGACCTAGTAGTAAGGAAGTGAGACTCCAGTGATTCCGTGAGGTTTTATCATTAGAGACGATGACTTGTTTTGCCTGGGTGATATTTTTAGAGCTGGCGTGCTTGTGTAAATAGTTATTTTGTACTAACTGACTGGTGATGGGATGTGCATATTTTTGGCGTGACTTGTATATACATGTGTATTTATATGTGATCCTTGTATGTTCTTTGTATGGTTTGTATGGTTGAGTTAGTATGTCAGGTAAGAACATGTTTGGGTTGATTTACGCCTCGGGTGGCCAACCTTGGTGTGATAAAACTCGAGCTTGTTTTGGTGCTTGAATACGCTCGTGTCTTTTGAAATGTTTTCAAAAAATAGTGATGGAAACGAAGTTGGTTTTTCAGGGGAGTAGAACCTTTTGGATCCTATAACTTGTTTTGTGAATAACTTGACCGTGTATATTTTTTGGTGTATGCTTGTTTATATTTTTGGTGTGTGCTCTTTGATGCTTTATTGTGCTTTCTTGTAAAATATATTAAACCCTTCTTATTATATGTTGCTTATAATAGAGCACATTTAACTAAACCAATGGAAACCGGGGGTCCAAGTGGACGAGGTAGAGGTAGAGGTCGGGGTCGAACACCCGAAAGAGAGGAACGGGGAAATGAGGTAGAGAATCAGGTCGCTACCGCTATCCGTGAATGGTGACTTAGCAGGTAGTTGACCAGCGTGATCAAGGTCGGGGAATAATCGTCATAATAATAATCATGAGGTGAGGGACCGTGCTTTGGAGCAGTTCAAGTTTTACCACCCAAGTTTCTCGGTGGACCCAACCTGGACATAGCGGAGGGTTGGCTGGATAGGATGATGGATATATTTGCTGCCTTAGGGTATCCCAAGAACGGCAGATAGCTTTCTCTGTTTTCCAATTTGAAGAGGCAGCTTCGAGCACGGTGGAATGTAATTGAGCCAAGTGGGACGGGAACAGACCCGTGGACATGGGTCAAGTTCACTCGAGTTTAATGAGAGTTCTTACCACCCATTGTCCAAGGCGTCGGAGGGCGAGTTTATCCGACTTCATAAGGAACTCAAAGCGTGGAGTATGAAACGCAGTTCACTAAACTTTCCGTTTTGCTCGAGTTAGTGATTCTGGCGAGAAGAGAATTAGCCGGTTTGTCAAGGATTAAGCGTGGAGATACAAGAGGCATTGGCGGCAGCTCAATTGGAAACATTTAGTCAAGCTCTTGAGAAGGCATAAAGAATGAAAGTGCAAGGTTCAAGTAAAGGTCTTTCCGCGATGGGAAGAGGAAACAACCTGAATCAAGCACACTATTGAGCAGAGCTTCGAGAGGTAAACCACCAACTCGGATGGGAGAGTTGGTGAACTACTTAGGAACCCCAAACCAAGGAAACCTTGGGAGAGGACAGGCAGGAAAAGAGTTTCAGAGGGAAGATCCACATGGGGGTCTGATACTAGGTTTTGAATGCCATGTGGTTTTTGCGGGGCCACTAATCACAAAGAGGATAACTGTTGGAAGAAAATCGAAGAGTGTTACCGTTGTGGTAGTTCTAAGCACTTGATTTCTCGGTGCATGAGATGCCAAAAGAAGGGCCCACTTCCAAGCCGACAAATGCAAGGGGTAATCGACAGTTGGTACCGGCAAGAGTTTACGCAATGGGTCAGCCAGAGAAGATGGACCCGTCGACATTCAATCAAGGTACTATTTCGAGGACGAAATAGTCTTAAGAGGGGGAGATTGTAAGGCCCCGATTTTTCTCAATTTTTGGAAAATATTAAATAATGTTAATTATAATTATTTTTGTTTGCCAAGGTGTTTATATGGTTTGTTTTACTTTTAAAAGTGTTTGTTTTAACTATTTTGTTTTACAAGTTTGAAAACCCTAATTTGAAATTTAAAACCTAGTTTGCTTTGAAAACCCTAAATTGGGATAAAACCCTAATTTATATATAAAAAAAAACCTAACTTGGATTCGTAAAACCCTAGTTTTGAAAATAAATCTAAGTTTTATGTCCAACTACAAGTTTGTTATTTCCTTGATTTTACGTGTGTTAATGCATGTTTAAGAAGAGGGATTAAGATTCCTAGGTGATTGGTAGCCTAAGTAAGTGTGATTAAGTTTTGATAGGCTAGATTAAATTGAGCATCTATGGACTAGTTTGCTAGGAAATGAAATCATGTGGGCAAGAGTGGAAAATAGCTTAAGTTGCTAGGTTGATTTGGCATGACAACTTTGACTTGGACTTGGACCAAATTTTGACTAACCAAACAAATATCTAAGAGACTTAATCTCTTAGCAAAAACAAAGACAAGAAGGTCGGCCAAGCAAGGAGAAAAAGAAGAAAAGAGAAGGAAAAAAAAAGAAAGGAAAAGAGAGGAAAAAAAGAGAGAAAAGCTTAGGGATTTTGCCAATTTCAACCATCCAACCTTGATTGAAAGCTAGGAGAAGTGGATTGACTTTGGAAGCTTGCAACTTCCTCTAGAACATAAGCCAAGAAGGTATTTTTCCTTTATATGTAAGCTGGAATTTGGTTAATTCGATGAACATGATGGATTTTGTTCTTATTTTGGGTTAATTCATGATCATTGATAGCTCTTGAGATGATTCCATGGATTGGTTTTATTGTTTTGCTTGTCTTGAACCTTGGCCTAGAGCTAGGGTTAGGGTTTCATTAGTTGCAAAATTTATTGTTAGGAATTGATGTTTCTAGTTGTTGGTTGGACTAAATTAGCACTTGTTCTTGCTTTAGTTAGTAGATTTATGAAGTGGTGATGTTGATTTCTTGATTCCCAATTTCGGCCAGCAAGCTCTAAGAGGGTTCTTGGTTTATAATTTCTAATGGCTTCAATTAGTATTGCATGTGTGCATTGCATGCTATTTAAAGTATAGTTGGTGTTATGGTTGTTGGATTGGCAATGGTGGGAGATTGAAACCCTAATAGGGTGATGATGATCTTGGACCTTATTAGTGTGCTTGGCAACCGAGTGTTAGTGCGTTTGTTAGTGCATTAGTGCATAATGTTGAGAAATGCATAATTCTGAGCCATTGGACGGGTTATGCTTTTGATGTGTGTGTGTGCAAGTGTACGGTGTATATGTGTGTGTCGAGGGCAATATGGGATGTGTAAGGGCTGCATTTGCATGTTTGTTATCGTATTCGAGTCAATGGAGTTGCATGTGTGCATTTTGGTTGCATGAAAAACATTTGGGCGTAGAGCAGGAAAACAGGAATGACAAACCATCAACTTCAGCTTCATTTTTCGTGTTGATCCTTTGTGATTTGGCTTTTGGCCAAAACACGGAACTTATAGACCTTCATTCTAGCTTTCCAACGCATCTGGAATTTCTGGATTCGGATTTGTGAGCGCCATGTTATGATCGTTTGAATCTAGCCTGTCGGCAATTCTGACGGGAAAAATTTCTGAAAATATTTCGGAATTTTCCACCTAGAAAGAGAAAATCTGGGCAGAAGTTGTCTTCACAAAAGTTGTAGCTTATTCTCTTAGCTTCGAAACGGCACCTCGTACACACTAATCCGATACTTGTAGCCTGAGTTATGAGTATTGGCGTACAGGGTGTCAAAACTTTCTTTTACACCCTTTAGTGTGTGTTTTCCGTTTTCGTTCCGTTCTTATCCGTTTTTGGTCGAACGCCCATGCATGTACCTTATTTTCTGTTTTAAGTGTTTCTAAGTGGTTTTGGCATCTTAGTGATTGCTTGAGTAATCTTCTGGCTCAACTTTTCACAGGAAGTGACGAGGTCGAGGAGACCGGGGAACTTTTCTAACCCGTTTGCTTTTGTACTATTTTGGTGAGTAATTAGGACTTTATATGTGCTTATATTGTGAAATGTGATAAGTGGACGTTTGGACAAGGGTGTACTTTATCGCACTCGACCAAGCTCCATATATGATTCTAAAATGTATGTGTTGTGTGATATGTTAATGCGTATGATGTGTGATCTATGATCTATACATGTGATATTGTTATTGATAAGTGACCAAGTGGGTGATCTGATCCCAAGGGGTGCCTTTGGGGTCTCAATGTCAATATTGCTCTCTGACCACTTGGATGGTTTGATCTCAAGGGATGCCTTTGAGATCTCAATGTTGGTGTGGCTCTCTGACCACTTGGATGGTCTGATCTCAAGGGGTTGCCTTGGGGTCTCAACGGTAAATGTTATTTTCCGACCAAATAGATGGTCTGATCTCAAGGGGTTGCCTTGGGGTCTCAATGGTAAATGTTGTTTTCCCGACCAAACAGATGGTCTGATCTCAATGCTTTTGGGATCTCAATGATATTATTGATCAAGCTGCTATGTACTGTAGACTGGCCAGAGTGGGTTGATAAGGTGGACGGTAGGAGTATAAGTGGGGTCTACGGATTATCGGTTGACGGAGTGTCAACGGAAGATCAAGCGTGGAAATTGAAACGGCTTTGAAGCCACCCGTATCCTTATTTGTGATGTTACTTTTGCTATTAATTTGAAAATCTGTGGCAATGTGATTTACATGTACCCCCCCTCCTGATTATTCACAAAGCATATAGCTTACCCCTTTTCAATTTGTTTTCCTTAGCAGGGGGCTGAAGCGGGAATTGACGCGTGGGAGGCATAGATTAGCCTTTTGCTTTAGCACTTGTTTTGAGTTGGGGTTTTGGCCATGTATATTGTATTTTGGATAGCGGGTGTGAGAAACCTTAACGGGAGTTATTCTCTAACTCTCGTGGTCTTGTAGTGGATATTATATATATATATAACGTACATATCGTCCTTTTGTGAGAATTTACCGCTTATATCGTTTTTGCTATCGAGTCCTGGCGAGAGCTGGGCAGGCTATCCGCTAAGCCCTTTGGTACGCCTCTGGGTACGGTGGGGTCGTCACACCTGCAATCCTTGAAAAATCCTGAATAAATCGACAGTAATACCCTGCTAAACCCAAGAAACTTCTAACCTCAGTGGGGTTTCCCAGTTGCCTCCATTGGATCATAGTCTCTACTTTTGCAGGATCTATAGAAATTCCATCCTTAGAGATCTTATGCCCCAAAAAGGACACTTCTTCCAGCCAAAACTCACACTTGTTGAACTTGGCATATAATTGATGCTTTCTTAGAGTTCGAAGCACTATCTTTAAGTGTTAAGCATGATCTTCTCGTATCTTTGAATATACTAGGATGTCATCTATGAATACAACCACAAATTGATCCAAGTAGGGTTTAAAAACTCGTTGCATTAAATCCATAAATGCCGTGAGAGTATTAGTCAATCCAAAAGGGCATTACCACAAACTCAAAATGTCCGTACCTTGAGTTAAAAGCAATTCTCGGTACATCTTCCTTTCTAATCCTCAACTGGTAATAACCTTACCTAAGGTCCAACTTAGAAAAGATCACCGATCCTTGTAATTGATCAAACAGTTCACAATAAGGGGCAAAGGATACTTATTCTTGATTGTCACATCATTAAGCCCTTGATAATCTATACACAATCTCAAACTTCCATCTTTCTTCTTAACAAATAACACAGGTGCTCCCCAAGGTGAATCGTTTTCCTTAATGAAACCCTGCTCTAACAAATCTTGCAATTGAACTTTCAATTCCTTAAGTTCCGCTGGATCCATTTGATACGGAGTTTTAGAGATTAGGGCTGTTCCCGATAGCAGACCAATCTTAAATTCTACCATTCGTTCAGGAGGAATATTTTCTAGTTCTTTAGGAAAAACATCAGGGAAGTCCTTTACAATCGGTACTTCTTCTAGTTTCATCTTATCACTTGGAGGGTTTATCAAAAAGGCCAAATACCCTTGAACCCCTTTACTTAACAATTTCCTAGCTTTAATCCTTGAAATAAGAGCAGATGACGCTAACCTCCCCTTTACATCTAATCTCAAGGTAGCCTCCCCAGGAATAGAAAATTCTACAATCTTTGCTCTACAATCCAATTTAGCATGGTAACGAGCCAGGCAATCCATTCCTATGATGACATCATACCCCTTTATATCCAAACTTATTAAATCCACCACTAGCTTCTCCTCTCCTACCCAAACGTCATAATTCTTGTATACCCAACTTGTAATTAAACTTTGTTCCCCCGCGGGTGTTCTAACCTCAAGGTCATAAGGTAACCTTACAGGCATTATATCTACTCCATTCAAAAAGGTAGGATTTACAAATGAATGTAATGCAACACGATCAATTAGAATCTTAGCTAAGCGATGAAAAACGGGGATGGTACCTTCAACCACTTCAGTGGGGTCAGGAACTTGCTGTTGATCAATTGCGTAGACCCTGACTGGCACCCTTGGCCGGTTCCCCGCCACACTAGCTTGACTGGAATTGGGTTTATTTGCTGGCCTAGTCACATCTTCTCCTTGGATTACTGGACATGCAGATAACTGATGCTCGGTACTTCCATACTTAAGACATGCTCCGCTCTTCTTCCAACAATTGTTCTCTGTGTGGTTTGGCTTTCCACAGAAACCACAGGGTACATTAGGGGTAGAGGCTTGACCTCCTTGAGAAACTACCTTTGACTGCCCTCTTCCACTTGTGGTTCCTCTCGACACCCCTCCTCTAGTGTATGTTCCCCTTGAATTTGATCCTCTTGATGATCCAGAGACGGTTACTTTACCCATTCCTCTCCCAAACTTAGGGGCTGAAACACCCACATCCACTGGCCCACGACTACTACTGGGTGCATTCCTTTTTCTAGCATTAAAAGTTCTCACTTGGGCCTTGGCCCCCTCAACTCTCTAGGCCTTCTCCACAGCCTCACTGAAACTGTTAACTTGGGCAGCCGCCAAGATTTCTTGTAACTCTACATTCAATCCTTGAACAAACCTCCTTATTCTCCTTTGCTCCGTTGCTACTAGCTCAGGGGCGAACCTTGACAGTTTAGTGAATCGTGCCTCATATTCTGCAACACTCGACAACCCTTGCTTGCACCTAATAAAGTCATCCTCCCTTTTCTCTTGCACTATTGGAGGAAGAAACTTAGCATTAAACTCTCGAGTAAAGTTCACCCAAGTTCTAGGGGTGTTCTCTCTATCCTACTTAGCCCTTATCATGAACCACCATGATCGGGCAGCTCCCTCAAACTGAAATGTAGCAAAAGTCATTTGCCTCTCCTCTGTATAATCCAAGGCGACAAAGATAGCTAAAATCCTTTCTAACCAACCCTCAGCAACTTCAGGGTTGGGTTCACCACAAAATTTAGGTGGGTTAAACCTTTGGAATCGCTCAAGAGCTCTATCCTCCCCAACTCCAAGGTTAATATGTTGTTGTTCAGGACCAGGGCCATGTTGGCTAGCTATGCGGTCCAATATTTCAGTCATTCGGTTCATGGCCGTAGCCATTTGCTCCACAAAATTAACCCCGGCCCCTTGATTTTGATCAGTGGCCGACTCACGATCGCCGCCGATATTCTGGAGTAGCCTAGTCCCACGCCCTCGTCCTCGACCTCTTCTACCCTCCATAATTCTAAAGAGGGCAGACAATTTAGCATAACAAATAAGTCCAATACACTAGTAAAAGTCAATTTGAAATTAAAGCAAAGCACTTTACATACACACTTCATATTAATAGGAGTGTCAGGAGTAAATCAGATAAACATGCCTTTGACAAAAGGTACACGTAGGTACATCATGTTCACAAGTACACTTAAACAAAAGTACAGTCCTTGAAAAGTTAGCAAGTATGCAATTTACAAGAATTGGGAACCCACTCTACTGGTTTTCTCCCACAAAAGATTACACAAAACCCTAATGTCAGGCTAGGCTAGTCTATCAATTATCATAAGAGGAAGTCTCCGTGGAATCACTCCCCGACGGGTCAGACTCCAAGTACTGAGGATCTCCCTCAGCCATAGCAGCATCTCCAACTGACTCGCTCCTAGGCTCTCCTTCCATGTCAGCATCACTAAGAGACTGGTTAACCGAATCCTCCTCATCTCGATTAGCCTCAAGCACTACTCCAACCAAGGCCTCACACTCAGCCACAATGCCCTCAGCTCTCTCTCAAGCCACCCTCACAACTCTAGCGGCTCGCTCATTAGCCGAGCGAACCTCAGCCTCAAGCTCTCTGATCCTCACAAGCCGAGTCTGTCCCACAGTTGTGAGCCTCTCGTTTACTCTTCCCCAGCTTACTCAGGCTGATAATGTTATGTTGATGGGTTTGCCGTCTTTGGAGGAGGTGAAAGAGGTGGTTGATCTGACGACCCCACCTCTCCCTAGAGCGTACCCTAGAGTATCAGTGGCCGTCTGCCTAGCTCTCGCCAGGACTCACTCACTCAAACGATCAATAATACTTAATAACTAAAATTCCTTACATAACTTTAAAATACACAATACTTCCTAATCCACAACTTCAAAGTTACAAACCCAAAATACATAAAGCATTTAATCCATACATTCAAGTTCCATAATACAAAAGTCCTCAATATCCATAATTCAAAGTTCTCGAAAACATTAAACAGAAGTAAACCCTAACACTAAGAGTTGGCACCTTTACTTGGAATCTCATTTCCTGTTAAGGAAAAACAAATAAGAAAGGGTGAGCTAAAAAGCCCGTGAGTTCCCAAAAACATGCAAAACACATAACACGTATGAAACTTCACTTCACTTGAACGTAGACATAAACAATTAAAGAAAGCGATTAACACTACAGAGGTAGGATACGGTAGCCCTCAGGGGCTAAGGTCCTTGCAGCTTGATCAGATCTCAGTAGTTAACACTCAGTCAACTTTCACAGGTACAATCCATGTAGAACTCCACTTACTCCTTACTTCACCAAACCCCCACCGGGCCCGAATACAAACACTATTCACTTCACTTCACTTCATTTCACTTCACTTCACTTTATGTATGTACATTGTCTATTACTCTTTTTTCGAGACAAGTCCAACCGCCAAGTCTCGAGTACACTTCACTTCACTTAAGGAACCCTATGGCTCGTACCTTTCTCTTCAGCCTTGGCCTAACCTCCGGCTCGAATCGAAGGTCTCACCGATAGGTCTCAAGAATTCCCGACATTTCACAAATACACATAAGTCACTACATAATGTTTTCACAATCATTTTCCATTCAAAATATTTCCCACTCAAATAAGGATAAGTGTGATAAAGTACACACCATCCTATTTGACAGTTTGAAAACAAATCATGTTTCACTTCAAATCACTTATCTAATCATGCTTTCATTCATGTTCACATAATCACGTAACAAGCATGGAAACTCATCAAAATAGTAGGGTTCGGCTTCTACGTTAGGTTCAAATTCACTTCCTTGCACACCCCCTAAACAAACGAAAACAGTAGTTGAGATTCATTTCCCCATTCATTAACTAAAGTTATTCACTTTCGTTTCTTGGTTTCAATCACTATTCTTCCCCACTTCCCTCAAGGAAAAAATATTCATTTCACCGGCAAAATGTCTCAATGGGTCTTTTGACAATCATTATATCATTTCCAAAATATCACTCCATCGATGTACTCCCTAAACACTATTTTCAAATTCTCTTTCATGTGGAATTTAAGTGAGGTTTCTTACCCCAAAATCACTCATTTCACAAATACTCAACTCTGGCTTTTATTCAAAACTTTGATACAAGTTTAAACAACTCCCATCAAGTCTTTACATTCAAAATTCATTGAAATCATCCACAATTTTGTAAAAACCTTGAATTTGTCTAAACAACACTTTTATCGAAATATTCAAGAAAGCTTCACTTTTTGCCATTTAAAATTCATGACTTCACTCCAATCAAACACACACTCACAGATAAACGTAACACACATATACTTAGGCACAATCACTTCAAAAAGCATCATAAAGTTTTGAAATCACACTTCATAATTGCCAAATACGGGTTTGGCCATCACACCTCTTTTCTTTGAAAATTTTCAACTACTAGATCTATTTTCTAGCCACAATATGAACTTATTTCACGAAATTAACACATATCCACAATCAGGTCCTCATGTCCGCTACCTAAAATCCATCTCAAGTCCGCTACCTAGGTTGGGATTTCAAGAGCCCAACTTCATCATTTCAAATATATTCAATGCTAGCAAAATAAACCGTAAATCTGTCATAATTAGATCTAATCAAGTTATGGCTAAGGGTTTTGAACCTTATACCTTCAGATCTATCAAGATCTAGCAAGATCCAACACAATCTCGCAAGCTCCTCTTCAAGAAAGTTACTTCCAAGCCTAGAAACACCCAAAAGTTTTGATCTTTGGCCGAGATCCTTCTACTTGGATGGCGATTTTCAACAAAGAGCCCAAGAACAAGAGCAAAGCACCCTCACAAGCCTTCTTTCTCTTCTTTTTCGTTCTTCAAATTTTTGGATCTTCCCCCTGTTCCTCTCACCTTCACACGGCTGCCAAGGATGAAGAAATACAAGCCAAGATCGTCCACTAAAGCCTCACAACTTCAAGAGGTTGGATGAAGAAGGAAATGGAAGATCAAACTGCATCTTTTTCCTCCCTTTTCTCCCTCAAGGATTTTGGACCAGCCCCTCTCCTTCCTTCGCTCTCTCACAGCTGCAACAAGCAAGAAAATGGAAGTCTTCAATGGTGGCTTGAAGGTTGAAGAAAGGAAGGAAGAAGAAATGAAAGAAACTAGCAAGCTTTCTCTCTCTCTTTTCTCCTTCACTCTCTCGGCCTCTCTCTCTCTCTATGCTCCAATTTTTGCAGCTGAAAATGAAGTCTCAAGGAACCGAAAAGTCCTGTCTTAAGCGACAAAAAGGTGCAAATCCCCTGATTCGGGGAAAAGTGACTTTATGGTCACTTTATGTAGCGTCGAGCGCGACAGTCTAACTTTCACTGTTTTGCTTCATTCCAACACTGTCCAATCTTAATAATATCTCTATAATATCACTACATATGCTTGAATTCAATTCCAAGTCACTATTGGCACTTCGGAACAAAATTTAACACTTAACTCGGGCGAAACCACACCGGCAAATAATTTGTGTAAAATTTTCTAAATTAGAAAATATTCACTTTAACCATAAATTCACTCATATTTCAATGAATAAACACAATATAAATAATATTTTGCATTTTTGAAATAAAATCTAAATTTTAAGGCCCTCACAGTTGACTCAAAGTCGGATGTCTGTGCTCCTGGTCCTAATGGTTTTGGAGGTGGCTTTTACAGGAGTTGGTGGTCTATAATCCAGCATGATTTATTAGTAGTGGTGAATGATTTTTTTATGGGTGGTCATCAGCCTAGGGGATTCACTAGTGCTTCCATCGTTTTGATTCCAAAAATTGTAGGGACTGCTCAGTGGAAGGACTATCAGCCAATTAGCTTGTGCAATTTTAGCTCCAAAATTATTTCCAAACTTCTTGCCAAGCGGTTGAATTCTTTGCTCCCTAGATTGATCTCCCTATAGAATACAGGTTTTGTGCCAGGACACTCAATTGTTGACCATATTCTGCTTGTCTAGGAGCTGGCTGATGATCTGGATAGAAAACTTGCTCATCCAAATCTTATTTCAAGTTGGATATAGAGAAGGCCTATGATCGTGTGGAATGGGATTTTTTTATTTTCATGTTGTGTGGATTCAGATTTTAGGAAAACTCTGTGGATCTGGTATTCCGTATTTTGTGTAATAATTGGTTTTCTGTATTGGTGAATGGTGTTCCTGCAAGTTTTTTGAAGTCTTCTAGAGGGGTGCATCAGGGAGACCCTCTTTCTCTAGCTCTTTTTTTGTTGGTGGCTGAGTTCATGGGCGTGGATTGTAGAACTTGTTTCAACAAGTTGGGAGTAGGTTCTATGTGTCAACCAGTGTTAAGGTTCCATACCTTGCTTTTGCTGACGACATTTTAATTTTTGTACGAGCTTTGGAGGATTGTTTGAGTGCTTTATCTTCTTTTTTTTTTTTCTACTTATCAGGCATATTCTAGTCAGAGGGTAAATGTGTATAAAAGCTCATTTTTCCTTCCTAATATGGTAACAAATGATGAGCTTGCTTTAGTTACTTCGAAGCTGAATTTCCATCAGCAGTTGTTCCCTCTTAAATATTTGGGAGCTCCTATTACTAGGGGGCAGTCTTGTTGCTTGCTATTTGATAGAGTGTTAGCTAAGATGTGTGCTTGTTTGAATAATTAGAGCTCTCGGTTTCTCTCGACAAGGGAAAAAATAATTTTGTTACGGCATGTGTTGTGTATGCTGATATACTTGTTGCAAGTGCTACAGCCTTCCAAGGCTATTTTGGTAAAGTTGGGAAGGATTTGCAATGCTTTCTTGTGGGATAGAGCTGGTGATGAAAGGCGGATTCATTGGTTTTCTTGGGAGAGGATTTGTTTTCTGGAGGAGGAGGGAGGACTGGGTTTCTGTTCTTTTGAGGATATGTGTGATTCATTTGCTTGCAAGTTGTGGTGGAGATTGCGGCAAAATAATTCAATGTGGTAAAGTTTATGCATGCCAAGTACATTCAAGGGATTCATCCTATTCGCGTATTGGTTAGTTGTGCTCCTTTAACTTGGAGGCGGTTATTACGGGTCAAGGAATTTTTTGAAGAACATATTAGATGGTGTTTGGGGATGGGGTTTGTGGATTTTTGGTGGGATCAGTGGCTGACTGAGGTTCGTTTGGTAGTATTGCTTCAACGACCTGATCCCATGCATGTGTTGTTGGTCGACTTCTACTCGGCCGATAGATGGATTATTAGTAAACTCAAGGAGTGCTTGCCATTTCATTTGGTGGAGCTGACTTTACAGTTGTAGCTCTTTTCGGATTTAGATAATCAAATGATCTGACTTCCATCCTCTACTCGGCAGTTTACGGTTAAATCGGTTTGAGAGGCTTGGCGTGCTCAGGGAAATGTTTCAATGATAGATAAGTTGATTTGGTAGTCCAGTTTGCCATTGAAGATTTCTTTTTTCACTTGGAGGGTGGTGCGTAATTTGATCCCCTTGGATTTTAATATCAGGCAGCATGGGGTGGTTCTGGTCTCTAGGTGTCATTGCTGTCTAAATGCTAAAGAATTATTGTCGCATCTTTTCTTTCATGGCCTTGTGGCCCTGTCGCCTCATGGGTTTGGAACTATTTTTTGAGGAAGTTTGGGCAGTTGGAGTACATTGTTTCATCCGTTTCAGCTGTATTGATGTTGTGGTTTCTTTCCAATGCGGCAACTTCACTTGACCACATTAGGGTCATGGTGCCTACGCTTGTGGTGTGGTTTATTTGGAAGGCTCGTAGTTAGGCACGTTTTGAGGGGCAAAGATTTGATGCCTCGACTATTATCTTTATGATTGAGAATTATGTTGGGCAGCTTGGTAGAGCATGGGTGTTTAAGTTGATTCATTTCCGGGGTGACAAGGATCAAGAATGGTTTAAATTTATGCATCACTTGCCAAAGGTCTGGCGACATATTGTTGTGGTGTGGGGTAAGCCTTCCTTAAATTTTGTTAAACTTAATACTGATGCTAGTGTAGTTGATTGGGGGGTGGCAGGTGGTGGTCTTTTGAGGGATCAAGAAGGTCGGATGGTTTTTTGCCTTCTATAAAGAGTATAGGGAGGTTGATGTTTTGACGGCTGAGAGTTGGTCCCTATTGTGTGGTTTACGGCTGTGCAAGGATTGACAAGTTTCTCAGTTGTTGGTCGAAGTTGGCTCGAAGACCTTAGTTAGATTGGTACATTCAGCTTCTATCTCTAAATGGCCTCTTTGTAATTCTATTAGACAAATTCAAGCTAACTTGTCGGAGTTGTTTGTGGTGGTGGTTCATGTTTATAGGGAAGCAAATGGGGCAGCTGATAAACTTGCCAGATTGCGTCTTCAGTCAGATCATATTTTTATTTCGGCTTCTCAACTCCTTGGGAATGTTCGCTCGGCTTTAAATTTTGATTCCATGGCATTTCCAATGGTTCGTTCTTGCCTCGTACACGAGTAATTAAAAAAAAGGAAAAGGGAGCAATTAAACTTTAAAAAAAAGAGAGAAAAGTGTTTTATCTCTATTTTGTACCGATAGTTTTTATCAATAAAAGAAGTATTTTCTTCGGGAAAAAAAAGCCTCAAGAATCATTGACAAATCCCCTATCTTTTGTAAAAATTTGTTAATGAAATCTTTGCACTCTTCAATTGTCTTATCAATTATATCCTAACATCTCCCATTGGAATTGAGGCAGGAAACTAGTTAAGTGAAATTTCAAAAAACTAGATAGTTAGATAAACACAAATTAGAATTTGGGACTGTAGACACCAAATTTTTGAGAATTTGGTTCATTTGATTTATTTCAGTACTTTTTATTTATTTCTGCCTTTTTACCATTTTTTTTATTTTTTTTTAAAATTTAGTTTATTGTTTTGTTAACTTAGTTATTTGTTTTTTGTAGGTTCGTGGAATGAGGACAATTAGCTTATTTTTATTTTCCTTTTCTTTTTCTCACATTATTCAACTTTAAGTCCATTTAATAATTATGCTTGGCTTATAGATTTTCAAAAGGAAAATAAAAGGAAAAGATGGAAAAAGGAGGAAAAAGTTTCAAAAGGTTGAAAAAGATTGATTTCATGTTTTGTTGCCTTTTCATTTTTTTTTAAAAAGCTCTTTTATTTGCATCTTTTGCATACAATTAGTTATTTGTTTTTTGGAAAAAATGATAAATGAAAAAAAGAGAGGAAAATTGGCTATTTTGATTTTTGGAAATTAATTTATCTTTGTTTTAATTGGTTTTATCACATTTTACCTTGTTTTTAGGAAGAGTTTTGCTAAATTTGATGAAAAGAAAGTTTCCTTTATTTAAATTTGGAAAAAGCTTAGAAAATAAAAGAAAATTTGGAAAAATTGCAAAATGAAGAAAAAATATGTTTTAGGTTTTTCAAATTAAAATGGCCAATCTTCTATTTTTTTTTATGTTGTCTTTCCAATTTTTATTCTTTTTTGTAAAAAAAAAAAAACAACAACAACAACGCGCAGCAGCATGCAGCTGCATTTTTGTCCAACTTATTTCATCGGATTCCCTCCTAAAAATCCCAGCAGAATGGTACTATGCATAGCTGGATCATGGCTAGCAAGATCAAGGGTTAAAATCTTGGCTTGGAGGCCAAGATAAAATCACAAGCATTGATTCAAAACAAACCAAGAGAGACCTAGAAGCTTCGGGAAGAAAAAGGAGCGGGCGAGAGAACTGAACAAATTTGGAGAAAAAGGGAGAGAAGGGGGAGAAAATAAAAGGGGTTCTGGGAAGGCTAGAGAGAAAGACAGAATCTGGGAAGCAAGAGAGAAAAGAAAAAAAACAGAAAAGAAAGAAAAACAGAGGAAGAAGAAGAGGGAGTCGGGAAAGAGAAAAAGAATAGAGAGGAGGAAGCAAGGGATTTTCTGGGCTTTCTAGGAGCTTGAGGGAAGAACAGAGTGTGTGTGAGAGTAAGAATCAGCCAGGAAAAACAACAAGAAAAAAGACAGGAAAAAACAGAGAATTTTTCTGTAAAGTTTGCAGAAAAAGCTGCTTTTCTGTGAACTTTGGGTATAAATTTCGTGTCTAAATCGATTTCTTTTTGGTAGATTCTTGACATAAGAGTTATCTACGGAGTGATAAGAACAAATTTTGTTCAGATATCATTTCAAGAAAACAAAGAGAAGTCCTTCGAATTTGGCCTGGAAGAAGGCTACTCGAAGTTTCGGAAAATTTCTGGGTTTGTCGGTGATTTTCGGGCCTATTTGGATGATATTTTCTCCATCGAATCGGCTCTGTTTGGATTGGTTATTGAAATCTGGAACAATTAAAACCTCCAAGGAGCAATTTCGGTTCAAACATCATCCACAGAAAACGATTGGAAACCCCTCAAATCAGAGCCGAAAAGAAGGTAGTTGACCAACCTGAGATTTTTTCTTTTTGAATTTCGTGCATGAGAATTCCGTTTCTGTTTTTTGTTTCTGGGCTTGTTTTGCATCTTGGTTCGGAACAACAAGGGGAAAAGGCATCTGTGTGGCCGTAGCTTAGTGTTCTAACCAACGAAGCTTTTGTGTTTTTCCTCAAAATGCATCTTGGATCATGTTTTTCTGCTGCATTCTTGTTGCCTCCTTGCTGCCTCGACATTTGCTGTTGGTTTTCGCTATTGTGAGGCTGAAAATGAGAGTTGGTTGTTGTCTAAGGAATATTTTGGTTGTGAGCTGTGCTTCTAGCTGCATTAAAGCAGGGCAGCTGTTTGTCTTTTCTTTTTTCTTTGATTCGTCGGTTGAATGCAGCGAGGCTGCCATTTAGGTATATGCAACGCTAGTTTTCTGTTTGTGTCTTCTTTCCCTACAGAAAATGTTTTGTTTCATGAAGATGTGCAATTATTTTCTGGATCGAATATACATTTTCCCTTGCCCTAAGTTTGACGTTTGATCTGGTTTTTCCAAACCGAACAATCCAAGCATCTGCTATGTTTGTTTTTAGTTGCTGGTCTCGTGTCCTCTTCTTTTCCCCTTGGCTTAGCCTTTGTTTGAGTGTGTTTTGATTTGAGTTTAAGACTGCATGTGATGTCAAGGGAACATATGACAACCCAAGTGTTTAGCATATTGATGAAGTAAGCATGATTTTCAGTGTGGTTTTCATTACTTGTTAGCATGGGTTTTGGTGGAACCAACCCAAATATCTTTGTTCGTTATTGGATTTTAACTTGTGATTTACATTTTAACTTGTGATTTACATGGGTTTTGGTGGAACCAACCCAATAGTTTAATTAAAGTTGGATTTTGTTTTGTTTAAAGGGTTTTGGTGGAACCAACCCTAGTTAAAATGGTGAATTTGATTTTTTTTTTAAATTGGTAAGATGATGAAAGTTGTGCTTGTTCGAGTTCTTGTTTGATGATTAAATTTTTGTCGTATTGTGTTTAGAGGTTATTTTGCTTTAATTTGGCCTTTTAGGTTCTTTTACAGATTCAAGTGAATTTTTGGGCTTTTGTACATTTTCTTGACTTTTAGAAATAGCATGTAAATAAATGTCAGTTTTAATAATTTCTTTCCTTTTGGAAAAATTTTTGATTGATCAAGTTACTTTGATTTTGTGAAAAATGCAAAATAAAGGGTGACGAACCCTATTGTGATAAATCTAGCGTTAATGGTGTCTCATGTGCATTTTAGTGTTCTTGAATTTATGCTTTCGCATGTGCATTCTAGCATTCTTGAATTGAGGGTTTTCGAAGTTTAGATTTCCTCATTTGTATTTTTGAGTTTCGAGTTTTAGGCTTTTCATTTGCATTTTAGGATTATTGAGTTTTAGGGTTTCTTTAAGTATAAGCTTCTGATGTGCATTGTTTCCCTTTAACATTTTGATTTGAGTTATTCATTTTTTATTAGCATTTATTTATTGCGGTATTTTAACGTGTGTATTCGTTTTGAGTAAGTGACCTGAAGTTCCCATTTGAGTCACGGGGGAGGTATATCTAAAACCTTTAGAATTTTCTCTTTATGTACCTTATGTGCTTTTTTTTTTTGCATGAATTTGCATGTTTAAATTTATTTTCCTCAATTTTATTCATTTTTAATCTTTAATCGCTTTATTTAATTTTCAATAATTATTTGGAAGGCACTTGAATGCCAAGTTGTAATAGATAGGTTATTACTTTGATTTCCCCCTTTATAATTGCATATAGGTTTCCCCAATGTAATAGTTAGGTTTTATATGCTTTATTTGTGTGTTTGCATGCTTATGTGTTTACCGCTTTCCTAGGGTTTTGCATCTAGATATTATGCTTATGTGTTATGTGTTTATGTGTTTTTATATGTTTACTTGCTTTATTATCATTTCTACATGTTTTATTATGTAAATGTATTGACGCCACCATACTAGTCCAACGCTAGTTGTGGTTCATTCCATCTAACGTCGTCACACTAGTCTAACGCTAGTTGTGGCCTTTCCTTTCGATTTCTCACTAATCCAATGTTAGTGAAAACTTTTAGACGAGGGCTAGTCCAATGCTAGACCTTTAAGGCCGTTCATGCATTAGATACAAGTTTCACACACTTTTCACTTTTAGAGTTTCTTTTCTATTTTTGCATGTTATTTTTCTCCCATCCCGTATGCGAAATATGTCATTTAGTTTTCTTTTTCGTTAAAAATAGATCACTACAAAAAATAGACCCTTTTGTGACAACAAAAAGTTGTCACAATAAATGGAATATTCGTCAGTAGAACTTTATGTGACGGTAGATTCATCACCAAATCTTCATCCAAGATAGCCCGTGGCTAGAAGGTTTTTGTGACGAACAAAGGTTGTCGCCACAATTATTTTGTGACGACACATTTGCTCGTCACCTGTGTAATAGTTTAGTGATGACTGTGCGTCACAATAAGTGGTTCTTTTGTTGTTACGAAATTGTGATGCAATCACAAGAAATATAATATTATGATTTTACATATAGTTTTTGTGGCAAGATTTCTAGTCACAAAAAGTCCATCTTTTCGTCAGAAAAAGTCCACTGGTTTTTTTTAAAAACAGGTCTGGCAACGACCGCATCATAGTTATTGACGTTTCCCAGTTGCTACTAGTTATGACATTTCCCAGTCGAGAAGTACATTAACCATTCCCAGTCGAGAAGTACATTAACCATTAACAGCAAAGTTATCACCAGCAAGTTATCAGCAGCCAATGTCATGTATTAGACAAGCGTTACATGCCCAATACTTGATTACATTGATACAAAATTACAAACTGAGCAGTACATGCCCAATACAAAAATTTACAACTTAAGCATTACGTGCCCAATACAAAACACTTTAGTACATGCCCAATACAAAAAATGGCTACAGTACATGCCCAATGCCTACTGAAGCAGTACATGCCCACAAAACAAACCAAGCTACTTTGGAGCTTCTATACTTTCCCTTTCCAGCAGTTTCAAAAATATTTACTCTAACCATGTGTATCGCTAAGATAAATACTGCAAGTCAAGAGAAGTCCATGCAAAATCGATCCAAAATGCTAGGCGAAGCATTGACTTGAACCTGAAATTGGAGCTTCTAAGCGGTCGATGAATCCGCAAGTCAAAGAAGTCCATGCAAAAGTAAATCCAAAATGCTAGACAAAAGCATTGACTTGAACCTGAAATAGAAACAGAGATTGAATTCATTATCCCTGAAGCTCACAAGGCATTGGGGAGAAAAAGAGCATAAAAATCATGCTAGTTATTTAACGATAATCTCATACATCAAATTGCCTGCAGCATCCAAATTAGCATTAATTAACTAATATTTACATTCGAATACCAAAAAAGAAGATCGAAACTAGTTGCATTAGTAACCATGACCATGAAAGTGCAAATATTTTATATGAAGTTAGAAAGCACAGTAATTATCAAACTCATTTCAGCATAAATAAAATAAGCACTTAGTTAGACTAGTATATGCCAAGTGCAACACCTATAGCTGAATTTACTGATAGGGTGCAATTTTAGTTATTTCTTGTGTTAATATTTCCTAATTATTTAAACTAAAAATTGTATTCTTGGGTGGATTCTACTAAATTTATTTAATTGTTGGTTAATTGCAGAAGTTGGTGAAATTGTGCTAAAAAGGGAAAATCCAGAAGCGTTCCAAATAGTTAGGCGCAGGCTGACAAAGCGGAACATCAGCCGATTTCCAAGATTTTCAGGGGCCTGTGGGTAATTTCCAAGAAGTTTGTGGAGTCCCAATTCTGAAAGATTGTGGAGTTGATTGTGATGTTTTCTTATTTGGTAATTGGAACTAAATTGGTATTTTATTTTTAGGAAACCTTTTAGAATAGGATTTGGTATTATTGGTAGTTTTCCTTCTTGGAGTTCAATTTGGAAAGGAAAAAAGGTGGGGCTGCTGGAAGTTAAAGGCATGGGGCTGACTATATATATATTTTTGTGTGGGCTAAGGAAGCAATCATCAACAGAACTCATTTTCTTGGCTGCGTACCTGCTGGAAAGAAAAGGCATCTGTTGGACCTTCATCATCATCTTATTGGCTATCGTTGTCTTTTGCTGGAAAAAAAGGAGAACGATGATGATACGAACGTCGCCAACCTGTGACGAAACCCGTATAGACTACCACGGATCTAGAAGGATAAATCTGCGTTTGGACTCGGCGACCTGAGGAAGAATCAAGAACCCGTTGATCACCGGTCCAGCGATCTCTTGATATGGTAGAGACGCATACAACCTAGCTAGCGTTCCTAGATTGATAAGTCTATCGAATACCTAGGATCATCTAAGATATTCAATGGCTGCTTCAAGAAGCAAGAGAGAAACTCTCAAAGGGTTTTCTTATTTCGAATAATGCAGTGTGATCAAAGTACAAAGAAATGGTTTAAATACTTACTACCAACTAACCTAACAACTCATTACTGAGCTCGGGGTTCGACCAAAGACTCTCTGGGGTGAACCATGGGCTGAACTATTTTAATTATGAAAATATAAAAAATCAAAATTACAAAATTTACTTGGGGATCCGCTGAGGTGGATCTGCGATCGGTTGGTCCTTGGTTGGTGGATCTAAGATCTCGATCATGGCGAGGCATGGATCAGCGGGGTGCAATTGCGGATCGGTTAGCGACTGAGCTCTGCATGTTTCTAAAAGCGAGTAATAACAATTTGATCAATCTAGGCCGTGTAATGGGGAAATCTGAAGAAGCAAAACAAGGACAAGCAATAGTTGATTCGTTTTCTTCCTTCCTACGCTATCTTTCTTTTTGGGGATTAATTAGATGGTTTTTCTATTTTCTTTCAAACACTTTGGTTAAATTTCATACATGATGTGTGGCTAATTTCTTATTTCTAGTCAAGGGGCAATTGAGGATTTGGTTCATCTATTACTGTGAGATCTAATCGAATTTATTTATTTCTTCTATTCATTGATATTTGTATATTTTCTGCCTTTATTGACTATAGTGACCGTGTGTGAATCCGTAATTAGGGTGATTGAATCCGTAATTATTTGATTACCCTAATCCTAGTAGCAACTGGCATAATTGGGTTTGTGTCAGGGAAATATACAATCTAATTTAAATGAACCCTCGTAGCGTGTTTGTTAATTAGATCAGGGTTTCTCTAATTTTAATGCAATTAGAATTAAATCTTATGGTCCTAGGGTTATTCTTGGATTAGGAAATAGTCAATGGTCGTACCTTGGCTATCCAAACAATAAGGAGAGCTGGCGATCGTATCGGCGTGAAAACCTGTTTATCAATGAATGTTGGAATTATATTTGCATCAATGATCAGTTATCTGAACCATTTCAGAAGTGTATCCTTGACTAGAGTTTTTCCCATT
The DNA here is from genome assembly GCA_013103745.1 of Gardenia jasminoides. Classification (NCBI taxonomy): domain Eukaryota; kingdom Viridiplantae; phylum Streptophyta; class Magnoliopsida; order Gentianales; family Rubiaceae; genus Gardenia; species Gardenia jasminoides. The sequence goes on from CM023103.1 coordinate 42,976,543, forward strand.
AAATCTCTCTCTCTTTTAATTATTTTCCATAGTTGATTATTTAGTTTATCTTTTGTTAGCATTTAATTCCTAAAATCCCCATTTCACATGGCGAAAAAGGAGTTAATTTTCCCCAATTCCTAAGGAGACGATCCTACTCACCCTTATACTCAAAATTTATATTTCCTAGAGTAGGTATTTATTATTGTGCAATTTCGACACTCAATTTTTCGCGCCGTTAGGGACCGATGCCTAAATTATTAAGCTTATTTTGAGTTTACTTTGCTTTATTTTTATTTCTATTTTATTCTTGCTTTTTTATTTTTGGTGTTCTTTGCTAGTTTATGCCTCGTTCTTCTCGTGGGTGAATTGATATCGACCAGGAGGTTGAGAAGACAGCCGTGGCTAAGAAAGGAGACCAAGAACGAAAAGAGAGGGCAATCATCTACCCCATCTCCTGGGCTCAATTTGGCAATTGAATTGACTGAATCTTCAACTGATTCCTCTAGTGATTCAGAGCAAGAGGAATACATTATGGCCAATCATACCAAGACACTCAGGGAGTTGGCTGCCCCAGATTTAACTCAACAACCCCTTTGCATAACTTTTCCAAACATAGCTGAAAATGCACCGTTTGAGTTAAAATCGGCCTTGATTCACTGCTTTACCATCTTTTCATGGACTTTCAGTGAAGAACCCACAAGCACCTCAATTTGGCGTGGTATGCTCGAGCATGAAGCAGCAGGGGTGGCGGAAGAGCAAATAAAGCTCGAAAGCATTCCCATTCTCACTTAAGGATGCAGCCAAAGATTGGTTATACTACCTACCAGCAGGTAGTATCACCACATGGGCACAGTTGAAGAAGAAATTCTTAGAAAATTATTTTCCTGCATCCCGAGCTACTAGTTTACGGAAGGAGATATGCGGTATTAAACAACATCCTAGGGAATCCCTATACGAGTACTGTGAAAGATTCAATAGATTGCGCACAAGATGTCCACAACATCAAATTAGTGAGCAACTATTGATCCAGTACTTCTATGAGGGACTTGTTCTATCTGATAGAAATATCATTGATGCCGCAAGTGGAGGGGCCCTAGCTAATAAGACCCTTGACCAAGCATGGGCGCTAATTGAGGAGATGGCAGAAAATTCACAACCATTTGGCACCCGTGAGAATTCATCCATCCGTAGAGTCAATGAAGTGGAGGTGTCTTTTATGCAACAACAGTTGTCTGAACTAACATCCTTTGTTCGACAACTAGCTATAGGGAATGCCCAACAGATGAAGGTGTGTGGGATTTGTACACATGTAGGGCATTCCACTGACCCATGCCCAATCCTTCAAGAAGACGGAGTTGAACGGTGAATATGGCTGGAGACGTGCCCGCGCCTAGAAGACAATATGATTCCTACTCAAACGCGTATAATCCAGGATGGAAGGATCATCCTAACTTCAGCTATGGGAATAGCCAACAGAATTCATTCCTTAACAGGCCCCCAGGATTTCAGCAATCTTACCAACCCAAGCCACAACAACCCCCTTCCAGTTCATCCAATGCATCTCTTGAGGACATAGTCAAGAACCTGGCTTCTAGCACTTTGCAATTCCAGCAAAAAACGGACTCCAGCATACAAGATTTACTGACACAATTGAGTCAGTTAGCTACTGCCGTCAGCCGTCTGGAAGCCAAGGTAGATGGGAGATTACCTTCACAGCCTGAGGTGAATCCCAAGAACGTGAGTGCCATGACCCTCAGAAGTGGGAAAGAAGTTGAAGGTCCCAAACCAGTGATTCCTAAGGACAAAAATGCCGATCAAATTGAGAGGGCATTTGAAGAGGAAGAATTGGGCAAGAAAACCCCTAAGGTGATCCCTAACCAGGCTATCACAACTAAGACTACTCCACCACCTTTTCCTAGTAGATTGGAGAAGCCAAAGAAGCAAGAGAAGGAGAAGGAGATCCTAGAGGTGTTTCGTAAAGTGCAAATAAACATCCCTCTACTGGATGCAATCAAGCAGGTGCCAAAGTATGCCAAGTTCTTGAAGGACTTATGCGTCAATAAAAGAAAGTTAAGGGGAGATGAAAGAGTTGTGGTGGGAGAGAATGTGTCAACAGTATTGCAAAGAAAGCTCCCACCTAAATGTGGTGATCCAGGTATGTTCATTATCCCATGTAAAATTGGAAATTTAAGAACTAGAGGTGCCATGTTAGATTTAGGGGCTTCTGTTAATGTCATGCCTGAATCTATATTTGATTTACTAAACCTAGGCCCATTAAAGGAAACGGGGGTGATAATTCAATTGGCTGATCGTACAAATGTTTATCCTGAGGGTTTAATTGAGGATGTTTTGGTTCAAGTTGAAGGATTAGTCTTTCCTGCTGATTTCTATGTGCTTGATATGGGTGATAGGAATTCTCCAAATCCATCACCTATTTTGCTAGGGAGACCATTTATGAGTACTGCCCAGACTAAGATTGATGTTAATAATGGTACACTCACGATGGAATTTGATGGAGAAATTATTTACTTTAATGTTCTAGATGCAAAGAAACATCCTACTGAATCCCTTTCCGTGTGTGCTAACAATGTAACTAACCCTTTTGTGCAAGCGGCATTTGAGTTGAATGACAGGGAGAATCCAGAGATTGTGGTGGCTAAACATCGGAAGCAATTAAATGCAAAATCCCAACTGTTGTTTGCCCGCTTCAAATCATCTCCGAGTCCCAAGAGCGCCACAGTTCATCAGTTCAAAGACTACTCCATCTATGAGGGCTATCAGGAACATATGGACCAAGCCATGACAAGAATGGAAAATTTTTATCCTCCTTGAACAAATCAGGCAATGTCTAGCCAAAGACATTAAAGAAAGGCGCTACTTGGGAGGCAACCCAAGGATTTATGATTTGCATATTTTTAGTATTTTTAGTTTTTTTGTACCTTATTAAGCAAGTAGATTCGGTTAAAATGATCATTTTTTTTATGTGTCAGGTCACCACCAATTAGGCGTGCCCGCGCAAATTGGGCACGCTTAAGGAAGGGAACTCTAGCTTGTGGTCAGAAGCGATGGACACAGTCAGGCGTGCCCACGCCAACTGGTCACGCCTCAGGAGTCAAAAAATCCATCGCCTCATCAGATGCGTTGGCATGGATTAGGCGCGCCCACGCCTTGTGGTCACGCCTAAGGCACTAAATCATCGAAACCCAACCAGAAGCGTTAGTGATAGTTAGGCGTGCCCACGCCTAACTTGATTGAACCTCAAAAAAAAAATTTCTTTTTTTTCGATTTTCAGTGGTTCCACTATATCTATATTCAAAAAAAAAAAAAAACCAGCCTCTTTCTTTTCCACTCATCATATTTGCCCCTAATCTTTTTCCCCTTTCTTTTCTTTTCTTCATTTCTTCTTCTTTCTCCTTCCTTTCTTTCTTCCTTATTTCTTCTTTCCGCAAGTTTGCCGCTGCTCAACCTCAGCCATTGCTGCTCCACCGCAAATCTCCACCACCAACTTCCGCCACGGTCTCCGCTGCTCGCAGCTGCTCTACTCCAGTGCACGCCAAGCCTCCTGCTTCGCCGATCGCGCTGCTCCTCCGCACATCACCACCACCGTTGCTCACACGATCTGGCCGTTCCTTGCTCATTCGCTGTTGCCGCTGCTTCCTTGCCAGTCCCCGTTCGTGGCTTGTTGCTCGTGGTCGCTGCCTCCTTCGCACCAGACCCTGCTCCGCCAAAGGCTGCTGTCGCTGCTTCATCGCCGCTCGTCTGCCCTGCTTACTCCTCCTGTACGTGCCTCTGTCGGCGTTTGAGGCTGCCGCCGGAGTTCGGCCCCTCATCCCCCACTCCAACCGCACTTCTCCAGCCGCCAACTCGCTGCCCAGTGGCAGCCTTTATGAGATTTCTCCTATTCTTAGCCTTTAATGCCTTCATGACAGCTTGTGCTTTCTTTCAACTCCTTGATGGCTTGATTGGCTACAATTTTTTGGGTGAGGCTGGTGATTCTAACTCTGTGAATTGGGCTGCTTTCTTGGCTCCGTTGGCTATTGAAAATTAGTGCTCTGGGCTATAATTGTTGGACTTTGACCAGTGAATCTGATTGTGTGAGTGGAGTGGTCACTTAAATTTTTGGGCAATATTTTGGTGTACAATTTCGATCTTTGTGGCTGGACTCCTCTGGATATTGGTTGCTGATTTTGATTATATGCATTAATCTGCTATCTTGACTCCTCTGGCTGTTGATTTAAATCTGTGGGCTTGAGTTTCTGGTCACATGTATTAATTTGGCTGGCTGAATTAGTTACTTTGCACGTCTCTCGGATGGCTCAGACCTTGGCCCAGTATTTTCACCATATGGGTTTCCATCCTTCATTTCCCCCCCCCCCCCGGAGCCGTAGTTGGATTGTTGCCCTCCTCCATGATTCAGGGAAGTTCCGTTGTCCCTTTTTACTTCGTTTTCATGTTCTTTATTTGCTACATTGAGGACAATGTAGAAATTAGGTGTGGGGGAGGGTCCTATATGCTTTATGTCCTTTGTTCCGCATTTTACTTTCTTTTGATATCAAAATGATGAGAGCAGTAATGAATACAATCAAGATGTGGGTATGAGTAGTGAGTTCATGCCAATTGGGTTTTCTACTTTTCTTGATGATGGATTTAATTGAGGAATATGTTGAATTTGGCATCAATCATTTACCACTTGTGAGACTTTTTGAGCTTGATTGTGAGCAATTTTTCTAAATTTTCTCTATTTTTCGTTTGTTGAGTGGTATTCCACATGGTTTGGTCATTCTAGAACTTGCTCGGTTATGCATGTCAAGGCCACATTTAAATGAATTTGGTGCATTAAAATGATAAGGGCGCCTAGGATTAACCATTTTTGACTTTAGAAAAAATCCTTCCTTTATTTTATCTACCCCTAGTGAACCAATTTGAGCCATTAACCCCGTCTTTGTTTGATAACCACATTTTTAGCCTAAAACCTCTTTTTAGACTTTCTTTTTGAACCCATATGTTAAAGTAATGCTTGAATATCATTGCATGAGGCCTACTGTATTATTTGCAAGGCAATGGATGAAAAAAAAAAAGCAAGTGTAGCAAGTTAAGGTGCTTTATATATTGTTTGTTTCTTTTGTCTTGAAAAAAAAGGAAAAAAAACAAAGAAAAAGAAAAAAAAGCAATGAAAAAAAACAAAAAAAAATGAAAAAAATAGAAAGAGAAAAAAAAAAGATGTGTGAAGTTCTTGTGTTGTGAAATGTGATAAGCACTAATACAAGCTACATTTGTTGGGTTGATGAAGTGCTAATTGCCTTGAAGGTGAAAATTTGTAAAGAAATTGTGCATTGGAATTTTGGCATTTTCTTTAGCATATTTACACCTAAATTGACCTTTTATCCTACCTTCACCTAAGCCCCATTACAACCTTGTGAAAGTCCCTTTGATTTTTGCATTTGATTTATGATTAAGTGGTGGAAATGTGATATATGAGCAAGCTTATGGTAATGACATTCCATTGTGTTGAGTTGAGTGATATATCCTTTGCATCTTGGAGTGAATGAGTGCAACTGGTGAGTTTTGCCAAATTAATAGATTCTGATTTTGGTGAAATTGTTGGGGAATATGGGAAGCTTGATTGGTATGGAATTGCTACAATTATCCTATGTCTTGATTGTGCTTCTGAGTGGGCTATGCTTGAGGACAAGCATCATTTAGGTGTGGGGGAGTTTGATAGAGTGCAATTTTAGTTATTTCTTGTGTTAATATTTCCTAATTATTTAAACTAAAAATTGTATTCTTGGGTGGATTCTACTAAATTTATTTAATTGTTGGTTAATTGCAGAACTTGGTGAAATTGTGCTAAAAAGGGAAAATCCAGAAGCGTTCCTGACAGTTAGGCGCGGGCGCGCCTAAGGCAGACATCCAGGCCAGATTTCCAAGATTTTCAGGGGCATGTGGGTAATTTCCAAGAAGTTTGTGGAGTCCAAATTCTGAAAGATTGTGGAGTTGATTGTGATGTTTTCTTATTTGGTAATTGGAACTAAATTGGTATTTTATTTTTAGGAAACCTTTTAGAATAGGATTTGGTATTATTGGTAGTTTTTCTTTCTAGGAGTTCAATTTGGAAAAGGAAAAAAGAGTGGGGCTGCGTGGAAGTTAAAGGCATGGGACGCGACTATATATATATTTTTGTGTGGGCTAAGGAAGCAATCATCAACAGAACTCATTTTCTTGGCTGCATACCTGCTGGAAAGAAAAGGCATCTGTTGGACCTTCATCATCATCTTATCGGCTATCGTTGTCTTTTGCTGGAAAAAGAGGAGAACGACGAAATACGAAGAAGCAAAACAAGGACAAGCAATAGTTGATTCATTTTCTTCCTTCCTACGCGATCTTTCTTTTTGGGGATTAATTAGATGTTTTTTCAATTTTCTTTCAAACACTTTGGTGAAATTTCATACATGATGTGTGGCTAATTTCTTATTTCTAGTCAAGGGGCAACTGAGGATTTGGTTCATCTATTACTGTGAGATCTAATCGAATTTATTTATTTCTTTTATTCATTGATATTTATATATTTTCTACCTTTATTGACTATAGTGACCGTGTGTGATTAAATAAGTGCGCAGTATTTAATTATTCACGTGATCTATTTGCTAATTAGGGTGGTTGAATCCGTAATTGTTTGATTACTCTAATCCTGGTAGCAACTGGCATAATTGGGTTTGTGTCAGGAAAATATACAATCTAATTTAAATGAAACCCGTAGCGTGTTTGTTAATTAGAACAGGGTTTCTCTAATTTTTAATGCAATTAGGAATTAAATCCTATGGTCGTACCTAGGATTATTCTTGGATTAGGGAAATAGTCAATGGTCGTACCTTGGCTATCGAAACATTCAAGGAAGAACATAGAAAAGTAAAAATAAATATGGCCTACATTAGTAACATCATCAGGTGATACTGGAACAATTTCACAGAGGTAGATTTGAAGAATTACCTGAAATTTTGGATTCTCAAACCACTCACACACATTATCCCATACTTCTTGCTCAATCCAATCATATGGGCTAGTATGTGGATTTTTACCTGCTGCCTTCAAGTTTTTGTACTTAATATGTCGCTTATTCCTCCAATTCCTATATGCAATTCTCAGCATATCATCAATGTAACTGAGCACCATCGGATTAGTGTCCCAGTCCTTAAATTCAAACCATGCCTATTAATTAAAATGAAATGATGAATCAAAAATCAGATTTACTTGAACTAAACAAAATATGCAAATAAATGCTCTAGTTGTATGTGTGTGATACCATTAAACCACCATAAAGTTCCTCTTTATTGTCTGCGGGAAGCTTATCATATTCATGCACATCCTTCAACTTGGCATGATGCTTGACTACAATACCACATGCACTTGCAAGCTTTGAGGCATATGTGACAGGCTTGAGACATCCTTCAGGAAAGACTATTTCAAGTTGCTTGCCACCCTAAGGATGAATAAAAAAAAATTTATTGAGAGTTTAGAATATTTTATTTTTGGTGTGTGTGCATATGATTAAGCACTTCAATTAGTATACATTTTCTTCAATGAGTTTCTCAATGGCTTGTCCTGAATTGAAGCCTCGGCCCTTCTTTCGTTTTGTAGGAGGATCTGCCAATTATAAATTAAAGTTTAATAGTCATTCACTTGTTTGATAAATTCCAAGTACCTAATAATTTGTACACAACGTAAATTATTTTACTTACTAGAATTAGATGCCAATTGCTGCGAGTTCCCTGAAGCTCTGTCGTTATTTTGATGTGATCCCTGAGGAGTTGAAACCAGTATATTTTCTTAAGGACCTTGGTGAAATTGCTGTCCAGATTGCGTTTTGGTAGTTTCTATGGCTTGTTGTACTAGATCTTGTCCTGTGGAGCCTGATTCACTAGTACTTGATACTGCAGCTGAATTTGGTGTAGGAGTGCACACCAATCTTTTGCCCCTAGGTGGCATCTGAGAAGAACCAAATAATTGGAGGAAATAAACAGTTAGAGAAAAAAAAACGGAGCATTGAAAGAGCATAAAAATAGAAAAAAGAGTTACCATTAATTAGAACATGGCTATAATATAAGAGATACTAACCGTGTACTATTTGCTGAAACTAGTACCTAGATAACATTCTTGTACTCAAAATAGAAAATTAAAAAAAAATGATAAACCAACAAGAAAACATCAAAATTATGTACTAAGATAGAAACACCGATAGTACTGCACATGATCATCTCAAAATCAGCCTTATATATACCAAACTGGTCATGTTCTATACAAAATCAGCCTTGTCAAGACCCTCTTGATCAACTCATGTTGACTCACTATCTGAACTGATATCCACATGATCGCTATCATCAACTTCTTCATTGTAATGCAAAATCATTTCGTCCTCTGATTGGCTATTAGCTTCATCAGTACGACTACTATATTCTTCTTCTTCAGTACCATAGCTTTGAAGACCCACTGCTCCTTCCCTTTGTACATGGTCATGTGCATTACTAGTTTCCACAATTTCGGACTCTCCATTTTCCTTACGTAATGAGCCAAACTCAGTGTCTTCAACTTGACCAGTAACTCTTGCTTCATCTTCATAAAAGGCATCATCTGTCTCTATTTGTCCATAATTATCAACATCTTCATCATTTTCTTTTAGTTCAGGAATGTTCCAAAGATGCCTATGCTGTACACGCTGAACCATTCTCCAATTAGTCCCAAGTTTAGTATCCATGATATAAAACACTTGCTGCACTTGATTTGGTAACACAAACGGATCATTTTGATACCATCGAGATCTAATATCAACACTAACAAAGTACTTGTCACATTTCATTGTCCGAGTGCTACCAGTATCATACCATTCACACTGGAATAGCACCAACTTATATCCTCTGAGAAAAGTAAGCTCCACGACTCTATTGATGAAGCCATAAAATGGAATAACTTCCCCTTTGTGATCGCCTTCGACAACCAGCCCACTGTTTTGTGTTGTTCTACAATCATCTCGATCCTTGGTATGGAATCAAACCTGATTTACAATGCACCCTGAGAAGACTTTTGTCATAACTGGGATTGGCCCATTTGCTAGTGCCCATAGTTGATCTGTAACTCCTTCAGCCTTTTGATATACAATTGATTAATCTGATTAGAAAAGTAGAAGAAGTGCAAGCATTAAACATGTACAACAATCAGAAAAGACATTTTCATTTCATATCAACTACTTACGTGATTCTTAAACCAACTCAAAAATTGTGATTAGTGCCTACTTTCAACATTTCCAGACCGTATCTTACTCAACTCTTCTTTGTGCAAACTAAACAAATTAAAAAAGAGGGAAAAAATTATTAGAATCAGATTAGTATCAAGCAAGTAAACAGAAAAAGTAGAAATAAAATATCCATGATTAACTAAGGAAGTAATCCTTAAACAAAATAGAAGTGGAATACAGCAAAATCAGCCAACTTACATTCGATAGCGATCCACTTCTTCACAATTATTCAGAATAAACTTGTGTGCTACATCCAAAAGCTGTTGGCTCAATTTTGTAGCAGTTGCATGTAATCCAAATGGACGGACACGTAGTGAGAAAATTAGTAGACCTTGATGCCTAGGATGGACATCACGATTCCTCTCCTTTTTGTTGAATTTTGTTTCACATCCATGAAGGTATTGTGACATAAAAGTTAAGCACTCATTTGCCACATAACCTTCAGCACTTGATCCTTCCGGGCGAGCTCTATTCCGTACGTATTTTTTAAGACTGCCAAGATACCTATTTAGCAAGATATATCAGAGATACAATCAAACAATTATTTCATATTGCACATATGAACAAGACTTGAAATACAATGTTTAAAATAGCCAATTAATGTTAGGCTGACCTCTCAAATGGAAACATCCATCCATGGTGAGCTGGACCTCCAAGTTTAGCCTCTTGAGGCAAATGAATGCAAAGATGAACCATAATGGTAAAGAATGCAGGTGGAAAAATCTATTCCAGCTTGCACAGAATTCTAGGGATATTTCTCTCCAACCGATCCAAGTCATCCAGCCTGAGCGTCTTTGAACATAAATCCCAAAAAAACCCACTTAACTCAAAAATTGTCTCGTTCACCTCTTTACATAAGTATCCTCGAATACCTGATGGAAGAAGTCGCTATAACAATACATGATAATCGTGGCTCTTAAGACCTGAAATTTTATCATCTTTTACACAGCGAGATATGTTTGCAGCATACCCATCTAGAAACTTAATTGACTTCAGAAAAGCACAAAATCCTTTCCGTTCACTTGAAGACATCACATAACATGCTGCTGGCTTAAAAGTTCGAGTACCATCACTTTGCAAATGCAACTCTTCTCTTATCCCCATGTCACACAAGTCTCTACGAGCATTATCTGTGTCTTTAGTCTTTGCTTTAACCCCCAACAGTGTTGCTTTCAAACTTTTAGATACGTTTTCTATGATGTGCATAACATCTAGTAAATGTCTTATCTTCAAGTTTGACCAGTAAGGCAATTAAAAAAAAATGCTCTTCTTTGTCCAATTACCTTGAGCAGGCTCACGTTTTCTCTTTCGATTTTCTAGATGCTTTCCTGGAGTGTCAAAGACTTCAGTCAAGCTATCTAAGTTCTTTAGTATATTAGCCCCTATCCATTGTCTTGGTCTTGGCCTTTGTTCAACTATACCATCAAATTTTTTCCTTTGTCTTCTCCAGCGATAGTCATGAGGCAAAAAACGACGATGCCCCATGAAGCCTATCTTACCTCTTAATCTCTGAGAGCTAGTGTCATAAAGATAGCATGGACATGCATTATAACCTGAAGTGCTCCAACCAGACAAATAACCATAAGCTGGAAAATCAGATATAGTCCACAATAGTGCCGCACGCATGAGAAAATTCTACCCACTATATGCATCATAAGTCTCTGTGGTATACAGCCAAAGATCTTTCAACTCATCTATTAAAGGTCTAAAAACCACATCTAAATCTTTCCCCGGTGCATAGGGACCAGGAATGAGCAATGACAACATAAGAAACTCTTCTTTCATAAATTTATAAGCAGGCAAGTTACAAGGCACAAGAATGACTGGCCACAAACTATATGAGTTGCTCATATTGCCAAATGGATTGAAACCATCAATGGTCAGCCCAAGCCTCACATTGCGAGCTTCTTGAGCGAAGGTGGGATATTGCTCATTAAAATGCTTCCAAGCAAAGGGAATCAGCTAGATGACGCATCATTCCTTCCTCTTCCACACGTTGCTCATCATGCCATTGCATGTCCTTTGCGGTTTTAGAGGACAAGAACAGTCTTTGCAACCTTGGTTTTAATGGAAAGTACCACAACACCTTATGAGGGGTTTTGTTTCCCTTATTATCAATTTTTTTCCAACGAGCTTCTTGGCAAATAGGACACTTTGTTTCTCTCTTATTCTCTTTCCAAAAAATTGAACAATCATATTTGCACATATCAATTTTTTCATAACCTAAGCCAATTCCTGATAAGATTTTCATAGCTCCATAGAGCGAAGATGGAACTATTTCACCTACAGGTACTACATCCTTGAATAAACCCAAAATCATATTAAAAGCCTTATTTGTCATATGATTCATCACCTTCACATTCAGCACAGTAACAATAAAACGTAATAAGGAGTATTTGTCACATCCTGGGTATAGTTCCCGTTGAGCATCACTAAAAAGTCTTTCAAAATTTTTGCCATTCCAATCAAATGAAGGATTACATACTTGTGCATTAGTAAATTCTTCCAACAAAGTTTGCAATTCATCATCATGTTCTTCATTATCATCATTTGCACCAACACTTGCCTCCCCATTACAATCAAATCTTTCATTATTACCACAGGGGGATACACTCAATGATTCTCCATGGAAGACCCAATTCTTATACATTTTCCAAAAACCATTGTTCTGTATGTCGAATTGAACTTGAAAGAAGCTTTTCTTAGTAGAATTCCTACATAATGCACACGAATAGAAAATTTTATCTGAACTAGTGGAGTTCTTCCCACCAAATGTAATAAATTCTTGAACACCATCCTTGTATGCCCTTGAAAATGTATTATTGTCATTAATCCAACTTTTGTCCATTCAAGTACCTAAATGTTACAATCATTAGTGCACCAAGCATCTCATAAGCAATAAAGTTTAACTTTTTGTTAAGTTCCAGCCTCATAAAATATACAAAGTAGAACACCAAAGGTTTCAAATATTTCAAGTTGCCTACTAACAAGTTTTTAGGCATACAAATATTTGATGTGGATCACATAGTTTGTACTACATTTTAAAAAAATACAGTTGAACAGAATTTAAATACGTAATAGTAAAATGCTAAATAAAATCATATACAAGTAGTGAGAAAATAACAACTTGCCTTGGATGAGATACTGTTTCCCATCAAATATAAGTAGCAAAAATAACAACTTGTCTTGAACCAGCAGTGCAGATTTGAATAAATAGTTGAGCTTCCCTACAAGGAAGGAAAAACATAGGGTTAAACACAAAAGTATTATCTTACAAAATTTTATGCAAGTGAGGTTGAAAAAATAAAGTAAATCTGTTCTGTCGGCAAATCCAGTGAATTCAAATAACATGCCCCTAAATACTGATACCTCTTTGAAACAAACATATATCTGATGTAAGGGCATGCATGAAACTAGAATTAGAATTATAGCATTATAAAATTAAATTTTTGTCCACTCCAGCAAAGAATGCATGAACAAGCTAAAACGAGACTAAGAAAAGTAAAAAATTAAATAATAAAATAAAGACCCACATAGATACGCACACAAAATAGCAGGGCAAAAATATAGTGGTGCAAGTTGGACTAGAATTCTCCTCTTTTGCATGCTCATAGTCACTACATTAGTCTTTCAGAGAAGTTTTTTGGACATTTTGTCAAACGGGTTTTTGGCAAAAGATAGGTAAACTCTTTTCTGTTGTACTTAAAAGTAATCAGATCCATAACAGTTTCTTATGTTTTTTTTTTGGCTTCTGGTGAACTGATTCTGGAGTTGAAAACTGTGACGACCCCACCTTCCCTTAAGGAGGACCAAAGGGGTCGGCGGACCGCCTGCCCAACTCTTGCCAAGACTCACTCACTTAAACAATCACGTACTTATCCAACTACAACTTCAAATACAATATAAAAGTACAATGCCTTACAAAATCATAACTTCAAATTAAAAACCCAAAGTACAAAACCATTCCTACATACAGTTGAGTATCATAATACAAAAGCTCTCACTACTTGCAAGTTCAAGATCTTAAACATCTTTACAAAAGCTTTCAAAACATTCAATATAAGCAACCCTAACACTATGGGTTGGCTCCTCCATTTGGTCACTCATTTCCTGCTAAGGAAAACAAATGGGAAAAGGGTGAGCTAAAAAGCCCGTGAGTTCCCAAAAACATGCAAATCACTTAGTACATAAATAAATTCACTTCACAAGTACACTTGGAATTTAAACAAATAGAAAAGCAATTAACAGCAATTAACAATACAATGTAGGATACGGGGGCCCTCAGGGGCCAAGTTCCACGAAGCTTGTCCACGAACCAAGTAGTTCACACTCCGTCAACTGTCACAATTGACCATGTAGACCTTCTCTTACCCCTTACTCCTTCGTAACCCCCACCGGGCCCGCACTACAAGCACTTTTCACTTCACTTTGATTGTGTACATTGTATTCATTTCCGAGACAAGTCCGCTGCCAAGTCTCGAGTACACATCGTTTCACTTCACTTCACTTGTATATGTATCACTGGTTTGATGCTCTTTTGGAGACAGGTTCAAGAACCAAATCTCGAGCATATATCACTGGTCAATAACACTGGTTTGATGCTCTTTTTGGAGACTGGTCCATAAGCCAAGTCTCGAGCATATAGCACTGGTCTGAGTCACTGGGCTTTGTGACTTTTAAATAACCCTATGGCTCTTCCCTTTCTCCTCAACCTAGGCCTAGCTCCCGGCTCGAGTCGAAGGGTTCACCGATAAGTCTCAGGAATTTCCTGACCTTTTCAAACACATGCATTCACTATATAACACTGTAACAATCATTCACTTCACTACACTTTCACTTTCGTTCGCTACAAAACACTTTTCATAATTGTTTCCACTCTGATGAAGGTAAGTGCAATAAAGTACACACTACCTCATCTGAGGGTTCAAAACCATGTTTCACTGTACAATCACTACATTAATCACAATTGCAATCATATCACTTAAACACATAACAAGCATGGAAACTCACCGAAGTAATAAGGTTCGGCTTTCACGTAGGGGTCAAAATCACTTCCTTGTGCACTTCCTAAAACAATTTGAAACAATGCCTGAGATTCACTTCATCCCTCATTCACTAAAACAATTTGTTTTCATTTTTTTAGTTTCAATCAAAATTTTTTCCAAAATCCCCTCTAGGAAAGATTTTCATTTCACATGGTACAGTGTTCCAAGTAGATTCTTTTGGAAAATCACGCTATCAATTCAAAAGAGCACCCCACCGATATACCCACTGGCACTACAAGCACGTTCTCTTTCACAAAACATTTAAGTGAGGTCTCACACCTCAAAATCACTTTTTGCTCAACACGTTCGACATTCACTTTTAGTTAAAACTTTCATATTAACATAAAACACTTCATACCACACCATTATATACAAAATCTCTAAAATTTGACCAAGACATGGCAAAACCCTCAAATTCAATTAAACGGCACTTTTCATTCAAATTTCATGAAAAACTTCACTTTTCACCTTTTAAAATTTCAAGCATTCCCTCACACACACACACACTCACAATAAACAATATACATGTTTTTTCTCATAAGAAAACTCTTCGAGAACGTTCACAACATTTCAAAATCAAACATTAAAATTACCAAGCATGGTTTTGGCCATCACATACACTTTTCCTTCAAACTTTTTCAACAACTGAAACCCTAATTTCTAACCATATCATGTCAAATTCACAAATATCATTCAAAGCCACAATCAGGTCCTGAAGTTCGCTACCTAAAGGGCACCTCAAGTCCGCTACCTAGGTTGGGATTTCAAGAGCCCAACTTCAACTTTTCAGATGAGATCATTTTACCAATATCAACCACAGATCTAAACTATTTAACACTAATAAAGCTATATCTACGAGTTTCAAGGCATATACCTCCGGATCTAACACGATCCGACACGATCAAAGATGATCTCGTGAGTTTTCTCTTTCCAAGAGTGCTTCCAAGCCTTGCAAGCCTCGATCTTAGCCCCGATCTACAAGATTTGTTGAGGATTTCCGTCACCAAGCTCAAACCCAAGCTCAAGACAATTACCCCAATCTTTTCTTTTCCTTTCTTTTTCTTCCAAAATTTCAGATCTCACTCCCCATTCTCTCTCCTTGGTTCAGCTTCCATAGAGGGAAAAGTTCAAGCCACCAAAAACCTTCACAAACTCAAGGTTCTAGTTGAAGAAGAAATGGAAGATTTCAACCACAAAACTCACCTTTCTTTCTTCCTCCAAAACCGGTCCAGCCCTTCACTCTTCTTTCTCTCCTTTGGCTGCAAGAAGTGGTGGGGAGGATGGGCTTTAATGGTGGTTTGAAGCTTGAAAGGAACAAGGAAGAAGAAAGGAAGAAAACTAGCAACTATTTCTCTCTCTCTCTCTCCCTTAGAGCTCTCGGCTCTCTCTCTCTCTTCACTCCAAGCCAGCTGAAAATGAAGCTTAAAAGTTGCAAGAAAGTCAAGCTTTATGGTGCCAAAAAGTGCTTTTCCATGATTTAAGGGAAAAAGTGCTTTTTGGCACTTTATGTCGCGTCACACGCGGCAATCCAACTTACACTATTTTTACTCCATTCCAACACTGTCTCACCTTCATAATATTTTTAAAATATCACTACGTATGCTCTATTTCAAGTCCAATTCACTATTCACGTGTCGGAACAATTTTTTAACGCTAATTTTGGCCAAAATCACACACCGGCAAACAATTCATATAAAATTCTCTAAATTGGAAAATAATCACTTTAAACATATATTCACTCATCTCTTAATGAATAAACATATTATAAACAATATTTGATATTTTAAAATAAAATCGGTATTTTTAGAGGCCCTCACAAAAACAACAATGCTGTGCTGGAATTCTATGGCTTCGAAGATAATCTAAATCCGGATTTCATGGTCGGATATTAAAAAACCAGACTAATATCATGGTACTACCACATTCCATGGATAATTTTTACAGTCATTTGGGTGCCTAAAAAAAGAAATTGCATTTTATCTCCAGAACTACCATGTCTACCAAATAAAAGAACAACCCCGTTCCCCTATTACACCCAGCTAGTCAGTTATGTGACGACCCCACCGTACCCAGAGGCGTACCAAAAGGCTTAGCGGATCGCCTGCCCAGCTCTCACCAGGACTCGATAGCAAAAACGATAAACGCATCAAATTCTCACCAAAGGACGATAAGTACATTATATATATACATAATATTCACTACAAGACCACAAAAGTTAGAGTACAACTCCCAACAAGGTTTCTCACACCCGCTATCCAAAATACAATGTACACTGCCAAAACTCCAACCCAAAACAAGTGCTAAAGCAAAAGGCTACACTATGCCTCCTACGCGTCAATTCCCGCTTCAGCCCCCTGCTAAGGAAAACAAATTGAAAAGGGGTAAGCTATATGCTTAGTGAATAATCGAGGGGGCACATGTAAATCACATTTTCACAGATTATCAAACCAAAAGCAAAATTAACACCACAAGTAAGGATACGGGTGGCTTCAAAGCCATTTCAATTTCCACGCTTGATCTTCCGCTTGACATTCCACATCCGATAATCCGTAGAACCCCACTTATACTTCTACCGTCCACCTTATCACCCACTCTGGCCAGACTACAGCACATAGCAGCTTGAGCAATAATATCATTGAGATCCCAAAAGCATTGGGATCAAACCATCTATTTGGTCGGAAAAATAACATCTACCATTGAGACCCCAAGGCAACCCCTTGAGATCAAACCATTTATTTGGTCAGAAAATAACATTTACCAATGAGACCCCAAGGCAACCCCTTGAGATCAAACCACCCAAGTGGTCAGAAATAATATTTACCAATGAGACCCCAAGGCAACCCCTTGAGATCAAACCACCCAAGTGGTCAGAAATAATATTTACCATTGAGACCCTAAGGCAACCCTTGAGATCAAACCACCCAAGTGGTCAGAAATAACATCGACGTTGAGACCCCAAAGGCACCCCTTGGGATCAGACCATCCACATGGTCACTCATCACCAAAAATATCACATGTATAGTTCATATATCACTCAACACGTACATTCAAGAATCATATATGGAGCTTTGGTCGAGTGCGATAAAGTACACCCTCGTCCAAACGTCCACTTAACACATTTCACATTATATTCACAGATAAAGTCCCACTACTCACTAACAAAGAGTACAAAAGCAAATAGGTTAGCAAAGTTCCCGGTCCTCCTCGACCACTTCCAAAGGAAAAGTTGAGCCAGAAAATTACTCAAACGATCACTAAGACGCCAAAGACGCCAAATGCACTTAGAAACACTTAAAACAGCAAATAAGGTACATGCATGGCCGTTCGACTAAAAACGGACGAGGACAAAATGAAAACGGAAAACACACACTGAAAGGTGAAAAAAATAGTTTTGACACCTTGTACGCCATTGCCCATATCTTAGGATACAAGTGTCGGATTTGAGCGTACGAGGTTCTGTTTCGAA
The DNA here is from genome assembly GCA_013103745.1 of Gardenia jasminoides. Lineage (NCBI taxonomy): Eukaryota > Viridiplantae > Streptophyta > Magnoliopsida > Gentianales > Rubiaceae > Gardenia > Gardenia jasminoides. The sequence continues at coordinate 42,994,322 of CM023103.1, forward strand.
GCTAAGAGAACAAGCTACAACTTTCATGAAGACAACTTCAACCCAGATTTACTCCTTCTAGGTCAAAAACGTAGAAACAATTTCAGAAATTTCACCGTCAGAATGTCCGACAGGCTCACTTCAAACGGACATAACTCAGTGCTCACAAATCGAAATCAAGAAATTCCAGATGCGTTGGAAAGCTAGAGCACAGGGCTATAACTTTCATGTTTTGGCCAAAAGCTAAATCACAAAGGATCGACACAAAAAATGAAGCCAAAGTTGCTGCCGGTAAAATTCTGTTTTCTTGTTCAACGCCCAAACAACCAAATTGCACCCAAGCAAATTCCATTGACTCGATTGCGATAACAAACATGCAATGCAGCCCCTTACATGTCACACACAGCCCCAAACACGCACACACACACACACCACACACACCAAACCAAGAAACTAAACCAAACGAAAATCTTAGCTCACTAGTGGGAATTCAAGAGCCCACACGCACTGTGGAATCCAAGAGCCCGCTCAATCGTTTAAATCAACAAACCAACATTAATTCCTACCATTAGCACTTAAAACAAAACCCTAACCCTAACTTAAAATCATGGCTAAGCACAAATTCATCAAAATCAACCAATCTAAGCCATAGAATCACTCCATAAGCTGAAAATAAGCATGAACCAAGCCATGGAAATCACAAAATCCCACAATTCATAATCTTCATCGAAAATTCAAGCTTGTAGAAACTAGAAGAAACCTTTCTAGATGATGTTCTTGGTGAAACCCCAAGTTTCCAAGTCCAAGCTCCACCTACTAGCTCCAAAACAAAATCAAACGGTTGAAAGTTGCAAAATCTCCAAGCTTTTCTTCCTTTTTTCCTTTTTTTTTTCCTTTTTTCTCTTTTCTCACGGTTTCCTCTTTTTTTTTTTTTCTTTACTTGGCCGGCAGCTTCAAGCTAATAAATAACCCAAAAGATAATCCCAACTAGATATTTTTCCTTAGTCAAAACTTGGTCAAAAATATCATGCCAAAACCTATCAACTTAGGTTTATTTCCACTCTTACTCACATAATTTCTTTTCCTATCAAATTAGTCCATAGGTGCTCAATTTAACCTAGCCTATCAAAACTTAATCACACTTACTTAGGCTACTAATCACCTATGCACCCTAATCTCTCTTCTTGCACATGCTTTAACACACGTAAAATCAAAGAAATAACAAACTTGTAGTTGGACATAAAACTTAATTTCATTTTCAAAACTAGGGTTTTACGAATCCAAACTAGGGTTTTCATACTTACAAATTAGGGTTTTATCCAAATTTAGGGTTTTCGAAACAAATTAGGGTTTAATTTCAAATTAGCGTTTTCAAACTTGTAAAAGAAAATAATTAAAAACAAACATTTTTACAAGTAAAACAAACCATATAAACACCTTGGCAAACAAAAATAATTATAATTAACATTATTTAATATTTTCCAAATATTGAGAAAATCGGGGCCTCACAATCTCCCCCTCTTAAGACTATTTCGTCCTCGAAATAGTTCCTTGATTGAATGTCGACGGGTCCATCTTCTCCGGCTGACCCATTGCGTAAACTCTTGCCGGTACTAACTGTCGATTACCCCCTGCATTTGTCGGCTTGGAAGTGGGCCCTTCTTTTGGCATCTGCGGGCACTGAGAAATCAAGTGCTTAGGACTACCATAACGGTAACACTTTCGATTTTTCTTCCAATGCTTATCCTCTTGTGGTTAGTGGCCAAGAAAACCACATGGCATTCCAAAACCCAGGTCGTCCCCACGTGGATCTTCTTTCTGAATTTCTCTTCCCACTGTCCCTCCCAAGGTTTCCTTGGTTTGAGTTCCTACAGGTCGTAGTTCAACCTCCTCCCCATCCTGAGTTGGTGGCTTACCTCTTGAGCTCTGCTCACTCAGATAGGTGTTTGATCTCAGGTTGTTTCCTCTTCCTATCATGAAAGACCTTCACTTGAACCTTGGCAGTTTCAATTTTGCCTTCTCAAGGGCTTGACTAACAGCCAAGTCGGCTGCCGCCAATGCCTCTTGTATCTCCACGCTTAATCCTTGGACAAACCGCTAATTCTCTCGCCTGGTCACTAACTCGGAACAAAACGGAAAGTTTGGTGAATCATGCTTCATATTCCGCACGCTTTGAGTTCCTTGGCTAGTCGGATAAACTCGCCTCCGGCGCCTTGGACAATAGGCGGTAAGAACTTCTCGTTAAACTCTGAAATTGACCCATGTCCACGGGTTCTGCTCCCGATCCCACTTGACTCAATTACATTCCACCAGGCTCGAGCTGCCTCTTCAAATTGGAAAATAGAGAAAGCTATCTGTCGCTCTTCAGAATATCCTAAGGCAGAAATATGTCCATCATCCTATCAAGCCAACCCTCGGCTACGTCCGGGTTGGGTCCACCGAGAAACTTAGGTGGCAAAACTTGAACTGCTCCAAAGCACGGCCTCACCCTCATGATTATTATTATGATGATTATTTCCGACCTTGATTCTCTGGTCAACTACCCGCTCCAAGAATCAGCCATCCGCTGGATAGCGGTAGCGACCTGGTTTTCTACCTCATTTCCCCGTTCCTCTCTTTCGGGTGTTCGACCCCGACCTCTACCTCTACCTCGTCCACTTGGACCACCGGTTTCCATTGGTTTAGTTAAATGTGCTCTATTATAAGCAACATGTAATAACAAGAGTTGAATATATGGTACAAGAAAGCACAATAAAGCATCAAAGAGCACTCACCAAAAATATAAACAAGCATACACCAAAATATACACAAATGCTTATTCACAAAAGCTTATAGCGGATCCAAAGGTTCTACTCCCTTAAAACCAACTTCATTTCCATCACTATTGTTTTAAAACATTTCAAAAGACACGAGCGTATTCAAGCACCAAAACAAGCTCGAGTTTTATCACACCAAGGTTGGCCACCCGAGGCGTAAAGCAACCCAAGCCTGTTCTTACCTGACATACTAGCTCAACCATACAAAGAACATACAAGGATCACATATAAATACACATGTATATAAACGTCACGCCAAAAATATGCACATCTCATCACCAGTTAGTTAGTACAAAATAACTATTTACACAAGCACGCCAGCTTTAAAAACATTACCTGCATAAACACTAATCCTGAATCTCACTTCCTTACCACTAGGTCCACCGACACCCCTGCATCTCATCTTACTAGATATAATCCAATCCTATAATACACTCCCCAACTGCCCAAGTTCTCTAACCTAGGCGCTCTGATACCAACTGTGACGACCCCACCGTACCCAGAGGCGTACCAAAAGGCTTAGCGGATCGCCTGCCCAGCTCTCGCCAGGACTCGATAGCAAAAACGATAAACGCATCAAATTCTCACCAAAGGACGATAAGTACATTATATATATACATAATATTCACTACAAGGTCACAAAAGTTAGAGTACAACTCCCAACAAGGTTTCTCACACCCGCTATCCAAAATACAATATACACTGCCAAAACTCCAACCCAAAACAAGTGCTAAAGCAAAAGGCTACACTATGCCTCCCACGCGTCAATTCCCGCTTCAGCCCCCTGCTAAGGAAAACAAATTGAAAAGGGGTAAGCTATATGCTTAGTGAATAATCAGGAGGGGGGGCACATGTAAATCACATTTTCACAGATTATCAAACCAAAAGCAAAATTAACACCACAAGTAAGGATACGGGTGGCTTCAAAGCCATTTCAATTTCCACGCTTGATCTTCCGTTGACATTCCGTCAACCGATAATCCGTAAACCCCACTTATACTTCTACTATCCACCTTATCACCCACTCTGGCCAGACTACAGCACATAGCAGCTTTCGCAATAATATCATTGAGATCCCAAAAGCATTGGGATCAGACCATCTATTTGGTCGGAAAAATAACATCTACCATTGAGACCCCAAGGCAACCCCTTGAGATCAAACCATTTATTTGGTCAGAAAATAACATTTACCAATGAGACCCCAAGGCAACCCCTTGAGATCAAACCACCCAAGTGGTCAGAAATAATATTTACCAATGAGACCCCAAGGCAACCCCTTGAGATCAAACCACCCAAGTGGTCAGAAATAATATTTACCATTGAGACCCCAAGGCAACCCCTTGAGATCAAACCACCCAAGTGGTCGAAATAACATCGACGTTGAGACCCAAAGGCACCTTGGGATCGACCATCCACATGGTCACTCATCACCAATAATATCACATGTACAGTTCATATATCACTCATCATACGCATTCATATATCACACAACACGTACATTCAAGAATCATATATGGAGCTTTGGTCGAGTGCGATAAAGTACACCCTCGTCCAAACGTCCACTTAACACATTTCACATTATATTCACAGATAAAGTCCTAATTACTCACCAACAGTAGTACAAAAGCAAATAGGTTAGCAAAGTTCCCCGGTCTCCTCGACCCCGTCACTTCCTGTGAAAAGTTGAGCCAGAAGATTACTCAAACAATCACTAAGATGCCAAAGACGCCAAATCCACTTAGAAACACTTAAAACAGCAAATAAGGTACATGCATGGGCGTTCGACTAAAAACGGACGAGGACAAAATGAAAACGGAAAACACACACTGCAAGGTGGAAAAAATAGTTTGACACCTTGTACGCCATTGCCCATATCTCAGGTTAAAAGTGTCGGATTTGAGCGTACGGGGTGCCGTTTCGAAGCTAAGAGAACAAGCTACAACTTTCATGAAGACAACTTCAACCCAGATTTACTCCTTCTAGGTCAAAAACCCAGAAACAGTTTCAGAAATTTCGCCTTCAGAATGTCCGACAGGCTCACTTCAAACGGACATAACTCAGTGCTCACAAATCGAAATCAAGAAATTCCAGATGCGTTGGAAAGCTAGAACATAGGGCTATAACTTTCATGTTTTGGCCAAAAGCTAAATCACAAAGGATCGACACGAAAAACGAAGCCAAAGTTGCTGCCGGTAAAATTCTGTTTTCTTGTTCAACGCCCAAACAACCAAATTGCACCCAAGCAAATTCCATTGACTCGATTGCGATAACAAACATGCAATGCAGCCCCTTACATGTCACACACAGCCCCAAACACGCACACACACACACACCACACACACCAAACCAAGAAACTAAACCAAACGAAAATCTTAGCTCACTAGTGGGAATTCAAGAGCCCACACGACCAAGTGGGAATCCAAGAGCCCACTCAATCGTTTAAATCAACAAACCAACATTAATTCCTACCATTAGCACTTAAAACAAAACCCTAACCCTAACTTAAAATCATGGCTAAGCACAAATACATCAAAATCAACCAATCTAAGCCATAGAATCACTCCATAAGCTGAAAATAAGCATGAACCAAGCCATGGAAATCACAAAATCCCACAATTCATAATCTTCATCCAAAATTCAAGCTTGTAGAAACTAGAAGAAACCTTTCTAGATGATGTTCTTGGTGAAACCCCAAGTTTCCAAGTCCAAGCTCCACCTACTAGCTCCAAAACAAAATCAAACGGTTGAAAGTTGCAAAATCTCCAAGCTTTTCTTCCTTTTTTCCTCTCTTTTTTTTTCCTTCCTTTCTTCTCTTTTCTCACGGTTTCCTCTTGTTTTTTTTTCTTTACTTGGCCGGCAGCTTCAAGCTAATAAATAACCCAAAAGATAATCCCAACTAGATATTTTTCCTTAGTCAAAACTTGGTCAAAAATATCATGCCAAAAAAACCTATCAACTTAGGTTTATTTCCACTCTTACCCACATAATTTCTTTTCCTATCAAATTAGTCCATAGGTGCTCAATTTAACCTAGCCTATCAAAACTTAATCACACTTACTTAGGCTACTAATCACCTATGCACCCTAATCTCTCTTCTTGCACATGCTTTAACACACGTAAAATCAAAGAAATAACAAACTTGTAGTTGGACATAAAAATTAAATTCATTTTCAAAACTAGGGTTTTACGAATCCAAACTAGGGTTTTCATATTTACAAATTAGGGTTTTATCCAAATTTAGGGTTTTCGAGGCAAATTTGGGTTTAATTTCAAATTTGGGTTTTCAAACTTGTAAAACAAAATAATTAAAAACAAACATTTTTACAAGTAAAACAAACCATATAAACACCTTGGCAAACAAAAATAATTATAATTAACATTATTTAATATTTTCCAAATATTGAGAAAATCGGGGCCTCACAAGTTACACAAGCTCGCAGCCATAGTCAAAAGTCAGGAACACAAAAGGGACTTTCCAGTCTTCCCCAAAATATCAGAATACTTACACACCCCCTTTGCGACCTTATCACAAACACCTAATGGGACTTCCCAGCCTTCCACAACAATTCTTGCACATCCCTCTGAGACATTATCACAAGCACCTTTGTGACAGCCCCACTTTTCCCAAAGGCGAACCAGAGGGGTCAGCAGATTGCCAGCCCAACTCTCGCCAGGACTCGATATGCAATATAAACCAACAACCCAACTTACCGAACTCAATTCTCCCAAATTCAAAAGTCATCCAACATAGTTACATAAGTTTCACACCACCGTTCAAACTTAAAATTCAACAGGGAATTAAGGGTACAAAACCAAAAGCTAACTTATCCATGATAGGGTTTTACAGTATATCATCCCTTAAACAAAAGTAACAACAAAAACTTATACTATTCGCACGTACTTCCAACCCTAAGCTCAAGCAAATCCCCCTGCTAACGAAAACAAAAGGGAAAATAGGGTGAGCTAAAAGCCCAGTGAGGTTCCAAAAGATAGGCATGCAAAATAGCAATTAGCATATTTGCATCACAAAGCTTTTGATAAATAATCACACTAGCACATTCGTGTAAAATTTGGAATTTCAAGTATAAGTATAGGGATGATCACAGTAGCACTGTCAACTAGGAGATGGTGCTCATGCACTACTCAAGCCGCTCGACTCGGAGATCAGTGCTCACGAGGAGTTCAGCACTCAAGCTTCTCTTACTGGAAGATCAGTGCACAAGGATCACTTAAATAATAATTTAAATATAAAAGGATACAGGTGGCTCTCAAGAGCCAAGTTCCACGACAGCAGCTTGATCCAAGTCCGTTGACACTCCGTCAACCAAGGAAATGCAAGAATTAATGTCCAGTAGAACCCCACTCACCAGCTATTCCCATTCACCGATTCTCCCACCTTACCGGGCCCGAACACCAACACAGGAGGTAATACTCGAGTATACCAAAAGCAAGAAACGGGATCCAAGGGCATCATTAGTCTACTCGACCAAGCCCTAACTGGCTCGATTCGACCAATGAGCCGATGGGGTGGACTCCGATCACGAGTCCCAGGAACTGATAACAAGATTAGCCCTTGTGATATCACACAAGTGGCCATTTCACAGGCACAGTTAACAAGCACAGGTAAACAAGCTTCTAAACAGATTGGTCGATGGGATATTACCCAAACGACTCACAGATCAACCATAAGCAAGGGCCAAATCCACAAGTATCACGATATCAAGGATATATAGTTCAAGCAAAAGAGATCGAGTGTGATAAAGTACGCACTCGTCTCGATCATAATAACACAAGAGAGTGTCCAAGCCAACAGATTTCAAGTAGTTCACATAATCAAGTAGGTCAAGATCAGACAATCCAACTGGTCACATTTAACAAGTAAACAAGCATTGGAACACTCACCAAATCAAGCAAGATCTTTTCAAGTGCTTGTGACCAAATCACATCTATTTCCTCCTTCCAAGTCTAATACAAATGAAACGAAAATATTTGAGTTCGGCTACCCAAACAAGATAACCTAATGCATGTGCTCATTGTTCGCCTACTTGATGAAAAATATCACGTGAATGCACAAGTTATAGAATGACCAATCCCACTTATAAGGATAATCAAATGAGAAGCTTATCAACATATTAGAACCATGAATGAGTGAGTCGGGACAGGACAAGAATGCACAAGAATCAAAAGAAATAAGAGAAGCAATGGTGAAAGTGAAACCAACAATGGACAGGTTTGTCGAGTTTCGGTAATTTGATCATAACTGTGGCCACACTTATCGGATTGGGGTGTACTATATGGATTTTCAAAGCTAAGACATAGCCCTATAACTTTCATGAAGAGGTCAGATATCAATTCATGCTTATTCAGGGTAAAAATAGCAAATCTCAGAGTCACAAGAAAACTGCCAGATTAGTGACAGGTTGGCCGAGCAGTCTCGGGAAAACAGCCATAACTCAACGTAGGAAAATCAAAATCAAGTTCCGTCAGCGGCGTTTAAAACTAGGTTCATAGAGATTTCTAACGGTACAAGACTAGGGCACTAGTTCATTTTCTACAGTCAACAGCAAATTCGGGAAGTGGACTGATTTCCATTTCTGATTTCCGTGAAAATTTCCAGCTTTGAAGCAACTTCTTCAATCAACCCCTTAAGGTTATTTCCATCATTTGCCAAGGTGTTTAACAAGCTAAAACAGCAAGTAACTCCATCATCAAAGCATCACAAAACAACAATCAATTTATCAAACACTTGGTGGTCAACAAATAAAACCCAAACTCTAGTTAGCAACCACAAGATTTCCTTCCATAATCAATCCTTCCAAACCACAACAAGCCCTTAAATTTCATCTAACTAGAATCCCCTTTGAACTTGAAGCTCATTAAAGCATGATTAAGAGAGGTCTTACCTTGCTAGAAATGTGAGCAAACCATCCAAAAATTCCACTCCTTGCCACCAAGCTTGAGGTCTAAGGATTAATCTAGCCTAGGGTTTCACTCAAAGTAGTTTTTCCTTCGCTAAAATTGACTAATTTTTAGCTTAGGGTTTGGTGTTCTTCTTTGTGGGAGTGGCCGGCCAAGAAGGTGAGAGAGAGAGGGAAATTTAATTCAAATTTTTGAAATAGAAGGTTTAAATAGAAGGCTTAAAGTCAAGGGGTTAAGGAGGTGTTGACAAGTGTCAACTTCTTGGCCAAAAATGAGATAATATCTTTGTAAATTGCCATCAAATCCCTTAATTAACATGTGACACACATAAAACCGTATAAGTTTCATGCATTTGTCCATATAAAACATGGAAAATGAAATTCTAAATTAAACCATGTAGTACACACGAAATTGGGTACTTTGGGAGAAATAATGCACTAGATGATTAATGGTGCTCATAATTGAAATTTTTTTTTCTAGGGTTCTCACAACCTCGAAGACCAAACACCAAACTAGCAGGACCCTTCAAGATTTTCATCAGCTCTGCCATCACCTTCAAACCCGCCACCCATTTCACGCACCCTCTTCCACATTCAGACAACATTCATCTCCCAACCGAAATCAAAAATCCAAAAATGTAAATATACTATATGAAAATAACTAATACTTAGATAAACCAAACAAGAAGCAGAATTTTAGGAACCAACGTAATGAAACTCCAATACATTGAAAAAATGGAAAAATACCCAAAATGCTTTGACTAGATAATGATAGTTGAGCAGAAATTTACTTGATGAAAACTCCAAAATTGGTCTTCAAGGCTTCAAGCATATACGGTTTTACAAAGGGGATTCCAAAATTGGGACTTTACTTCTTCAAATCAGGCCGTGTGGTTGCTTGAAACAAGGTACGATTTTAATGGTATGAAAAGAAAAAAGAAGGAGAAAATTAGGTTTGATGGTACTGCATTGGTGTGTTGAGCTAAGAAGAGAAGCTCCGTCAGTGTGCATTGGTGAGAGTGTGAGTGGTGTGTTCAGAAATAAGACTAAGTGTTTCACTAAGTGGTATATCTGATGGTACCAAACGACGTCGTTCAATTTGGTGAGTTCTTCTTTCAATTTTTTGTCTCTTTTTTTCATCTTCCGAAACTTATTGAAAACCAAAAAATTTTGTGGGAAAATTAGGCGGGAGCTGAATTACTTTTTGTGATGAAAATTAATCCTATTTGTGACAGTATCATCGTCACCATAATAAATTTTCAATAATGAACTATATAATAAAAAAATAACATAAACTACCTATCCACCAATATTTCCCGCTATTTAGCGGCAAATGGAGTGTGCAAAATTTTAAATTTTTTGTGATGAAGTAGTGAAATTTTTGTGATAACAGCTTCAAATTAGAACATACAATCTACTTTAGGTGTTGAAAATGTTGAATTCGTCATAAAAATTATAGTTTTTGTGACGACTAAAGGTCTTGTCAAAAAAAGTTTGTCATAACAGGTATCTTTTTTTGTAGTGGATTAGCTCTTTTTTTAGGGCATTACCCTTTGAATAAGGGAAATGAGCGAGTATGACTCTCTAAGCCTTAGCACGCTTTTTAAATCCCTTCTATGAAAAGGAAAATTGAAGTCACGAACTTAGTTCCCCGCACCTATTATGTTGCATTATCCATCTTTAGGACATATATGTGCATTATTTTAAATTCTATCAAAATAATTCTTTAAAAATCAAGTTTCTTCTTCCCGTTTAGCAATTCAAAGTCAAAATCCATTTTTCTTAAAATTTCATCTTTTGAAAATCAAGTTCCTTTTTGCACTTAAAAATTCATCTTTTCAAAAATCCAATTTCTTTTCCCTTGAGATTTTATAAAAATTGTATTTCTTTTGAAAACCCTAGTTTCCCATTTTTTTCGAATCTCATCATTTGCATTTTTCGTGACTTCCTCGCGGGATCAAATTTGGATGGCACAACTAATGTGATCAATTCCAATCAAACCTCAAGGAGACATTTTGCCCCTCCCGACCTAACATTAGGTTTAGGTTTTGCATCCATATAGATAACATCCAAATGTTATAAATTTTAAAGTTAGAATTAGGAAATTTTTTAACAAAATCACACAACTAGCTTTGGTTAGATTAGAAGGGTGCCTTAGAGACGAGTAACATCGAATCTTTGTCTTCCCTTCTTTCAACCTGACTCCCGAATCTTTTTCTCGAGTTTGTCAAAGACCTGGAGTCATCTAAAAAAGGGTTTTTTTAGTTTATTTTCATTAATTAAAATTTTTGGGTGACTTGGTACACCTAAACTCCATACCAAGTGGCGACTCCAAATTTTTCTAAAAACCCTTTTCTAGACATTTGTTTTTGGGTCCAAATTGTCGCAATTTTTTTAGTCCCATGACCCATTTCTTTTAATTTTATTTTTCAAAAAATCAAAAATCAATTTTTAACTAAAAAACCTTTTTTCAACTAAAAACGCGAAACGACGAGTTTTCTTTCCTTTCAAAAATGGGGCACGACAAGGACACCACAGTCTCACTAGCAAAAAGTTTGTTGTAGGCATACTAAATCAATTCAAAAAAATTAGAAATTTTTATATCATTATTTAACAGTGTTTTAGTCAAATTAAGGCTATTGGAATCAAGTCATAATAGTTTTAGTATTTTATTAGAAAATGCGACTGTATGACTTATTTATCAAGTCATCTAGTTTATAAATAGAGGTTGAATTAACCATTGAGAAGAGTGAAAGATTGATAACCATGTTATTATATGTAATTACTGATATATTGTTGATATTATTCATCTTCTCCTACACATATTTTTTGTGTGCAAATTGCATTCCAATGCACATTGGTTCTATGAAATTTATCTCCTAAAGATTTTTGGTGGAATTTTTTTAGGTTCTACATCTGGTATCAGAAAGTTAGATTTAATAAATTGATTCTAGAGTGCTTGTGAACATTGAAGAATTGACCCAGTTATGAAGTTAGTTGGAGGTGTTTTTTGCTGTCAGAGTTAAGAGCATATGATCTCAGTTGATTGAATTAGACCATAAGGTTGGTCATGGATTATCTAGTCAATGACAATTGGACCATAAGATTGGTTTGAAAACTATCAAGTTGATCGCAATATTGTGACAAAGATTGGAGAAAAGTCCTGTCTATTGAGTTGTGACCATTAAAATCACCAAGTTGCACGACGATCCAAAAGCATGGATTATTTTAGCAAATGAAAACAAATTCAAGGATCTGATAAATTTGTTCAAGTACATGGAATATTGTAGCAAAAAAAACTTTTGAAGATAAAAATTTTGAATTGAATTTAGTAGAATTTACAAGGGAGATTATTTATAATGATGGTGATGAACTTGATTCATTGGAGAGTTTGATTTAAGGGAGGCCATGTTGACATATTAACTGAAGCCAAAAACTAGAAATTTTTTATACTATTATATAGCAGTGTTTTAGTCAAATCAAAGCTATTGGAGTCAAGTTATATTAGTTTTAGTATTTAAGAATTAGTATTTTATTAGAAAATTTCTTATAGTTATAAGACTTATTTACAAGTCATTTAGTCTATAAATAGGGGGTCGTATTACTATATACGGTTGATGTAAAGCCCAAAGACAATCTAAGAGGGGGGTGAATTAGGTTGATTAAAAATTAATAAAGCTACGATGCCCCTTTTTCACAGTAAGAAATGTAACCTTTTACACAACAAAATTATCAAGGAAGGAACAATAGAATTCAAGAAAGATAGAAGATATAGCAATAGAGGAATCGTAAAGTAAGCTATAAATAAAAATGAGAATAATCAAACCAATTTTCTTCCAAGCTCCTCTTGAGCTTGAAGAACAATTCTCAACACAAGCAAACTTTAATTTGATGAAATTCAACCAATCTTGTGTACAATGGAAGGCTCACTTCCTCCTGCCCTAAGCAGCACTCGGTCAAGTTAGGAAGTTTTACAATCACTCGGATAACCTTCTCAAAACTACACTATTGAAGAATTCACTTACAATTGAAAAGTTTGCTCACTAGTTCACACTTCAAGAACTACAAATCTTACTAGGAGAGTATTTTCTTGCCAAAATCACTCTTAAGAACTTGTATTCTAAGTGTACAAAAGTTATTTTTAAGTTCAGACAAGGCTCTATTTAAAGGAGACGAAAAGTGCCTTGATAATGGTTGTCAATGGATAGAAGGCAGTTGAAGAGTCAACTAGGCGTTGGAGCTATCAGACGTCTGATACAATGTTATGGGTCCGGTACTATCGTCCAAAAGGTTGCTTCAATCTTTATCGGATGGCCGATGCATTTTTCTATGTTCGATGTATCCTGCATCTAACACAAGTCAGAGAGCTCAAAAATTTTCTTGAATTTGATTGGACGTCCGGTGATGCTGATACGCATCTGATACGAGTGTCCGATACTCCCCCTGTCCATCAGACGTTCGGTGCTTCAAGTTGAGTGTCCGATGGAGAGTTCTCGACTTTTATCGGACGTCTGATACGTGCTATCGAGCGTCCGACAAAATTTAATGTCCTTTGCTCCTTTTTGATTGAGTTCTTCAGTTGCACCATTTGCATTAATGACCTAAGCTGCCAATATTCTCAATGAAAAATATTAAATTGTTTTGTAATTGGTAAAATCCGGGATCATGATTTACAGTTGAGAAGAGTGAAGGACTGATATCTTGTTATTATATGTAATTATTGATATATTATTGATATTATTCCTCTTCTCCCACACATATTTTTTCTACGTGGAAATTGCCTTCCCATATACATTAGTTCAATGAAACATATTTCCTATATTTTTTGTCAAATTTTTTGGATTCTATGTTTGTTACATTTGGTGGTAATTATTGTAAAATGCTCTAGAATTATGCCTTGAGAGTGATCTAATATTGTGCCTTCAGCAATAGGTAAATTAATTTACAAATTTATGCAATAACGATGGGAGAACATGAATTTAGAATTTGTGCATAAATAAAGTGGACCATTCTCTATAGAAGATACGTGTTGCACACGGTATAATCTGTGGCAGTCCCACTTCTCCCTAAGGCGTACCCTAGGGTATCCGTGGTCCGCTAGCCGAGCTCTCGCTAGGATTCACTCACATACGACCACTAATATATCAAACTAAAATACCAATCTCCAATCAAACTAAATGATGTCTCACAAATACGTTGAAATAACTTACAATCCCAAATTACATAAAATACTTAGTCATACATCCAAATCCTCATAATACAAAACCCACAGATTCATATATCCGTAACTCCTTCATACTTATTTTAGGTGTTATGAAACCATCCACGGGCTCAGTAAGGTCAAGAAATTACATGGTGAGCCATTAAGGTCCATGATCTTTATTATCTTAAGTGTTCCCCCTCAATTTCATATTTTTACAAACTAGCATTGAATATTAACTTTTTGTTCATCATCCAATACCTTAGATGGTTCACAATGAGTGGCTAATTAATTGCAAGCATGAAATTGCTTAGTCAAGTTATTAACACAAGAGCCAAGTTCAAATCAACTAACAAAGAAGAGAATAAACCAAACTCTTGGCATGAAACTTAAGCCCCGTTTGATAACCCAATTCAACACTTAAACCAAATGGGTTTAGATCTTAATATGTTTAGATGCATTTGATAACCAAAACTAGAATATCTGAATTGATTAAATGGCACTTAATTTTCTAGACAGAACTTCCAAAAATAAGTGATAAACTATTCACTTATCACTTAATGTGATATACATTTAAATGTATTGGATTTAGTACTTAACAGTTCAATCACTTAATGGATTCAGATTTCAAATTTTAGATGTTAGTGTTCAATTTTCAGATTTCAATTTTATCAAACACACAACATAATAAAAATAAAAAGAAAACCTACCTTGCACTATGACTAGCAATGGAATCAAATACAGGAACTAAATTGTTAGGAGAGGTATCACCTTATAACATGAGTTCTAACTCTCTATCTTCAACTCCAGTCTTCATCTTTGTGAGCCAAATACAAAGCTTGGATGAAACTACACTAATCTAACTTAATCTTAAACTAAAAAATTAGGAATATCTAGCTTGAATCTACATGTTTATGGCTATATTTCTTCTCTTTTCAATTGCAAAAATTGTCCATAGAGTCCCTTTTTATAGGAAGATGAAAGGGGAAAAATCTTGTGCAAGTTGCACACCTTGCACAACTTTTTGCCAACAAAAATCTAGCCCATAATCTGGAGAAAGTTTGCTACTCTGTTTTGATTACTGAGAAGTTGCAGTTTGCTTTGAATTAGGCTCAGAATCAGATGATGAATCTGGTGCTAGATTTGCATCTACCCTAAATTAATACGTAAATATATCTATAAAGATGGCAAATCAGCTCTTATGCAAACAAAAATTTGTAACTCATTGAGTTAGCTTTCCAATATATCAAGAATCAAGTTATTTGAAGGTGTAGGTGTTGAATTATAATCAAAATACTTCTTGTTGTTTAGAAGAATATTTCAAAGTACAGTAGTAGCAACGTACTTTTGTAATTTAGATTTTTAACAGTGAATACATGGGAACTAGACTCTAATGTCTCACAAGAATTGTAGTGGCCTTAGTTTCAACATAAATGAAGAATCATCTAAATCCATGTTCTGGAGTTCAAATTATAGCCAAAATATCGAAATGTGTCATTTCTGCCAATTCTTATCCTCTTTTTATTTTACATTGCATTTCATCCTTTGATCCTTTTACACTTATGTCACATGAAATCAACTTCAAATCATTACAAATCATGCAAGTATCCTCTCACCACTCCAATTGATGATTGAATTATTAAAACCTATAAAACATGAAGTTTCCACCACTTAATTTCACAGAAATGTTTTTTTTCTCACTTTACCACAAAATACAAAATCCAACTAAAACGTTAGTTATTTGACTCGGACTTGAATAAAACATACCAAAACACACATAAACACCCACATAGAAGTATGCGAAACAAGCACTTGTCAATCCAACTAGGATATCTATTTTTGGATAGTTGAGAAATATTGTATGCATTCTTATTTTATATCTCATTTTAATCTTTGCAATTAAGGGATCCTTGATTATAAAGTGCTCATGCAAACATAAATACTAAGTAGATTACTCACAAAAGTAAAGAATCACTTAAAGGGAAATAGCTAATCTCTTAATCCTAATGAGCCTTTAATTATATTTAGTTAATGAAAATAGACTAAATGTAGTTATTGATTTGATTGATTTACTCACAAAAATAGATTTCACAATATTTGGAGATCGACCCTAGTTTCACACAAGTATAAATTAATTAATCAGGATATGAATTGACTAGGATGATTGAAGAAATTTAAATTCTACAAATTATTTGCTCTTAGATAAGTTAGTTTTAATTAGTCAAATAGATTTTGATATTTTCAAGGCATGTGGGTCGATTTTAACAGCCTGACATAAGTTGAGAATTAGTTAAGTTTTCTCAATAATTCTTAAAATTTTACTGACTTGCGATTCTACTGGCTCATTCATTCCTTTCATTATTCTGTAATCTAGTATGACACTGCCACCAGCTAACAACCATAGCATTTTACTATCCTAGCAATCTATTATTGAAACCATTGAATAATAAATGATAATTCCTTCATTTATCTAGACATAGATATACCAATTGTATACCACTGCTTAAGACTTCTTTATTTAAACCTACCATCACGGATGTGAAAGATTTAAATTGATCAATCCTTGATTTTGATGATTAACGAAACAAAATGATGGTTTGAACTAATATTTCAAGTGAGTTTTTCATTAGTATAGATGCTCAAACAATTGGTAGAGGAAACATTGAAACTTTCTATTTCCATTGGGCATATCTTTCGAACGCTGTATCGGACGTCCAAAACTCCTAGCTAAGACTCGCTCAACACACCTTCAGACACAGTGTCAGATGCAAAGCAATTGGATTGAATGACTGACAGGGTGTTGGACATAGGATCAGACGTCATACAACTCTAACAGCTAGGTTTTTGACAGTGGAGGGACTTGTGGGGCAAAATTTCAAAACCTATAAATACCCTCAAGTTTATGAAGAAGAGAGATTTTACCTATATGAAATACAAGCTTTCATGAGTGATTTTTGGATAGAAAAATCTTTGAATATTGTATAGGTGTGGGAAAAATTCTTGCGTTTGTGAGATTTCTCTTTGAGGAAGAGTAAAATCTTAGAGAAGGTGAGTCTCACTTGTAAGTGTTCTTTATTGTTAGGGAGAATATTCAATTATAACTTAGAGAGGGTTAATTAGGTAGATCTATAAAATCCCTTGATTCAACTAGAGTTGGGATACTTAGTGTGAACAATAGGTGAGCCTTCTTTGTACAAGTTGGTATGCATCATTAACAATGAAAAGAAGCACTTTGTTGATTCAAATCTAAGTTTGAAATAAGTTTGGGTGTTTGATTGGTTTACAATTCCTTTTATTTCTATTGATGTTTCTTTTACTACTTGATTGTATGATTAAGTTGTTTTATCTTCTTTGCTATTTTGTATGCTTGATTGTGTGGTCACTTAGGCTATTCTTGGATATTTAAAATTGGGCGAACATTTGTAATTATTTTCTTGATTTGTAAACAACCTAATCACCCCTCTCTTAAAGTTTGGTCTCCTAGAGATCAAACTCAATTGGTTTAGGATTAAAGATGGCAACCAACAATGCTATGGTTTTAGAGAGTCAATATATCACTAGGTATCCTATATTCAATGGTATAAATTATATAAGTTGGAATGAGTGCATAAAAATATTTTTACAATCATGTTTTTACAATCCACTGATATAGAACTACAATATATTGTACGTGAAGATCCTTACAAAACCACCATAGTAGATGAGGAAACAAATAGGACTAAAGCAAAAATAAAAAATTAATTAAGTGCTCAAGATAAGGCTAATTTTACTTTAGATGTCAAGGCTATGAATGTTTTATACAATGCCTTAGATGCTATTGAATCCATTAGAGTGAAAAGGGTGTAAATTGGCTAAAGAAATTTGAGGTAAATTGAAGGAAATTCATAAGAGTGGTGATAATGTTGGAAAACAAAGAAATCTTTACTTGTTGCCAAGTATGAATCTTTCAAAGTGCAACCTCATGAAAATATTGATAAGAT
The DNA here is from genome assembly GCA_013103745.1 of Gardenia jasminoides. Lineage (NCBI taxonomy): Eukaryota > Viridiplantae > Streptophyta > Magnoliopsida > Gentianales > Rubiaceae > Gardenia > Gardenia jasminoides. The sequence continues at coordinate 43,012,215 of CM023103.1, forward strand.
GTATTGTAAATTTAATTGCATTATTAAAGTTCTTGAAGTACTTGACAGAGAATATTCTTTAACTGAAAGAAATAGAAAAATTTTGAATGCTTTGTCTAATGAATGGGAAACTAAGGCTACAGCCATTGAGGAAGTAGAAAATTTGAATTCCATCTATTAATTCTTCAACCTCCCATAAGTTGAAACTCAAATCTAAAATACAAGAGGAGAAAGGTATAAGGGTCGAAAGAAGCATTGCTCTCAAAGTCTCCTAAGAAGAGGAGGATGTATTCTCCATGAATGGTGAAGATTTGGGGATGGATGAAAATGACTCAACTCTCTTCATCAAGAGTTGCAAGAATACCTTTGCCAACAAAAGAAGGTTTAGAAGAGGAAGACCAAGTAGCAATAACAATTAACTCTCCAATCCTCCAAAAGGTAAAGGAAAGCAAGAAATGGCCAAGACGCAAAGTGAGAAGTGTTATGAATGTCATCAACTGGGACATTACGTGAATGAGCATCCACTGAAGAAAAAAGAAGCAAGAGGAGAAAGAAGGCAAAACTTCAACAATTTTCAAATATCATGAAACAATTGTAATTCAGATGGTGAAATTGAATAAGAACATGAAAGAACTTGTGATGCCCCCACCTCTCCCTAGGGCGAACCCAAGAGTATCGGTAGGACACCTGCCCAACTCTCATCAGGATTCACTACAAAATTCAAATATAAATACAAGCATTCATTCTTAAAACCATAATCGAACTCTATCAAAACCACTAGTTAAACTTACAAGAGTACAAACCCAATAATTTCATCAAAATTACACTAACTTTAACTCCAAGTGCAATAATCCATCAAGTTCACAAATCAAAATAATCTCATACAAAAGTGCGAAAATCCTACAAAAGAAACTAAATTCCTTGATTACCGAACTCTACTTCAAAACCTATTAAGGAAAACAAAGGTTAAGGGGTGAGCAAAGCGCAACGAGGTCAAGAAATCACATACAAGCAGGTCAAAACAGTACTAAAACTATTAAAACAGTAGACAAGTTCAGAACTCACATGAAACAATTAAAGAATTCAGTATAAAAGCATACGAATGGCCCGCTCCATATTTTCAAAAATTTTGCAATCACCTTTGGTCCGTTCCCAAGCCACAATTTCAATTGAAATGTTGATACTCCGTCAATCACTATCTCACTGTCCGTAGACATCACTTTACACTCACCCGTCTACTTACACCTCCTGTACTGGACCCGCTAGTCAAAATAAAATTTATCAATAAACCAAGATGGGATGAGAGGCACCTCCCACTCGGTAGAGTGTGGTACATACTACCGCTTGGCATAAAAGGGGTCGATGAGACAACGCTCCAATCGACTTGGCCAACAATCAACCAAGACGGGATGAGAGGTACCTCTCACTCGCTTGAGTGTGGTACTGTAAGAGCCCGTCTAACTCACACCTCGTCGGTCGATGTACGTGTACGTGTTATATGTGAATAAACAACTGTTTTGCTTTGTTTTAACCATGTTCGTTTCTTACTTGCAAATATGGCTTCGTGTCAAAATTTTAGACACTTGCTACACCAATTTATGGTGTTAAAAGAATTATCAAACATCATTCAAAAAGTGCAAGAAAACAAGTGGGGAGCAAGTTGCAAGAGCACCTAAACTTCAGGGACCCGAAAATAAATAAATTTTTGCAACCAAGCCCTTTTCTAAAAATAGCAAAAATCTTGTCTTTTTTTCTCCATGCTTGGACGAAATTCCAGCCACAAGAAATAACAAACAAGTCCAAGATATTTCATCCAAGAAGCACGACACAGCAGCTTGAGCCTCGTCGTGCTTGCTTTTGGAGCTTTGTCGTGCTTAAACCAAACGCTTTGTCATGCCTGCTTCTTTCTTTATAAATAGCAGCAAAATTTAGACATTTTCAGCCCCTTGCTAGGACGAAATTCTACAGAAAAATGGCACCAAAAACCTTCAATTAAATCCACACAAAACAGCTTCAAATCAAGAAGACAGCAAAGCTTGAAGTTGGTTGATTCTTGCTTGTTCTTGCTTGGATTTCCACGTGGGTTCTTGCTTAATCTTCTCAGAAGTTTTCAGCCCTTGTTGAGGTATTTTCAAGCCACCAATCTACTGAATTTATGATGCAAAAAGTAGCTTAACATGCCAAGGAAATCTTGATTTACAAGCTGAAAATTGAAATTGGAACAAGTTGAGCACGCTTAGAATTTCCTGTTTTCATGCTATGTCTTGTATGGCTTATCTTGGCTGATTATTGCTATGATTATCACTAAACACTTGCTATATATGCTGATCTATATGTTGGGAATATTGGCTGTGAATATCAAGCAAAAACAAGAACCATAGGACAAGCAAAATCCACGTTTGTACCAAGAACATGCATTTTCGGATGCTGTCAGTCCACCAGAACCAGTCTTGGCGTTTTGGCCATAAATCACTGTAGGAATGTCAAAATTGAGTTCCATCAGTAGCCTTAGAAACTAGACAGAAAGAGCTTTCCAGTGGTAGGTCGTACACCCTCAGATTCAGTCCCTACAGTTCCCAGCATCTCGTTGAAGTTTACTGTTTTTCCGTGACTGACAAAACTGAGTTTTGCACCTGCAGCGTGTTTGAGCCTGAATTTGAACCTTATACGCCCTGAATCTGAACTCGATCCCTTCTGAGAATTTGTAGTTCTCTGAATGCTATTTCCAACGGTATAAAATGGGAAAATATCACACAATTAGATTGTGAGATATGGCCTGAAACGTAAATTGCAATGGGTGGCCGGGCTGTCTGCACGTCCGTTAACGGATTGGCACTGCCGGTGTGCACCCGTTGCCACCCGTGCGCGCGTCCGTTAGCGGATGTGCCGACCTGTGCACGTCCATTAGCGAAGGTGCCCGTCCCGTGCCCGATTGGTTAGCAGGTGTACCGTCCCGTGCGCGCCCGTTAGCGGAAATGCCTAGCCTACCCATGATCGTTAGTGGAAACGACTAGTCGTCGTGCGATCCGCTAGGCCGACTGCCGAGCTCCTGTGCGATTCGTTGACGGACTGCCGAGCCACCGTGCCGACCCGTTAGCGGATTGCCCAACCTTAGCTTGCCGGACGCTTGACGGACTGCCCAGACCCTAGCCGATAGGCCCCGGCCTTAGCCGACCCGTATGCCCTAGTCGGTTAGCAAACATGCCCGACCTGTGTGCGCCTGTTAGCAAACTTAAAGCTTAGTGCCGCACCGTCGATCCTGGAGTGCGTAGATGTAGCGTGCACCCGGAGAGGTTTTCCATTATCCAACCCTAGGCATCAACCAAAAATGGAAACCACAACGGAAGGGAACTGAACCGCGTGCCGGCCAGTCTTGGCACCAGAAGACCCACCTCCAAACCGACGTGCGCGTGCCCCCTACGTGCGAGTGGCCACCGACGGTGTCGGTGACCGCGACCGGCGCTTCTGATTAACCACCCCACGATGACCCCGAGATGCTACCAACTTGGCCCAACCAATGTCAACCCACACCAATGACAGCAACCGGCACCGACAAGTGCCAACGTGCACCAACAGGTGCCGACTCACACCGACAGGTGCCAAAATGCCCAACGAGGCCGACCGGTGCCGACTGCTACTAATCGTGCCCAGAATTCCCCGACCCAGGCCAACTGTTTACCGGTCGTGCCACAAACCTACTTGCCTTTGTCAACAAGCGCCGATTATGTACAAAACGTGCTGAGTCGTGCCGAACAATGCCAGCTCACACCAACCCATCCTAGCCAACACAAATGCATTCACCAATGCCATCCATCGACTACCCGTTCCCAACCGGTAGCCTATGCCTATCAACCCTATCCGTACCATTAACCAGCGACAACCAACCGGATTAACCGTCACGCCACACGCGTGCCCGACATGCCCGGTCGGCCGGGTGCCGACTTAACGACCACTTACCGATTACTCGGAATCGCATAAATTTAGAGCCAACCCGGCGACCATACGACTTACCCAGTACCAACCCTTGCCGACTCGCGGTCCAACAAGTGCCGATGTGCACCATCGGTAACTCCACCGACTTCGTGCCAATCACACACCACCAACCTGCGATTTGCACCGAACAGCTCCCCACTTGTGCGTTCGCGCCGACCGACCCGACTTGTCCGTTCACACTCAACCAGCCCCGACTGCGATTCACCCCCGCGGGATGTGTCGACCACACGATCGGCCCCGACTCGCTTAACGGGTGCCGGCATACCCGACGAGCCCCGACCGGTGTCGATAGCTACCAGTCGTACACAGAACCTACCCAACCGTGCCAACTGCTGCCGATTATATACCAAACCTACCGACTCATGCCCGAACTTACCGATTACACTAAAACTAGTCGACCAATGCCTATCACCACCTCAATCATGTCCGACACATACCAACTAGGGTCGAAACCAAACAACACCGTTACCCAAGACCGTTATCTGTCCGGCACCAACGGACCCGATCAAGTCCGACCAATAACCTAAACTTAATTCATATTATCAACTAGTTAACCTATTAGCTACATAGGAATTTCCTAAAATAGTAACTAATGCCAAATTGTTCACAGGACCCGACCAAGCCCTAGAGGGACTGCTCAGATCATCGTCCCAGACCTAGGCTGCTTCAGGTGAGGGACCCGACTTGTTTCACTGTTTACTTGTTGTTTAAATTCCCAACGTGCTATCTGTATACTTGTGTACTTGCAAATTGACAATTACGTGAAAAGGGCAAGTGTGTACTTTATCGCATTTTGCCAAACCTGAAAAGTACTTGTGCATGCCTGCTTGTGCCATTGTGTACTTTACCACAATTGGCAAACTACTGTTCTGGGATCCCAACCCCATTGGCGACGTGGCTTGACCCTGAGCCGGCATTGGGCTAGGTCGAGACAAGTTAGAACCTTGGAGTGCTGTTTGGTTTACTCATGAGTATTACCGCCTCCTGTTTGAATGTTTTGGGAGATTCGAGCCCGAGAGTCGGCGTGGGGAGGATCGGAGATCGGAAGACTGAAAGCTTCATCGGCAACTGTACCGGACTATATCCTTTTACTAAAAATGTGACTGTTTACTTGTCCACAACTAGTGGAATACATGATCCCGTTACATCGGGCTTACATGATACTGATACATGACCCGTTACAACGGGACTACATGATTGGCTGTTTACACCCACTTTGGGAATACTACATGTTAAATATTACATGCCCATTAGGAATTACTACATGCTTATTCTTGTTTGGGACACTCACTAAGCATTAGGCTTACCCTTTGCTTTCCCTTCCAGTTGAAGCTTGTGGTGACCAAGTTTAGCGGATAAACCTCTTCTGCCAGACTTTTGATATTAGGTACTTTTGATGTAAATTGTTGTATAGTTCCAGGTTTAAACTTAGTTTTGATTGTGAAATAAATATGTATAAGTTTGAATTTTTCTAAGCATGAATTATCAATTATTTTGGGATAACTACTTGTGTGACTTGTTACGTGACCGACTGAGTCCCGGTGAGAGCGGCAGGCGTCACCGACCTCCGGTTCCTTTGGGAAAGTGGGGCATACCAGTGTGTATGCGCTAAAGGTTTAAAACATCTGGTCTGTGGAGACTGATTTCTATTAGCTTGTGGTGTTAGAGTTGATTTGCTTGGAGACGTCTCAAAACTGGTTGGATTTTTAAACCGATTTGATCTCTTAACCTATTGAACTTTTATACCTTCTTGATCTCAAAAGTTTATTTGGTTTCAAAACTTGCTAAACCTTTAAACCTATCCGGTACCTCAAAACTTGTTGAACCTTTAAAAATTATTTGGTTTCAAAACTTGTTGAGCCTTAAACCTATTGGGTCTCAAAACTCATTTGATCTCCAAATTCGTTTGGTTTTAACTCTTTAAAATCCGTTTGGCTTCAAATCTCGACACCTAATTAGGTTTAAATCTCTAACTTCATTTGGGTTTAAATGTAAGAAATGGATGGGAATGGTACAAATGAAGGGACTAGCTAGACCAAGAAACCCTTACCTTTGATCACGTATAGGATTGATTGGGAGGACTTTAGTTGTACTTGAGTTCAGCAAGGCATGACAAGAAGGTGAAAATATTCGAAGACTTTTACCTATTCCAATGAGCTTTTACTAGCAGTGGTCGGTAAGAGGGAGAACTTGTTTAACCACGTTCAGAGGATTGAGACTGAGATTGTAGGCTTGAGAAAGCTTATGGAGGTCCATTGAGCTAGGATAGTAGAGTCAGAGGATATTTTTCGACGCTACTCGAGTATATTAAGCTTTGTACAAAACTGTATTGAAAGTATTTTTGCTGATTATAAAATGCTAATAAGGAGATCATAGGCATCCAACCAGATAGGCAGAGAGAGAAAGGCCTGAACATCAGGCAGCCTTCGGAATTCGTGAACAATAAGAACTCAGAGCAAGAGTACTCCAACCCTGAAATAGATTCCTCGAAGGATCCTAACCGTTATAAATCTGAGTAAGGTAGGCACTGATGCCTAGTGATGTCCCGATTCTTGCTGAAACTATACATATGAATATTTGTGAGCCTTAGGGCTATACTGCTTGCCCAAGGACAGTAGCTATGTGTAAAGCCTGTTTTGCTATCCAATATAAATAAAGTTGTGTTTTAAAATTTGTTTACTGTTCATAACAACTGTTCAAAATTGTCTACTTTCTAAACTACATTTCATACATTTAAACATAGACCGGCACGAAGGGAGAAAGTAGGCAACAGGTAAAGAGGAATACACGTTCTCACACCCGAGATGAGGGTGAATCCTCCGCTGCCCAACAGGAACAGGAACAGAGCGAGCAGGAAATAGACCCTATAGCAGAAACTTTACATAGGGTAACTGACCTGTTAGCAATCATAACGAATCAACAAGGGAGAATAGGTCAGGAAAGAGTTGAAACAGGAGAGGACCGAGCCTTAGAAAGATTCTAGAAATTTTCATCCCCCAAATTTACCGGAGAAACCAACCTTGACGTGGCAGAACGTTGGCTAGAAAATATAGTGAATATTTTTGAAGCTTTGAATTACTCTGAGGAAAAACAAGTTACTTTCGCTGTATTCCAGTTTGAGGGTGCAGCACGAAATTGGTGGAATGTGATAAGAGAGAAATGGAATAGGAAAGGAACGCCGTGGACCTGGGGCAATTTTACAAGGGAATTCAATGAAAAATACCTTCCGCCCTTAGTCCAGGAAAGAAGAGAGGATGAATTTATCAGACTACACCAAGGAACTATGAGCGTAGCAGAATATGAGGTCCAGTTTACTCGTCTCTCTAGATTTGTTCCGGAGTTGGTGATGACAGAACCTAGGAGAGTTAGGCGATTCATCCAGGGTTTAAATCTAGAAATACAGGAGGCTCTTGCTACAGCACAAATGACTACATTTTTAGATGTATTGGAGAAAGCCCAGAGGGTGGAAAGTACCAAAATTCAGATAAAGACCTTTCAAGCCAGGAAACGGGCAGCACCAAGTAATAACTATGAGACAGTAGGGACTAATTCCACCTGTAAGACCGGGATCAAGTTGAAAGATCAAGAAGTGATTTTAGGAGAAACCAACCAGGAAGAGATCAAAATAATGGAGCACCTCAATTTAGGCAAAACAGAAACCCTCGGCTGATATGTGGATATTGTAATAAACCTAATCACACGGAAGTGGATTGCTGGTTGAAGGCTGGGAAATGCCTAGTATGCGGGGGCACAGGACACAATGTTAGCAATTGCCCAAATAAACAGGATCGTGAAATGACAACCCAACCTACCAATCAGACCAATTCCAGGCCAACCACAAACCGGAGAAAGCAGATCCAGAGTGCACAGTGAAGTTTATGTCGACCAGCAGGGAAGTACCAAGACCCCGGAGGTGATTGAAGGTACCACCCTTTTCCTTCCTAAATTGGCTAAAGTTTTAATCGATCTTGATATCATTCATTCTTTCATACCGCCATTGATTTTGTGTATGATTCGGCAGTTCAACCTGAGTATTTGCCTTATGATACAGACCCTTACCAAAAAGCGTACCTCGGAAACCAACATAGCACATAGGAATTATGAGAAAGGGGTAAGGGAAGAAAGCTATTAGTTGACCTAAGTGCCCTACCAATAAAAGGTTATGACATCATAATTGGGATAGACAGCCTAGTACGGTGAAATGCCCAGGTAAATTGTAGAACAAAGGCCGTTGAGTTTCATATTCTCAGCAAAAGTTGAAACCCTTTTCTTGTAGAAAGAGCAATAGAATTTTAAGAGTGAACTTATATTGGGAATAGCACCAATTGCCAAAATCCCCTATCAAATGATTTCCGCCGAACTTAGGAAGTTAAAAACACAGATACAGGATCTACTAGATTGGAGATTTCATTATAATTAAGTAAATCATTTTAGGGAACTTCGATCCTATTTATTAAGAAGAAAGAGGGAAGCTTGAAGACTTTACATAGATTATCAAGGATTAAACAATCCTAATATCAAGAACAAGTACCCATTGCCCCGTATTGAGGAATTATTGGATCAATTACAGAGGGCGATAATATTTTCCAAAGATCGACCTTAAACAGGGATACCATTAAGTAAGGATTAGAGAAGAAAATGTTCCGAGAACTACTTTTACTACCAGATATGGGCATTATGATTTCCTAGTTTCGCCATTTAGGCTAACCAATTCCCCAACTACATCTATGGATTTAATGCATAGAGTTGTAAGCCCCATCTAGATAAATTTATAATGATATTCATAAACAACATAGTAATTTATTCCAAATCCACAAAGGAACATGCCCAACATTTAAGGATAGTGCGCTAGACCTATCACGTGTGGTGTCACCAGTAGATGTGGAATTGAATGAATCCCTGACCTAAGAAGAGCAGCCATTAAGGATTTTAAACCGGAAGGTGAAAGATCTAAGGAATAAACAAATTCCTTTAGTAAAAGTGTTGTAGAGCCACTTGAGAGTTAGAGGAGGAAATGAAACGAAAATATCTGGAATTGCAGTTGTAAATTGTAAATAAATTTCGAGGACGAAATTTCCTTGAGGAGGGGAGAGTGTGAGAGCCCGTCTAACTCACACCTCGCTGGTCGATGTACGTGTACGTGTTATATGTGAATAAACAACCGTTTTGCTTTGTTTTAACCATGTTCGTTTCTTACTTGCAAATAAGGCTTCGTGTCAAAATTTTAGACACTTGTTACACCAATTTATGGTGTTAAAAGAATCATCAAACATCATTCAAAAAGTGCAAGAAAACAAGTGGGGAGCAAGTTGCAAGAGCACCTAAACTTCAGGGACCCGAAAATAAATAAATTTTTGCAACCAAGCCCTTTTCTAAAAATAGCAAAAATCTTGTCTTTTTTTCTCCATGCTTGGACGAAATTTCAGCCACAAGAAATAACAAACAAGTCCAAGATATTTCATCCAAGAAGCACGACATAGCAGCTTGAGCCTCGTCGTGCTTGCTTTTGGAGCTTTGTCGTGCTTAAACCAAACGCTTTGTCATGCTTGCTTCTTTCTTTATAAATAGCAGAAAAATTCAGACATTTTCAGCCCCTTGCTTGGACAAAATTCTACAGAAAAATGGCCCCAAAAACCTTCAATTAAATCCACACAAAACAGCTTCAAATCAAGAAGACAACAAAGCTTGAAGTTGGTTGATTCTTGCTTGTTCTTGCTTGGATTTCAACGTGGGTTCTTGCTTAATCTTCTCAGAAGTTTTCGGCCCTTGTTGAGGTATTTTCAAGCCACCAATATACTGAATTTATGATGCAAAAAGTAGCTTAACATGCCAAGGAAATCTTGATTTACAAGCTGAAAATTGAAATTGGAACAAGTTGAGCATGCTTAGAATTTCCTGTTTTCATGCTATGTCTTGTATGGATTATCTTGGCTGATTCTTGCTATGATTATGACTAAACACTTGCTATATATGCTGAGCTATATGTTGGGAATATTGGCTGTGAATATCAAGCAAAAACAAGAACCATAGGACAAGCAAAATCCACGTTTGTACCAAGAACATGCATTTTCGGATGCTGTCAGTCCACTAGAACCAGTCTTGGCGTTTTGGCCATAACTCACAGTAGGAATGTCGGAATTGAGTTCCGTCAGTACCTTAGAAACTAGACAGAAAGAGATTTCCAGTGGTAGGTCGCACACCATCAGATTCAGTCCCTACAGTTCCCAGCAACTCGTTGAAGTTTACTATTTTTCCGTGACTGACAAAACTGAGTTTTGCACATGCAGCGTGTTTGAGCCTGAATTTGAACCTTATACACCCTGAATCTGAACTCGATCCCTTCTGAGAATTTGTAGTTCTTTGAATTCTGTTTCCAACGGTATAAAATGGGAAAAAATCGCACAAGTATATTGTGAGATATGGCCTTAAACGTAAATTACGATGGGTGGCCGGGCTGTCTGCACGTCCGTTAACGGATTGGCACTGCCGGTGTGCACCCGTTGCCACCCGTGCACGCGTTCGTTAGCGGATGTGCCGACCTGTGCACATCCGTTAGCGAAGGTGCCCGTCCCGTGCCCGACTGGTTAGCGGGTGTGCCGTCCCGTGCACGCCCGTTAGCGGAAATGCCTAGCCTACCCATGATCATTAGCGGAAACAACTAGTCGTCGTGGCGATCGCTAGGCCGACCGCCGAGCTCCCGCGATTCGTTGACGGACCGCAGAACCACCGTCGCGACCCGTTAGTGGATTGCCCAACCTTAGCTTGCCGGACCCTTGACGGACTGCTGGACCCTAACCGACAAAGGCCCGGCCTTAGCCGACTGTATGCTAGTCGGTTAGCAAACATGCCGACACTGTGTGCTCAGCAAACTTAAAGCCTAGTGCGACCACAGCCATTGATCACTCAAGGTCTGTAGATGTAACGTGCACCCGGAGAGGTTTTCCATTATCCAACCCTAGGCATCAACCAAAAATGAAAACCACAACGGAAGCCTGAACCTGAACCCAACGTGCCGACCGTCTTGGCACCCGACTAGCACCCAACCTCCAAACCGACCGTGCCCGTGCCCGTACCCTACGTGTAGAGTGGCCACCGACCGATGTTGGTAAGGCCTACGCACCGACTACAATTAACCACCCCACACACCGATAACCCCAGTACCAACTTGCCCCAAACCAATGTTAACCCACACCAATGATAGCGCGACCGTGCCAATGCAATAACAGGTGCCGACTCACACCGACAGTGCAAAATGCCAACGAGGGCCGACCGTGCCGGCTACTAATCGTGCCCGAATTCCACCCAGCCAACTATTTACCCGGTCGCCCCAAACCCTTGCCTTTGTCAACCAGTGCAGATTATGCACAAAACGTGCTGAGTCGTGCCGAACAATGCCAGCTCAGACCAACCCATCCTAGCCAACACTAATGCATGCACCAACGCCATCCATCGACTACCCGTGCCCAACCGGTAGCTTATGCCTGTCAACCCTATCCCGACTACCATTAACCAACGACAACCAACCGTGACCTAACCGCCACACACGTTGCCGAGCGCCGATTGGTGCCGACAGAACGACCTTACCGATTGCACTCGGTCGACAAATTTAGGGCAACCCAAGGCCGACCAAGACGACTTACCAAGCAACCAACCGGTGACTTTAAACGGTACCGATAGATGCCGATGTGCACCATCGGCAACCCAATCGGCCACTGCTCAATCACACACCATCAACCCTCGCTTAGTGGATTGCCTGCACACAATCTACTTGTGTGATTCGTACCCTACCGGCCCCGACTTGTACTGTTCACACTCAACCAGCCCCGACTTCTGCGATTCACACCCAACCAGCCCGGCGTAGCCGACCACCCGATCGGCCTGACTCACGCCTTAACGGTGCCGATGCCGACGAGCCCGACCGGTTTTGATACCAGTACCAGGAAACCTACCCAACCGTGCCAACTGCTGCCGATTATATACCAAACCTACCGACTCATGCCCGAACTTACCGATTACACTAAAACTAGTTGACCAATGCCTATCACCACCCCAATCATGTCCGACACATACCAACTAGGGTCAAAACCAAACAACACCGTTACCCAAGACCGTATACTGTCCCGACACCAGCCCGGACCCCGATCCAAGTCCCGACCAATAACCTAAACTTAATTCATATTATCAACTAGTTAACATATTAGCTACATAGGAATTTCCTAAAATAGTAACTAATGCCAAATTGTTCACAGGACCCGACCAAGCCCTAGAGGATCTTTATCATCGTCCTGCACCTAGGCTTCTCCGGGTGGCAAAGAAAGACTTGTTTCACCGCTTTGTTTACTTGTTGTTTAAATTCCCAACGTGCTATCTGTATACTTGTGTACTTGCAAATTGACAATTACGTGAAAAGGGCAAGTGTGTACTTTATCGCACTTTGCCAAACCTGAAAAGTACTTGTGCATGCCTGCTTGTGCCATTGTGTACTTTACCACAATTGGCAAACTCCTGTTCTGGGATCCCAACCCCATTGGTGACGTGGCTTGACCCTGAGCCGGCATCGGGTTAGGTCGGGCAAGTTAACGAACCTTGGGTACTGTTTAAGGTTTACTCATGAGTATTACCGTCTCCTGTTTGAATGTTTTGGGAGACTCGAGCCCGAGAGTCGGCGTGGGGAGGATCGGAGATCGGAAGACTGAAAGCTTCATCGGCAACTGTACCGGACTATATCCTTTTACTGAAAATGTGACTATTTACTTGTCCACAACTAGTGGAATACATGACCCCGTTACATCGGGCTTACATGATACTGATACATGACCCGTTACAACGGGACTACATGATTACGCTTACCCGCCCACCTGGGAATACTACATGTTAAATATTACATGCCCATTCTGGGAATTACTACATGCTTATTTACTGTTTACCGGGACACTCACTAAGTATTAGGCTTACCCCTTTAACTGTTTTCCCTCCCAGGTTGAAGCTTGACGGTGACCAAGTTTAGCGGATAAACCTCTACTGCCAGACTTTTGATGTAAATTGTTGTATAGTTCCAGGTTTAAACTTAGTTTTGATTGTGAAATGAATATGTATAAGTTTGAATTTTTCTAAGCGTGAATTATCAGTTATTTTGGGATAACTACTTGTGTGACTTGTTACGTGATCCGGTCCGTGAGTCGGATCAGTACCACCCTAAGTTCTTTGGGGAAAGTGGGCCGCCATGCTGTACATTCTGTTTGGCGTTAACAACTCAAAAACAAGCGTAAGTACAAGCATTTAATAAATTTAATTCAGCTAATGGCAAGAGTGATAAAGTACACACTCGCCAAAACAAACAAGCATGCTTCTCAAGTTATTGACATTAAATAAAGCATTATGTAACAAGCACTTGAACACTCATTGGAATTCATTTAGGCGAGCAAGCAAACAAGAAGGCTAAGCTTCCGTAGTCGGTTCTCTCTCGGCAAAATCTTAGTCACCTGAACTTCCTCTTCGACCTCCCACGTAGCTTTCTCGATATCATGATTCCTCCACAAGACCTTCACTAATGGAATTTGCTTGTTCCTCAACTCCTTCACTTTCCGGTCTAGAATTTTCACGAGTTTCTCCTCGTAAGTTAGAGCCTCATCAATTTCTATATCCTCTGGTTGAAGTATGTGGGATGGGTCAGGGTGGTACTTCTTAAGAAACGACACGTGAAACACGTTGTGAGTACAGGATAGGCTCGCTGGTAAATCCAACTTATAAGCTACATTTCCGACTTGTTGAAGAAGGGTGTTCGGTCCCACAAATCTCGGCTGTAACTTTTTCCCTTTTCCTGCCATCAAACTTGCCTTTAGAGGTGTAATCCTAAGGAATACTTGATCTCCTACCTCGAACTCCAAGTCTTTCCTCCTATTGTCCGCATAGCTCTTTTGATAGCTTTGGGCGGTTTGAATCCTTTACCGTATCAACTTGACCTTTTCTCGAGCCTCTTCCATCCAAGGAACCACGGTCGGATCTAAGACCTTCTTCTCCCCTACTTCATCCCAATAAATCGGTGATCAACACTTACAACTATAGAGAGTTTAGTATGGACCCATTTGTATAGTGAATGAAAACTGTTATTGTAAGTGAATTCCACTAAGGTCAAATATTGGTTCCAATTAACTCCAAAATCCAGAATACAAGACCTCAATATATCCTCGAGAGTCTGAATTGTCCTTTTTGATTGTCCATCAGTTTGAGGATGATAAGTGGTACTAAGATTCAACTTAGTACCTAATGTCTCTTGCGTCCTTTGCCAAAATCGAGAAACGAAATGCGGATCACGATCCGACACTATACTCACAAGAATTCCATGTAACCTTATAACTTCATCCACATATAATTTAGCCAGCTTTTCCTTTGAATACTTCATACTAATGGGCAAGAAGTGCGTAGACTTAGTTAGTCGATCTACTATAACCGAAATCGCATCATGCCCTCTTTGCATCCTTGGCAACCCCGATACAAAATCCATGGTAATATTCTCTCATTTCCATATGGGCACCTCTAACGGTTGCAACAAGTCAGAAGACTTTTGATGTTCTGTCTTAACTTTCTGACACACTAGGCATGTCTGAACAGACCAGGCAATTTCCTTTTTCATGCCTTCCCATCAATAGAGACTTTTTATATCTTGGTACATATTTTTCCCTCCAAGGTGTACCGTATACTTAGAGCGATGGGCTTCCTTCATTATTTCTCTTTTAAGATCCTCATCTCTCAGTACCACTAACCAATTTTGATACTAAGGACTCCTTCTGCTCCAACATTAAAGTCCAAAGACTCCTTTTTCTGACTTTTCTCGAACCATTTCTGTACTTCTGGATCCTTCTTTTGCACTTCCTTAATCTTTTCCAAGAGTGTAGACCTCAATATAATGTTCCCCAAAACAATCTTCTTGAACTGCAGACGAGGATTCCAAACACTAATTTTTGCTTACATGTGCCACCCCTTCACCATCAATCCTGCTACTTGAACCTTACGACTCAAAGCATCCATTACTACATTAGCTTTCCCAGGGTAGTAATTAATTGTACAATCATAGTCTTCCAAGAACTCCACCCACCTACGCTGTCTTAAATTCAATTCCTTCTGGGAAAACAAATACTTAATGCTCTTGTGGTCGGTGAAAATCTCGAATGTCACCCCATATAAGTAATGTCTCCACTTATGCAACGCAAATACTATGGCGGCTAATTCCAGATCATGGGTTGGGGAATTCTGCTCATGAGATTTCAACTTTCGCGACGCATATGCTATAACCCGTTTATTCTGCATCAACACACAACCTAATCCTTCCTTCGATGTGTCTGTGAACACCACATATCCATCTTTTCCATTAGGTAAAGCTAAAACCGGTGTCTCAGTTAACAGTCTCTTCAACTCCTGAAAACTTCTTTCACACTTAGCGTCCCATTTGAACTTACCATGCTTCTTGGTCAACTCGGTCATAGGTCCTGCTATTTTGGAGAAATCCTTAATGAAACGACAATTGTAACCAGCTAAACCCAAGAAACTTTGAACCTCCATTGGATTCTCAGGTTGTTTCTATTTTGACACTACTTCCACTTTAGTTGGGTCTACAGTGACTCCATCCTTAGAAATAATATGACCCAAAAATATGTTGGAATTGATCTTAAGTTTTGATGATAACAAAAAAAAATGATTTGGATTAATGTTTTCATGTGAGAATTATGTTAGAACAGGTCCTTGATTCATTGGAAAAGAAAAGAAATCAATTCAAGATGAATTGAGAAGGTTTTAACTTATCGGATGCTTGAATGCTAGTACCGGACGTCCGATAGATAGCTCGACATCCCTATCGGACGCATATCATCATCACACACACACACATCGACGCTCGATAGGATTAAAGATGAAATCCAAGCTCCACTCACCGCATCGGACGCAAGCTTCATCGGATACACAAAACCCATCAGCCGTCCGATAAAGATCGAAACAACCTATCGGACGCTTGCATTGAACACACAACATTGTGTCAAACGTCCGATAGACCTATTGGACGATTTCATCGGACGCACAACATTGTGTC
Source organism: Gardenia jasminoides (assembly GCA_013103745.1). Lineage (NCBI taxonomy): Eukaryota > Viridiplantae > Streptophyta > Magnoliopsida > Gentianales > Rubiaceae > Gardenia > Gardenia jasminoides. The sequence continues at coordinate 43,028,269 of CM023103.1, forward strand.
TGGGACGTCCGATAGCTCCAATGTGCCTATTTTTTTTAACAGCCCATATTTTTTTACGTTGGAGAGCTTCTTCGAGGCCATTTCTCACACCTATAAATACCGACAAGTTCAAGAAGATAATAGACTTTACCTACATGAAATGTTGTACAAGTGTTTCTTACAAAGTGAAATATTTGATAGAAATATTCTTTGTTTGTTGTATAGGTGTGGGAAAAGTGGGGTTTGTGAGGTTACTCAATAGAAGGAGTAAAACCTTGGTGAAGGTTACCTCACTTATAATAGTAGTTCTTAATTGGTTGAGTGAGCTTTCAATTGTAGCTTGTTGAGGGTTAACTAGGATAGTTGTAAAACTCCTTGGCTCAACCCAAAGGGCTTTAGGTTGAGGAAGGAGTGAACCTTCACTTGTTGTTGGTTGGCTTTGACCTTCAATTGAAGAAGCTACTAATGGAGGTGGTATCCAAGTTCACGCAATTTGGAAATTTGGTTTGCATTTTTTTTCTATCTCTTTTCTTTATTGCTCAATTGTGACATCTTTATTGTGCTTAATTTGACATATCTTTGTGTACACTTGAGAAATTGTTTGTACTTGATTTATTGGCTGAATTCTTGCTATAATTGATTGTCTTGTTAAACAATATAATTCACCTCCTTTGGTTGCATTCGAGGCCAACAAAATGTGATTTCTTCTAGCCAACTGAACTTCGCATACAACTAATGCTCTCTCAGGGTTTACAATACTATCCTCAAATGCCGTTCATGATCCTCCCAAGTTTTAGAATATACTAGGATATGATCGATAAACACCATTACGAACTGATCTAAATACGGTTTAAAGACTCGATGCATCAAATCCATAAATGCGGCAGGTGGATCAGTCAATTCAAAAGGCATCATGGCAAACTCAAAATACCCGTATCTTGAGTTAAAAGCTGTCTTGGGTATGTCCTCCTCTTGGATCCTCAATTGATAGTAATCCTATCTGAGATCCAACTTAGAGTATACTACAACTCTCTACAGTTAATCGAAAAGGTCATCGATGTGTGGTAGAGGATATTTATTTTTAATGGTGACATCATTCAAGTCTCAATAGTCTATACACAATCTTAAATTTCCGTCTTTCTTCTTAACAAACAACACTGGCACATCCCAAGGTGAATCACTTTTCTTGATAAATCCCCATTCCAATAAATCCTGCAATTAAAAATTCAATTCTTTCAATTCATTTGGCACCATCCTATAAGACATCTTAGAAATAGGTACTGTCCTCGGAGCCACATCAATGTTAAAAGCTATTTCCCTCTCAGGTGGTAGGGATTCTAATTCCTTAGGAAAAATGTTAAGAAATTCTCTCACCACTGGCATGTCATCCAACTTTACCTTAGCTCCCGAAGTATTGATCAGAAAAACTAAGAACCCTTTGACCCCCTTACTCAGCAATTTTCTAAATCTGATCCCTAAAATAAGAGTTGAATATGCTAATCTACCCCTTACGTCTAGTCTTAAAGTCGGCTCACCCGGCAAATGTAATTCCACTATTTTCGTCTTACAATCAAGTTGGCATGATAATGGGCTAACCAATCTATCCCTAAGGTAACCCTTAATTTCCAAACACATAAGGTCTGCTAACAATTTTCGCTCCCCAACCAAAACATCACAATTCATATAAATCGAGTTAGATAACAACGTCTGATTTTCAGTAGGCGTACTAACTTCTAAATCATATGGTAGTCTCTCAAACTTAACATCTACGCCCTTCATAATGGTAGATTTTACAAAGGAATGGGTTGAGTTGGAATCAATTAAAACCTTTGCTAAACGATAGAATATCGGAATTGTACCTTCAATAACCTTCGTAGGATCAGAAACCTGATGTTGATCCATATTATAGACCCTAGAAGACACCCTCGGATGATTATTCCCCACGCTCAACTGTATGGAAGTCAGCCTAACAGACTGTTGTGAATTACCTCTTGCACAACGAGCCGTTGGACAGTTGGCAATCTAATGTTCAGTACTCCCACAACTCAAACATTTCCCTACTTTCCTCCAACAGTCATCCACGGTGTTATTCGGCTTCCCACAATATCCACATCCTACTTGAGGCGTCGACTTCGAATCTCCTTGCAAGGTATTCCTAGACTGACCCCGTCCATTAGCGACTCCTCTAGCCATAGATCCTCATGAAGCCCCAGTCAATCTTACTCCTCTCACGCCTCTTCCAACCTTAGGGGCTGACGCATTTTTATCCACCGACCCCACACTACTGCTACTTGGGGCATTCCTCTTCTTAGCATGAAAAACCCTCACTTGATATCTAGCGCTCTCCACACTTTGGACCTTTTCCAAGGCCTTGGTAAAAGTATTGATTTGGGCTGCCGCTAAAGCCTCCTGAATCTCTACATTGAGCCCTTGTACGAATCGTCTTATCCTTCTTCGATCCGTGGCCACTAACTCCGGTGCAAACTTGGAAAGTTTTGTGAACTGAGTCTCATAGTCGGCTACACTCATCGATCCTTGCCTCAGCCTAATAAAATCGTCTTCCCTTTTCTCTTGGACCATTGAAGGCAGAAACTTCTCATCAAACTCCCTCTTGAAATTTACCCAAGTTCATGGGGTCTGCTCTCTCTCCCATTCAGCTCTAATTACATTCCACCAAGATCTACAAGCCTCAAATTGAAAGTTTAAAGTCACTCGCCTCTCCTCTTGTACCTCTAAGTCGGCAAAATATCGGTCATCTTCTCAAACCAACTTCTGCCACTTATCGACCGGCCTCCTAGGAACTTAGGTGGTGTAAATCTAAGGAAATGCTCCAGGGCTCTATCATCTCCATGATCAGGGCCTATAGGCTGATTTTGCTGGGGCCTTGATCAGATTGCCCCACTCTCTCCCTAGGTATTGCCACTCCTAAGGTATCAATGGACCACCGCCTGCTCATGTCGACTCACTCACACAAACTATCACTAATTCTCAAAGAAACAATTGAAATAATACCAATCCCCTTACACTTACAACCTATAGTCAATCAACTTTAACGTTACAAACCCAAAATTTCAATAATAACTTAAACCAAACGATAACTCATAAATTCATTACTCAAACTCTAGAATCCCAACATACATATAGTACTTAAATACACATTTAAAAGTTCCACAATACAACATCCCAAATTCATAATTCAAGTCTCTCAAGATAAATACAAAAGTAAACCTTGATACTAACGTTTAGCACCTTCGGGCTTGGTTCTCGGGCCCCTCGCTATGGAAAACAAATTGGAAAGAATGAGCTAAAATCCCAGTGAGTTCCAAAAAGGCATGAAAAGCACATAACACATATGAGATTCTCACTCCAAATTCATATTTAGAAATAAGGAATAAGGAAACCAAATAACATCACAAAGATAGGATACGAGTAGCCCTCAGGGGTTAAGGTCCTCGAAACTGGAGCACGTTCCTGGACTGGTGCACAAATCTCATAGTTGACACTCCGTCAACTTTCACATACAAACCAAGTTGACCACCACTTACTCCTTTCTCCATCAAAACCCCTATATGGGCCCGCCCACCTCACATAATTTATATATTGGTGTATTGCTCTTTAACAGGGACAAGGTCTTTTGCCAAGTCCAGAGCATACAACACATCTCATAGCCCAAGGTTATTAAATCTCCTCGACCTGGGTCTTTCCAATGGCTCGAGTCGATAACTTACCAAGGGGATTAAGTATTTTCGAGAATAATAATTACAGAACACATCACATCACATCATATACTCAAAACAGAATTCACATCATATCTCAAGTCAAAAGGTTCAAAACTTACTTGAAATGCCACAACAAAGATTCTTTACAAAATTTACCATTCAAATAGGTGTACGCAATGCATAAAATACACACTACTCCATTTGATGGATCAAAATCAAATTTTCACATCAAATCATATATTCAATCATATTCCAAATCAAATTTACATAACCAAGTAACATGCATGGAAACTCACCAAAATATCATGGTTCGGATCCCAAATTTTGCTTGGTTTCAAAGCCTTCCACACTTCCTATAATCAAACAAAAGGGAGAAATAAGTTTCGCCTCACAATTAGTGAAACTAATTCAAATAACTTATTCATTTGTTTTATCGAAATTCTTCACAAAATTCCTCTAACTTTGCTCGAATGAAAAGTAGTCATTCGAAGTCAAAATCATATTAAAGTTTCCATTTTCAAACCGAGACATCAAATAACCAAACCACTCTATCGAATGCATCCATCCAGTACTTTAATCTTTAAACATGTTGAAATAAAGTGAGGTATTTCACCTCAAAATCACTCATTTAAGTTCAAACTCAACACTACACTTTTAACCAAAGTTCTAACACATTTTTCAAACAATTTTCACTAGGTCTCAATGCACAATATTCATGAAAATTAGCTAAAATCTTTCAAACCCACAAATTTGTCCAAAATGGCACTTTTCCCTCAAAGTTTAATGAAATTCAATTTTTCACCGTTAAAGCTCAAGATTTTCACTTTGTTAAAGCTTATACTCATAATCGAACATAACACATATTTACTTAAGCAAAATTTCATCAAGAAATATCATAAAATTTCAAAATCATACATCAAAATTTCCAAGAATGGGTTCGGCCAGCCCTCACTGTTTTCCTTCAAAATTTTCAATAACAAAATCTACTTTCTAACCATAAAATGCACTCAACTCATAAACGACAAACACAATCATAGTCAGGTCCTCAAGTCTGCTACCAAAAGTCACCCAAGTCTCACAACAGTACCCAACTGTTGGGAATTCAAGAGCCCAACTCAAATGCTTCATACATAAGCATTCTTGGCAAAATTAACCGTAGAATCTACAGATTTGACACTAATAAGACTAAAGCTAAGAGTTTTAAAGGTTATACCTCAAGATCTTTTTAGATCTAGCAAGATCAAAGAAGATCTAACGTAGTTCCACCCACGGATGATATTCCAAGCTTTGAAACCTTGAGATCCTTCGAGCTAATCCAAAATCTAGCTCGATCCTTGGTGATTTCCTCCACAAGTTTCTAGACCAAGAAGAAAGAAATAAGATGGAGCTTTCTTCCTCTTCCTTTCTCTCTCTCACTCACGGCTCTCTCTCCTTTTCTCTCTCACACTCAGCTACCACAAGAAATAAAAGGAACAAGATCAAAGCCTTCAAATGAGTCCCAAGCTTCACAAGATTGAGAAGAAGAAGAAGAAGTTAAGATACTTGGACAAACCTCTATTCTCTCTTCAAGTTCGCTCCTCTCTCTCTGTTCTGCTGTCTCTCTCCTCTAAGCCCCAAGTGTGACTGAAAAGAATGGAGCAAGGAAGCAAGAAACAAGGCTTTTTAAGGACAAAAAGTGTGGTCTTCCTTAATTTATGGAAAAGTGGTCAAATGACCACTTTTTGTCATGTCGACGTGCGCGACTCTAACGTTTACTGGTTTATCTCATTCCAACACTATCCAACCTTAAATATATATCTGTAATATCTCTACATATACTCGGTTTCATCTTAAAGTCACTATTCATATTTCGAAACAAAAATTAGACGCTTACACTGGCTGAAACCATACACAGGCAAATAATTCTCAAAAATTTCTCTAAATTGGAAAATAATCACTCAAAACATAAATTCACTCATATTTTAATGAATAAACACAATATAAACATTATTATGCATTTTAAAATAGAATTCAAATATTGAGGCCCTCACATTGACGGTTGGCCAGGCGCTCAAGGATATTAGTCAACCTATTGATGGCCGTAGCCACTTGGTCCTTGTTTCCACCGCTTGGTCCCCTTTCTGGACCTGTCTCGGAAGACCGAACATTCTCTGAGAGTTGGGGCTGTCTACGCTCACTCCCCCGTCCTTGATCTCGATCTCGACCTCGCGTATCTATAGTCTTAATTATGTCTAAATGTAAAAATAGAAATAATTACGTGAGAAAATTTAAAGACAAAAGTCAACATTAGAAACATTTGAAATAACAATAACTAGCATCTATTAAAATTTCAAAAGTTCACAATTAATCAGCAAGTCATGGGGCATCTACAAAATATAGCACACACGTGCCACCAAAAATACAAGTAGTCATGTCATCAAAGTCATAGGCCTTACAAGCCTCACCCCAACTAAATCATTTACAAAATAGTCAAAAGATCTATATTCCTATTCTAGTTCACAATAGAACCACTAGTCTGGACCTCCTCAACTGGATCCTCCTCAAATGGCTCCTCCTCCGTGGGATCCTCCTCCAAGGGCACCTCTCGAGCTGCTCCCACCTCCTCTATCAACATAGTAGTGTCCTCCAATATACTGGCGGCCTGCTCCCAGACCTTATCGACTACCCTAGTTAGTCGGGCCCTAGACTTCCAGACCTGGTCACGGGCGGTCTCAGCCTTAACCCACTCCTCAACCACTATCTCCTCGAGCTCCATGACCCTAATATTCTAGACATCCACAGTAGCCCTCAATCCCTCAATCTCATCAAGTAACACCCTATTAGTAATCACCAGTTGCTGGCACTCGTTATCAATCGATAAGACTAGGTCGTTAGGGTAGGTGTACGTCCCCCTACAGTCACAACGAGGAAATGTACTGAAGGGAGAGTATCGGATGTGGGGTCCTCCACCAAGCACTCAATATTGAATGGGCCTAAAAGACCCTACATGCCCATTAGCCGCTCCATTACCACTAGCCCCATTAGCCTCATGAACACCATTTCCGTTCTTTATTCCTACAAAACAACCACAAAACTTAAGGTTAGAAACTTAGAGTCACTAATCCACTCAAAACATCAACTTAAGATATAACAAGGTTATCTCAATTCTTTTCTCAAGAGTAAAGTCCCTAAGACATTTCCCAAATAGATCTCTAACCTACGTTCTGATACCAACTGTGATACCCCCGCCTCTCCCGAGGGCAAACGCAAGAGTATCGGTGGGACATCTACTCAACTCTTGCCAGGACTCACTACAAAATTCAAATATAAATACAAGCATTCATTCTTAAAACCGTAATTGAAATCTATCAAAACCACTAGTTAAACTTACAAGAGTACAAACCCAATAATTTCATCAAAATTACAATAACTTTACCTCCAAGTACAATAATACTTCAAGTTCACAAATCAAAATAATCTCATACAAAAGTGCGGAAATCCTACAAAAGAAACTAAGTTCCTCGATTACCGAATTCTACTTCAAAACCTGTTAAGGAAAACAAAGGTTAAGGGGTGAGCAAAGCTCAGTGAGGTCAAGAAATCACACACAAGCAGGTCAAAGCAGTAATAAAACTGTTTAAATAGTAAAACAGTAGACAAGCTCAGAACTCACATGAAACAATTAAAGGATTCAGTATAAAAGGATACAAATGGCCCGCTCCACATTTTCAAAATTTCCGCAATCACCTTTGGTCCGCTCCCAAGCCACAATTTCAATTGGAATGTTGACACTTTGTCAACCACTATGTCCCTGTCCATAGACATCTAATTCCACCCCTTGTGCAGGGCCCGCTCGTCAAAATAAAATTTATCAATAAACCAACACGGGATGAGAGGCACCTCCCACTCGGTAGAGTATGGTACATACTACCGCTTGGCATAAAAGGGGTCGATGAGACAATGCTCCAATCGACTTGGCCAACAATTAACCAAGACGGGATGAGAGGTACCTCTCACACGCTTGAGTGTGGTACATTCTATCGCTTGACGTTAACAACTCAAAAACAAGCGCAAATACAAGCATTTAACAAATTCAATTCGAATAATGGTGAGAGCGATAAAGTACATGCTCGCCAAAACAAACAAGCATGCTTCTCAAGTCATTGACATTAAATAAAGTATTATGTAACAAGCACTTGAACACTCACCAGGGTTCACTTAGGTGAGCAAGCAAACTAGAAGGCTAAGTTTCAGTAGTCGATTCTCCCTCGACAAAGTCTTGGTCACTTGAGCCAAAGTTTAACTATCAAATACTAGCCAAACAACTAAACTTAAAACTTAACTCAAACTACTTAAAATCACCAGAGGCCACACTGCCACAGTTTCTTGCTCGAACTATATCTAAGGCTACGCTCATCAAAATTAGGCAACGCCTATGGTTATGAAAATTAGACTCGGAGTACTACAATTCACTAGAAGGGCTCGCTCTAAGATTCATTTGGTAAGGTAGGCTAAACTGAGCAGCAATTTACCACAGTGAACAAAAGACAAGAAAACAGTCTCAAAAAACAGCCTTTTTCCCACATTTTCTGGGGTTGATAGAAAATGAGTTAGTATGCAAGCCATATACCATTGGAAATCCCTTGAAGTCTTGTTTCAAACGCCACAAATGGCACTCGATTTTGACTCCCGAGCAAGAAAATATAGCCAGTTGAACAGATGGTATAAAGCTGTGCTGTCACTAAATTTCCAAATTTGAAGATCAAGTTTGGCACATCATTCAGGCAATGAAATGGTACTGAAAAAACACCAATTTTTGCACACCTAAACCTCGGTATGTGAGCTATGTTTTTACCAAATTTTAGCTAAAAAATCATACGGGAAGGCAGTGATCAAAATGACCAAAGTTAACTGTAATTTTTAAGTCAATTCTGCCCAGCAGCTTTTCTTTTCTTTGCAACATTTAGTTCATCCAAAACAGCCCCCCCCCCATTCTATTCCATTTTTGAAATCATGACTCTAGAAAAATTTCTTGAGCAAATGGTGGTAAAATAGTAGCAAAAATTTGGACCAAACAACACCCAAAATAGGATAGAATAGAGGAAAATTTTTCAGATTTTTGGCCATCTTTTCATGAACATTTGAAGCACCAAATGAGAGGGTTTCTTTGCTAGGAAAATGTCCACCTAAAACTCAACATTTCATCTCTCAAAATAGCCAAGAAACTCACAAAAAAAATGGAAGTTAAAACAAGGCAGAATTTAGCAAAAGAAACTGGCAGCATTGCTCCCCTTGTCTTTCGATTTTGCTTCTTCCTTTCCTCCTAACTTTCTAACTTCCAAGAACTCAACACAACTCACTCCATCACATATACACACATCATAACAGCCAGCAATCAAGAAATGTGGGAGCTCATAGATCCCACACAACCATCCAAATCCAACAAAAATAAAAACAAGGAGCTACAAACTTCAAAACCATAAAATGGAAGCAAGGAAACAAGGGTTTTGTTGAAGCCAAAATACCTCTAGTTGCTTAAGAAGAAACTCTTGCTTGTGTGTGTCTAGCTTCCAAAACACCCCCTCTCTTTCAAACTCCTAGTCGGCTCTCTCTCTCTCTCCTTGCTGTTCCTCAAAGCTCCAAGGTAAGTTAGCAAGATTGTTCAAGTTTTTTGGTGGATTTAATGAAGGATGGAGATGGAGTTTTTGAAGACAAAATGAAGGGGAAGAGGGGGAAGGGAGTTCAGACAAGAAGAAGAAGAAGAAGAAGAGAGTGAGTGGGTTTGGTTGACTTTTGGGGTTTTGTTGGGAAAAGGAAGGAAATGAAAGAAAGTCTACCAATTTAACATAAAGCCACCTTTTTGTCACGTCGGGGTCGATTCGCACGACGTGACACTGCGACCTCGGTTTCTCTCACTTGTATACCTCAAATAACACTCAAAACTTATGTCTAATAGTCAACCCTACACTTGTATGCAAAATTTAAACATCCAAGTAATGCAATTAATGACATAATTTAAACGTGCGTAATGCATTTTAAAAATTTTCGTGCTGATTCAATTGACTTAATAAAGTTAAATAATTTCTAAATAAAATAAATAAAAATTGATTTGGAAATTTACAATATATATAAATTAAAATGATGATATGGGTCCTCACAGAACTTTTATGGCTTTTGAAAATAATGAGGTATGAACTAGTTCTTTTTCTAATAATGAAGATGATGATAGTGATGTTGAAAATGATGATGTTGAAGTGTTAAAACTTAAATTACATGATAGTGTCAGAGAATCATATGCTAAGAATAAGGAATTGAAAATTAGAATAAATGCTTTATTGAATGAAAATTTCAAACTTTTCAAAGAAAATAAGAGATTGAAAAAAGAAAATGATGACTTGAGGAAAAATGTAGTTAACTTTGTTTGCAAATGAATGATTTGAAAAGAAAGTTGGAAAAGAAAACAAGATTCTATAAAAAGATTAAGGAAGAGCAAATTTTATTAAGAAAAAGAATGGATGATCTTAATGATTTTCTTCAAAAGGAAAAATGAAGTGTTTTAGGAATAAGAGAGGGTAGGAACATGATTGTTAACACAAATTTTACTATGTTTAGAAAGGATAGTCTTTGCATTATGAAATCCATTAATGTTAAAAATCATGATATGTGTAATTATTATTGTTAATATGGCCATATGAAAAATGATTGTTATGTGAAAAGAAATTTTAATTTAGGTATGAAGTCCATTTGGATATCGAAAAATACGACTAACCTTCCTAGATCCAAGAAAAAATGAGTACCAAATATAATCTCTCTTGTTTAGATACACTATGGAGAACTTGACCCAAGAGAAGTTAATGGCTATTACAAATATTACTTGGAGTCAAAAGTATAAAAGAGTAGAAAAGTGTAAAGTAAGCAAGAAGCTAAAGTGGTGATGGGGTCCATCTTGACTTTTAAAAGGTAATAAAAATTCTAAATAACACCACTAATCAGGTATGATTTCAAAAATTTAAACTATGTTATTTACTTCAAATCTTGGAATTGCAAATTGGATTTGTTTACATGCTTAATTGTACTCTATATTCTAATGTGCTTTCTTTTTGAGCGAATAGAATACATGGTGTTAATAATTTTAATGTTCTATACATGCTCGTATTTTGCATAGAAAATGTGATTTAAATTTTTTGGACGTTTGAATGCTTGATGTGATAACCTCCAGTACTTTCTAAGTTAACTCATGACTTTCAAAAGAAAGAGGAAGTTTTAACAAGACTTCTATGTTGGAGAAAATCCTTTATGTAAACCTACCATGAGCCTTATATGCGTGCTATGCTAAGTTATCTAAATTTGACATAGTTTAACCACTAGGCATAAATGTATCCCCTAATTTAAATATGTGAGGCCCCGATTTTTTCCCAATTTCTGAAAAATATTAAATAATGTTAATTATAGTTATTTTGGTTTGCCAAGGTGTTTATATGGTTTGTTTTGCTTTTAAAAGTGTTTGGTTTTGACTCGCTTGTGTTACAAAGTTTGAAAACCCTAATTTGATTAAAACCCTAGTTTTTTCGAAAACCCTAAATTGGGAGAAAACCCTAATATGTATATGCAAAACCCTAGTTTGGATTTGTAAAACCCTAGTTTTGAAAATACATTTAAGTTTTACGTTTAATGACAAGTTTGTTATTTCTTGATTTTACGTGCGTAAATGCATGATTAGGAAGTGAGATTAAGATTCCTAGGTGATTAGTGGCTTTAGTAGGTGTGATTAAGCTTTGAAAGGCAAGGTTAAATTGAGTACCTATGGACTAATTTGCTAGGAAATGAAATTATGTGGGCAAGAGTGAAAAATAGCCTAAGTTGTTAGGTTTAATTAGCATTACACTTTTGACCAACCCTTGACTAAACACAAAAAAAAATCTAAGTGGTCTTATCCCTTAGTCATTTTAAGCATAGGAGAACCGGCCAAAGCAGGGAAAAAAGGGAAGGAAAACCGTGAGAAAAAGGGAAGAAAGAAAGGAAAGAAAAGAGAGGAAAAAGAGAGGAAAAAGAAGAAAAACTTAGAACCTTGCAAGGTTTAATCATTCAACCTTGATTGGAAGCTAGAGGAGGTGATTGAAGCTTGGGAGTTCTTGCCTAGAACATCAAATTTGAAGGTAATTAGTTTCACTTTGAAAGTTGGAATTTCTTGTTATTGGTGCAATTGATGTATTTGGTTGATGTTTAGGCTTGAATAATGCTTATTCTTAGCTTCTTAGATGAATATATGGGTTAGATTGTTGAATTTTCTTGTGTAAAGCTCCAGCCAAGAAGAAATGATTAGGGTTGAATTTTTGTCCATTTTTCTGTCCGAATTTGCTTGATATTTTCGAAAATGATGAGGACAGAATTAGCCTTAGAGTAAAGCATGAAAGTTGTGGACAATTGAGTGAGGATTCTACCTGTAAATTTTCAGGTGAATCAGAGCACTGTAGCATGTGAAATGACTAGAATACCCCTGATGCCCTGTTTCTGGCAGAAATGGTTTTTTGCTACTGTAATGGGTCATTTTGACCGGAAGATGAATGTTTTGCTTTTTATGTCTTCTTAAGAATTTTAGCCTGTATGTTAGCTTTCTAAAGGCTTTGGAATTTCTGGATTCGATTTGTGAGCCTCAAGTTATGATCGTTTGAATGTAGCCTGTCGGCAATTCTGACGGGAAAATTTCCAAACTGTTTCGATATTTTCACCTAGAAAGAGAAAATCTGGGCAGAAGTTGTCTTCACCAAAGTTGTATCATGTTCTCTTAGCTTCGAAACGGCACCTCGTGCATTCTAATCCGATACTTGTAGCCTGAGTTATGAGCATTATGCACAGGGTGTCAAAACTGTCTTCTACACCTTTGGTGTGTGTTTTCCGCTTTCGCTTGCTTTCATCCTGCTTTTGGTCTAACTCATGCATGTGCTCCCATTTGCTATTTTAAGTATTTATAAGTATTTTCAAGAGTTTTAGTTCTTTGAGTAACGCCACGCCATTTCACATGTTGCAAATGGATTTTCTTAACTCAGGTGATTCTGAGGACATCTAAGAGCGTGTGTGATCTTCTAAATTTTCCTCGCTTGTTCTCAACTGTTGGTGAGTGTTCCTTGCATGTTTGTGAATAAATTACCTGTTGACGTTTAAATGTTTTAATAATTATGTGAAGGGCGAGTGTGTACTTTATCGCGACTCGCCTACTTTGTATTCTACCGCTCAACCGGCTTTTCCATTGTTTGTATATTACTTGCATGATGTAGGCCATGTGTACTTTACCACATGGGCTGAATAAGGCCTTTCCTCTGTTCGGCCTATTCGAGCCGGACCTCGGTCGGTAGGTTGGTACTTAGGCACTGTACGGTATACTCAGTATTACCACTAGGAGTTATAAGGAGGTAGGAGGTTGAGTATTGAACAAGACGGACTGCAACGCTTCCAGTGGAACCCAGATCCTTTCACTGGTATTTCCCAGCTTTATGTGTTTGTACATTTTATGCTTCTAAACTGAATTATATTAACCTACCGAGTGCTTCCGATATATTTTTGCTCCAATCAGTGATTTGTATGATATTAGGACCGCTACCGGGCTTTTAGCTCATCCCTTTCAACTTTGTTTTCCTGCAGGTGATTTGAGGTCGAGAGCTTCCAAGGGTTACACTAGGTTGATTGGTTTGGAGACCTAATCTTGTATTCTGATGTAGCCCTTGTATTTTGAATTGTACTAATGGAATTTTGGATGGATAAACTTTTGTATCTGTAATTATAGTTCGGGACGTTTGTGGTTCGTTAAGGAAACTTTGGGGTTTAAATGTTACAGTTGATTTGAGGATATCGATGTATTTTGTTATTTGCATTTGAACTAAGATCTCAGAGTGAGTCCCGCGAAGGATGCTGGCACTGATACCTTAGGGTTCCCTAGGAGAGAGGTGGGGTCAGCTTGGTATCAGAGCTTTAGGTTTCAGATCTGTAGCCCTAGGCTTAACGCTAGGGTGCCGGACCGTGGGATTAGGTTAGTGTTAAATGATATGATTTACGGTAATAGTTTACCTAGAACACTAATTCTAGTCGTGATTGTATGGAAGGAAATGGAGCACGAGGACTGCCTGGAGGCGACTTCCCCTGCTATGTTTGGACTTGGTGAGCCATTTCAATGCTTGTTCCGTGACGTAGGGTGGATAGGCGGTGTGATTGTTGGCACATATTCATATCCCAATCAAGTGGTGCTAGCTATAGTAGATGAGGCAGAGGTTAGTCAATGCAAATGCTAGGGCAAATGGCCAATTCAAGAGTTAGAGACTAGGGTGCCTGGGAGCAACAACGAATCAAACCCGTGAACAATTACAAGAGGCCAATAATCGCTTGGCTCGATGGCACAAACCACTAAGGGAGAGAGGTGGAGAAGATCGTGGCCTTGAGGATCCTAGCGTAGGAAATGAAGTCGAACGTGTTAGAGAACGAGAATCTCTTGGGTCTAATTAATCCAGTGCTGTATTGGTTTTGACCTTTGTAAGAGAATGATAGGATGGGGATGTAGAATGTTCTACTTTGGAGGCCAGTGTATTTTGTTGATGACTTGTTTACTTTTGTCTACTACTTTTGACTTGATATGTACTCAACTTGACTGTGACTTGTGTTTTAGTTTAACGAGTTCTAGTTTGTACTAACATGAGACATGACCGAGTGTGAACTCAGTGAAATGTGCTATGTGAAAATGTGTTTGCTCCACTTGCTTTAAGAGTTGTTACTTGTGTGTGTGTGAAGTTAACAACTTGCGTATGTGTGAAGTTAATTATGGTTTAGTATGGTTGATATACATATGCATATAGATTAGCTATGAACATGGAACGAGGGCAACGACGAGGCGTGGACGCGCGACCGTGGCCTTAGACAACCCCAGGATCTAGGGGATGATCACGAATCAGTCGCAGGAAATAATCGTGAACCAAGGGCCGATGCTAATGATCAGGTAGCCACAGCCATCCAACGTATGACTGATTTGTTAGCACAAATGGCTGGTCAAAACCTTGGAAATCAACAAGGAAACCCTGTGAATCAAGTAGAAGGAGAAGACAAGGCACTAGAGAGATTTCAAAAATTTTCTCCCCCTAAGTTTGCCGGAGGTCCCGACCCCGATATAGCCGAGAATTGGTTGGAAAATATAAGGAACATATTTGATGCTTTGAATTATTCCGAAGAAAGACAAGTAACTTTTGCGGTGTTCCAATTTGAAGGAGCGGCTAGAGCATGGTGGAATGTTATCAGAAACAAGTGGGAAAGGGAACAAACCCCGAGAACTTGGATGAATTTTGTACAAGAATTTAATGAAAAGTTCCTTCCACCACTGGTCCAAGAAAAGAGAGAAGATGATTTTATAAAACTTCGCCAAGGAACCCTAAGTGTGGCTGAATATGAAACTCAATTCACGAAGTTGTCTAGATTTGCCCCAGAACTGGTACTTACAGAGCAAAAGAGAATAAGACGGTTTATTCAGGGACTTAACTTAGAAATTCAAGATGCTCTCGCAGCAGCTCAAATTGAGACATTTACCGATGCCCTTGAGAAAGCCCAAAGAGTCGAGATAACAAAATCTCAACTGAAAGCCTTTCAAACCTGAAAGAGAGATGCACCTAGTGGTAGTTCCCTTGAGGTTCCTAGAGACCGCACCTTCAAAGTCGGAAAGGAACTGGTGGATAAAATTACCTCCTATTCTTCTTATAAGATGGAGCAACTAGAAGGGACTACATCACAGAGAACTCAAACAAGAAGGGTTCAATCAAAGGAAACACCGTTGGGAAGTCAAGCCACGGTTGTCCAACCAACTTGTGGATACTGGAAAAAGTAATCACCCGAGAACAACTGTTGGGTGAAAGGAAAATAAAGTTTATGCCAGTTGGGAGTTTTACCACCAAGTTAGTCACGCCTGGAAGCAACCGAGAGAGGGTAATCGCCAAGGAAATGTAACTACTTCAACAAGTTACTGAAGGAGGAAGTCACACGAAAACGCTAGAACCTATAACCTTCTTGCTAACAGATTTCAAGATCAACTGAGGAAAGAAGGTATGAATTTTGGACTAAATTCTTTTAAGGAGGGAGATCCCCCATTTTTCCCAATATCTGAAAAATATTAAATAATTTTAATTATAGTTATTTTGGTTTGCCAAGGTGTTTATATGGTTTGTTTTGCTTTTAAAAGTGTTTGGTTTTGACTCATTGTGTTACAAAGTTTGAAAACCCTAATTTGATTAAAACCCTAGTTTTTTGAAAACCCTAAATTGGGAGAAAACCCTAATATGTATATGCAAAACCCTAGTTTGATTTGTAAACCCTAGTTTTGAAAATACATTTAAGTTTTACGCTTAATGACAAGTTTGTTATTTTTGATTTTACGTATGTAAATGCATGATTAGGAAGTGAGATTAAGATTCCTAGGTGATTAGTGGCTTTAGTAGGTGTGATTAAGCTTTGAAAGGCAAGGTTAAATTGAGTACCTATGGACTAATTTGCTAGGAAATGAAATTATGTGGTGCAAGAGGAAAATAGCCTAAGTTGTTAGGGTTTAATAGCATTACACTTTTGACCAACCCTTGACTAAACACAAAAAAAATCTATGGTCTTATCCCTTAGTCATTTTAATAGGAGAACCGCCAAAGCGGAAAAAAGGGAAGGAAAACCGTGAGAAAGGGGAAGAAAGAAAGGAAAGAAAAGAGAGGAAAAGAGAGGAAAAGAAGAAAAACTTGGGAACTCTTGCAAGGTTTAATCATTCAACCTTGATTGGAAGCTAGGAGGAGGTGATTGAAGCTTGGGAGCTTGGAGTTCTTGCCTAGAACATCAAATTTGAAGGTAATTAGTTTCACTTTGAAAGTTGGAATTTCTTGTTATTGGTGTAATTGATGTATTTGGTTGATGTTTAGGCTTGAATAATGCTTATTCTTAGCTTCTTAGATGAATATATGGGTTAGATTGTTGAATTTTCTTGTGTAAAGCTCCAGCCAAGAAGAAATGATTAGGGTTGAATTTTTGTCCATTTTTCTGTCCGAATTTGCTTGATATTTTCGAAAATGATGAGGACAGAATTAGCCTTAGAGTAAAGCATGAAAGTTGTGGACAATTGAGTGAGGATTCTACCTGTAAATTTTCAGGTGAATCAGAGCACTGTAGCATGTGAAATGACTAGAATACCCCTGATGCCCTGTTTCTGGCAGAAATGGTTTTTTGCTACTGTAATGGGTCATTTTGACCGGGAAGATGAATGTTTTTGCTTTTGATGTCTTCTTAAGAATTTTAGCCTTGTATGTTAGCTTTCTAAAGGCTTTGGAATTTCTGGATTCGGATTTGTGAGCGCCAAGTTATGATCGTTTGAATGTAGCCTGTCGGCAATTCTGACGGGGAAAATTTCCGAAACTGTTTCGATATTTTTCACCTAGAAAGAGAAAATCTGGGCAGAAGTTGTCTTCACCAAAGTTGTATCATGTTCTCTTAGCTTCGAAACGGCACCTCGTGCATTCTAATCCGATACTTGTAGCCTGAGTTATGAGCATTGGCGTACAGGGTGTCAAAACTGTCTTCTACACCTTTGGTGTGTGTTTTCCGTTTTCGCTTGCTTTCATCCGTTTTGGTCTAACGTGCATGTGCTCCTATTGCTATTTTAAGTATTTATAAGTATTTTTCAAGAGTTTTAGTTCTTTGAGGCATCGCCACGCCATTTCACATGTTGCAAATGGATTTTCTTAACTCAGTGGATTCCGTGGACATCTAAGCAGGTGTGTGATCTTCTAAATTTTCCTCGCTTGTTCCTCAACCTGAGTGTTCCTTGCATGTTTGTGAATAAATTACTCGTTGGACGGTTTAAATGCTTTTAATAATTATGTGAAGGGCGTGTGTACTTTATCGACCGGTCTACTTTGTATTCTATCGCTCAACCTGCGCTTTTCCATTGTTTGTATATTACTTCATGCATGATGTAGGCCATGTGTAATTTACCACATGGGCTGAATAAGGCCTTTCCCCTTCATCGGCCTATTCGCCGGACTCTGGTCGGGTAGGTTGGTACTTAGGGCACGGTGGTATACCTCCAGTATTACCACTAGAGTTATAAGGAGGTAGGAGGTTGAGTATTGAACAAGACGGACTGCAACGGCTTCCGGAACCTCAGTATCCTTTCACCGGTATTTCCCAGTTTATGTGTTTGTACATTTTATGCTTCTAAACTGAATTATATTAACCTATTGAGTGCTTATCTGATATATTTTTGCTCCACTGTTACTGTGTGATTTGTATGATATTAGGACCGCTCACTGGGCTTTTAGCTCATCCCTTTCAACTTTGTTTTCCTTAGCAGAATTTGAGGTCGAGAGTTTCCAAGGGTTACACTAGGTTGATTGGTTTGGAAACCTAATCTTGTATTCTGATGTAGCCCTTGTATTTTGAATTGTACTAATGGAATTTTGGATGGATAAACTTTTGTATCTGTAATTATAGTTCGGGACATTTGTGGTTCGTTAAGGAAACTTTGGGGTTTAAATGTTACAGTTGATTTGAGGATATCGATGTATTTTGTTATTTGCATTTGAACTAAGGATCTGTAGTGAGTCCCATGAGGGGCAGGCTGATTCCTTAGGGTTCGCCCTAGGGAGAGGTGGGGCTGTCACAAAATGTGAGAGCGTTCTACCCTAATTTAGTTAAACTTAGCATATTATTTTGTACAAGTGAAATGATTATGATGTTTGACAGAGTATTTTTATACTAAATCTTTAACCTAATTAACCCTTATGACAAGTATACGAATCAACGAGTATAGATTATCAAAGTCCATCTCACAGGTGTAAGGACCCGAAAATTTTATTTCTATTTGACCTATTTATTTAATTACTTATTTAATTAAATTGAATATTTGTTTAATTGTTTTAAATCATTTTAATTGCATTTACACTATCCATTACCTCATTTTATTTTAAAAACTATTTTAAAACATCAATTTGATTTTTCTGTCACTTAATTGTGAAAAAAGAAAATGGGCACGTTTTTCGAGACAAATATTTGGATTGAGAGTGATGTAAGTCCGGAGTATATAAATGGGAGAAACAGGAGTCGTATTGTCGAGTCGCGCGAATTAATCCCGACGTGACAAAAAGAGAGGTTTTATGTCCAATTGGTAGCCTTTCTTTCTTTTCCTTCATTTTTCCCAACAAAACCTCAAAAGTCAACTTAACCACCACCACTCATTCTTCTTCTTCTCCATTCCTTTTGGCCGGCCCTTCCTTTCCATTTCTTCCTTCATTTTCATCAACCAAACCCACCACAAAGTTTCACCAAAACAATCACCACCAAGCTCCACCCAATCACCAAGGAAGCTAGGGTGGTTTTCTCGTCCTTCCACTTGAAGCTTCAAGACACATCAAGGGGAGACCAAAGCTTGAATCACCCTTGCACTTTTGAGGTAGTGGCTTCTCAACCCTAATCCCTTAGTTTTCCTTAGTCTCTAATGGTTAGATTGCAGCTTTCCTTAGTTTTCCTTAGCTTGCCTTAGTTGCCTTAGTTGCCTTAGTTTTCCTTAGCTTTCCTTAGTTTTCCTTAGCTTGCCTTAGTCTCAAACAAGGCCTAGAAATCTGCCTTGTGAATCTGGAAAACAGAAATCTCAGAATTTCAAACCAGCCTAGTTTGAACTGCTATAATTTCTTTCTCAAGTGTCGGAATTGAGTTCCGTTGGTTGTGTTTGAAACTCTGTATGTAGTACTATATTGTGTATGAATTTCAGAGGTTAACTAATTTTCTGTAATGTTTGGCGAATTTTCAAAGTGCTCTGGATGTCCAGCCTGATAAGCACTGTCTTTTTACTGTAGCAGAATATTTAACAAAAATCTGGGTTAATTTCGTCCATAATTTTAATTTGATGTGTTCTGCAAAGTTTTAGAACTTTCAAAGAGGTTTCCAACGGTACCAAATGAGCAAAATTCTGACTTGTATAACTTGAGTTATGATTTTTCAAAGTTGTCAGCCCAACTTGGGAAATCGTCGAACTTTCGACTTTTTGAACTAAACTTGACTGGTGATTAGGAGAACTCATTTTTGTTCTCTTTTAATTATTTTAGGGCAAAGTGCTGATTTTGCAACAGATCAAAACTTGAACTCCGAGAACCTTGATTGATCGCGTGAATAGCTCTCACTTATTCTCAACAATTGGTGAGTGTCCAAGTGCATGTTTACTTGCTTTAAATGATGTTAATAAATTGAAAGCATGCTTGTGTTCCTCGGTGAGCGTGTACTTTATCGCGCTCACATTCTTGAATTGTCTCAAAATGAGCTTAACTGTTTAAATGGTTTCTTGTTCAACTGCTTGACTTGATTGAATTGTTTAAATTGTTTATAACTGTGGGGACGCCCAAACCCCATCGGGGATCCCTTCGCCTTGTCCGGCAACAGGGGCTAGGGCAAGGGTTGGGAAAACCATGGGTTTTTACTGTTTAAAGTACGTCGGTTGGAATGAGTCCACCGACTTGGCATACTCATAGTGGGTTGCCAAACACTTTTCAAATTTAGGAGTTCGGGCCCGGTCAAGGGGGTGTAAGTAGACGGGAGAGGGAGAAAAGTGATGAATATGGACTGTGAGAGTGAGTGGTTGACGGAGTGTCAACCTGTGGCTTGAATTGATGCGGGTGAAGAAAATAATTGCAGAGAATTGCGGAAACGTAGAGCCGGCAACTGTATCCTTTAAATTGTATTGTTTAAAAGCTTTATTGCTAAATTCACTGTTTGGCTCTTTTATTGTTTTATTAATTTATTTAATTGCTTTGAGTTGCATGTGCATGTTTTCTTGGCCTCACTGAGCGTTAGCTCATCCCAATTTGTTTTCCTTAGCAGGTTTCGAGGAGAGGCACGTGAATCGAGGAAGTTAGTACTTGTATAGGATTTCCCCTTTTTGTGTAAGATTGAAATTAATGGATGAATTTGATGGTTTACGATATTTTGGAGTTTTTATCAATGTAATTTTGATGAAATTTTGGGGTCTGTGTTTTGTGAGAGTTTATTAGTAATTTTAATATCTTATATTGATGACTTTACGAATGAATGTTTGGATTAATATTTGGGAATTTGTAGTGAGTCCTGGCGAGAGCTGGGCAGACAGTCCGCTGATACCCTTGGGTTCGCCCTTGGGAGAGGTGGGGCTGTTATAACAGGGACTAGGATTAGCAGGCACTAAAGCTTATTTACTCACTTTATTATCCAGATACACAATAAATAAAAAAGAAGCAGGCAGTATAATCATCCTTATAACTTAAAAGAGATCAAAAGAAAGGAAAATAGGTGATATAACCGGCTACAGAAATAAAGAACTTAAAACCATCCGTTAGGGTGGTAGAACTAACCCTTAATGACAATAACAAGAAAGCAATAAAACCAATCGATAGGGTAATTGAACTAACTGTTTTGGTAGTAATTTATAAAGTTAAGAAAATAACAAGTTAGATAGAGTTAGTGTAAGAGTTAGGTAAGAGGATTCCTAGGGTTAGAATCCTTTGTTAAGTCAAGATTAGAAGTTAATTTGATTAATTATGCTTTTAGTCTAGCTTTTAGTCTAGATTTGACAAAACGAGGTGTGCCAGGTGGTACTCAAGGGCAATTTGACAAAACTGTGCCCCCTCCTAAGTTTGGCCGAGGGTCAGGTGGAGGACGATTTTCGGGGACACCAAGAGGGGCCCCGTCAGGTGGGGTTCAAGGTGGGAGAGGAGCACAAAGAGGAGCCTCAAATGGAGGTTCTATATCGATTCCTCGTGTAAATTATGGATACAGCGGGAAACCAAACCATACAGAAGATAACTGTTGGAGGAAGGAGAGAAAATCCTTGCGCTGTGGAAGCGCCGAGCACCAAATTTCATCCTGCCCTAATCTGCCCCGTGACGAGAATACAACCTTATAGTCAGGTAAACTAAATCCAAAATCTAACCAACCAGCTATAGGTGGGAATAGGTATCGAGTTCCTACTAGGGTTTATGCTCTGGATCAACGCCCAATTCCCGAGTCATCTGAGGTAGTCGAAGGTACGATTCCTGTGTTCCATCGTTTAGCTAAGATATTAATCAACCCCGGTACCACTCATTCTTTTGTGAATCCTGCTTTTATGTGTAATATTGATGTTAAATCTACTAGGCTACCCTATGATTTGGAAGTTAGTACACCTACAGGCAATCAACGTCTAGTCACAAGCACAATCTTTAGAAATTGTGAGATTTGGATTGGGGAACAAAAATTGATGATAGATCTAATAGGTCTGGATATCAAGGGGTACGACGTGATCAGAGGAATGGATTGGTTAGCTCACTATCATGCTCGGTTGGATTGTAAGACTAAAGTGGTGGAATTTTGTATACCGGGAGAGGCGACTTTGAAGTTAGATGTGCGGGGTAGGTTAGCCTCATCTACACTTATTTCTGGAATTTGGGCTAGAAAATTATTGAGCAAAGGAGCACAAGGTTACCTAGCTTTTCTAATTAACACTCCTGGGGATAAGGTGAAATTGGAAGATGTCCTAGTGGTCAATGAATTCCCGGAAGTATTTCCCAGCGAGTTAGTGTCGTTACCGCCAGAAAGGGAAATAGAATTTAAGATTGATTTGGTACCTGGGACAACTCCTATATCGAAAACCCCGTATCGAATGGCACCTGCTGAACTCAAAGAATTAAGATTACAATTGCAAGACTTGTTAGAGCGAGGGTTTATTCGAGAGAGTGAATCCCCGTGGGGAGCTCCAGTTCTATTTATGAAAAAGAAAGACGGCAGTTTGAGGTTGTGTATTGATTATCGTGGGTCGAACGATGTGACTGTGAAGAATAAGTATCCATTACCACACATTGATGAGTTATTTGACCAATTACAGGGGGCCATGGTATTTTCTAAATTGGATCTTAGGCAGGGGTATTATCAGCTGCGGATCAGGAAGGAAGATATACCAAAAACTGCTTTTAACTCTAGATACGGGCATTTTGAATTTGCAGTGATGCCTTTTGGCTTAACTAATGCCCCAGCTGCATTTATGGATCTGATGCACCGAGTCTTTAAACCCTATCTAGACCAGTTTGTGGTGGTGTTCATTGATGATATCCTGGTATATTCTAAAACTCGAGAAGACCATGAGCAACATCTAAAGATAGTTTTACAAACCCTAAAGGACCATCAATTGTATGTTAAATTCAGCAAATGTGACTTTTGGCTGGAACAAGTATCCTTTCTTGGGCATGTGATCTCTAGGGAAGGAATCTCAGTGGATCCAGCAAAGGTGGAGGCTGTTACTGAATGGAAGCGGCCAGAAAATCCGACAGAAGTTCGTAGTTTCCTGGATTTGGCGGGGATATTATCGACGGTTCATTAAGGATTTTTCAAAACTTGCAGGACCTTTATCTGATTTGACAGAGAAACATGGAAACTTTGTTTGGACCCCTAAGTGTGAAGCTAGTTTTCAAGAACTGAAGAAGAGATTAACCTTGGCACCAATCTTAACTTTACCCAATGGGAAGGATAGTTTCACTGTATACATTGATGCTTCGAGAGAAGGTTTGGGGTGTTTGCTAATGCAAAATGGAAGCTTGATTGCTTATGCTTCTAGGAAGTTAAACCCCCATGAGCTAAACTACCCAACCGATGACTTGAAATTAGCAGCTGTTGTGTTTGCTTTAAAGAAGTGGAGACATTATTTGTATGGGGTGGTTTTTGAAGTCTATACAGACCATAAAAGTCTTAAGTACCTATTTTCTCAAAAGGAGTTGAATCTGAGACAACGTTGGTGGATGTAATTTTTGGAGGATTATGACTATATGATTAATTACCATCCGGGGAAAGCTAATGTGGTAACAGATGATTTAAGTCGAAAAGCTCAAATAGCAGGGTTGATGATTAAAGAGTGGGATATGTTAGAAAAGGTTTGTAAATGGAATCCTTATCTTGAATGCCAAAGTGGTGTTTGGAAACATCGCAGTTAAGTTCACTCTACTAGATTGAATCAAGGAGATTCAAAGAGATGATCCTGTGGTACAGAAATGGAAGGAAAAGGTAGAAAAAGGAGAGTTACCGAATTTTAATCTTAGTCCCGAAGGAATTTTAAGGTTTCGAGACCGAAAGGTTGTACCCAAGAATGGAACATTGAAAAATGAGATTTTGGAAGAGGCTCATCGTTCTAAGTATACGATTCTCCCCAGCAGTACCAAGATGTATCAGGATCTAAAAAAGTTATATTGGTGGGATAACATGAAGAAAGAAATTGCCCAACATATTCAAACATGCCTCACATGTCAACAAGTAAAAGCGGAACATCAAAAACCTTCTGGTTTGCTACAACCACTTGAGATACCTGAATGGAAATGGGAGCACATTACGATGGATTTCGTTTCTGATTTGCCACGAACACAAAGAGGTCATGATGCCGTTTGGGTAGTGGTCGATCTCTTAACCAAGTCAGCTCATTTCTTACCCATGAACATGAAGTACTCCATGGAAAAATTAGCTCAACTGTACATGGGTGAAATTGTAAGACTACATGGGGTGCCAGTTAGCATAGTTTCTGATCGACATCCTCGATTCGTGTCTCGGTTTTGGCAAAAACTACAGGAAGCCTTAGGGACCAAGTTGAACCTTAGCACAACTTACCATCCTCAAACTGATGGACAATCAGAAAGAACCATTCAAACCCTGGAAGATATGTTGGGGACGTGTGTTATGGATTTTGGAGGTAATTGGGGACAGTACATGGCATTGGTAGAGTTTGCTTATAACAATAGCTATCATTCATCTATTCAAATGGCACCGTATGAAGCTTTATATAAAAGAAAATGCCGGTCACCAATTTATTGGGATGAAGTAGGGGAGAGAAAAATCTTAGATCCGACCATAATGCCCTGGATGGAAGACGCACTAGACAAGGTCAAAATGATGCGTTAGAAACTTCAAACCGCCCAAAGTCGGCAGAAGAGCTACGCCGATAACCGAAGAAAAGATTTGGAATTTGAAGTTGGTGATAAAGTGTTTCTTAAGGTCACACCACTGCGAAGTGTCACAGCGGGAAAAAGGAAGAAACTTCAGCCAAGATACGTCAGACCTTTTGAGATTCTTCAGAGAGTGGGTAGTGTGGCATACCGATTCCAGTTACCATCAAGTTTATCCAGGATCCACGATGTTTTTCATGTCTCAATGTTGAAGAAATATCATCCGGATCCAACACATGTCTTGAAGTTAGAAGAAATTGATATAGATGAGTCACTGACCTATGAAGAGAAACCTGTACAACTTTTGGATCGAAAAGTGAAGGAATTAAGAAATAAGAGAATTCCTTTGGTGAAAGTCCTGTGAAGAAATCATGGAATAGAAGAAGCAACTTGGGAAATGGAGGAAGAAATTCGAAAGAAATATCCGGAGCTATTTACCAGTCAAGGTCAGAATTTCGAGGACAAAATTCTTTTAAGGGGGAGAGAGTGTGAGAACCCGAAGGGAAAAAAAAAAGGAGAGAAGAAGAAGAAAAGAGGGAATTTTACTTGAGTGCACCATATAATCATTTAGTGCATTAATTTTCCTAAGTACTCAATTTCGTGTGTATTTCATGGTTTAATTTAGGATTTCATTTTTCATTTTTTATATGGACAAATGCATGAAACTTATGTGGTTTTATGTGGGTCACATTTTAATTAAGGGATTGGAAGGCAATTTGCAAAGATATTATCCAAATCTTGGCCAAGATCATGACACTTGTCAACCATCCCTCAACCCCTTGACTTAAGCTCTTCTATTTAATCCTTTAATTTCAAAAATTTGAACTAAATTTCCCTCTCTTATCTCTCCTCTTGGCCGGCCACTCCACCATGAAGAACAACAAAACCCTAAGCTAGAAATTAGTGATTTTAGTGAAGAAAAACAGCTTTAAGTGAAATCCTAGCCTAGATTACTACTTAAACCTCAAGCTTTGTTGCAAGAAGTGAAGTTCTTGGGTGGATTTCTCTCACTCTTCTAGCAAGGTAAATCCTCACTTAATCATGCTTTAATGAACTTTAAATTCAAAGAGGATGTTAGTTAGGTGTGATTAAAGTGCTTTTGGTTGTTTGGAAGGAAAGATTATGGAAGGAAATCTTGTGTTTGAGAACTAGAGTTTGGGTTTTTATTTTAGGCCACCAACTGTTTGATGAATTGTTTGTTGATTTGTGATGCTTTGATGATGGAGTTATTTTCTGTTTTAGCATGTTAAACACCTTGTTAAGTGGTGGAAATAACTTTAAAGAGTTGATTGAAGAAAATGCATCAAGGCTAAAAATTTCGCAGGAAATCAAGAATGAAAAATAGTGAAATTTCTGAGATTATTGTTGATTGTAGAAAATGAGTTAGAGCTTGATCCTTATACCATTACAAAGCTCTATGAACTTAGTTTTAAACGCAGCTGACGGAGCTTGATTTCGATTTTTCTACGTTGAGTTATGGCTATTTTCCCGAGGCTGCTCGACCAACCTGTAATCATTCTGATAGTTTTCTTACGACTCTGAGATTTGCCATTTTGACTATGATTAAGCATGATTTGATGTTTCACCTCTTCACAAAAGTTGTAGTACTATGTCTTAGCTTCGAAACGCCATAAAGTACACCTCGATCCTCTAACCATAGCCACAGTTATGACTAAATTACTGAGGCTCGGCAAGCCTATCAAATGTTAGTTTCATTTCCACAAATGCCATTCTCATTCCTTTTGATTCTTGTGCATTCTTGCCATGTCCCGACCCAC
This sequence comes from Gardenia jasminoides, assembly GCA_013103745.1. NCBI lineage: Eukaryota > Viridiplantae > Streptophyta > Magnoliopsida > Gentianales > Rubiaceae > Gardenia > Gardenia jasminoides. Next base: position 43,054,708 of record CM023103.1, read on the forward strand.
TCATTTATGATTCTAACATGTTGATAAGCTTTTCATTTGATCATCCTTATAATTGGGATTGGTCATTTTATGGTTTGTACATTCAAGTGTGATTTTTATCAAGTAAAAGAATAACGAGCAGATGCATTAGGTCTTCTTGTCTGGGTAGCCGAACTTAAATATTTTCGTTTCATTTGTTGTTAGACTTGGAAGAAGGAAATAGAAAAGACTTGGGTGCGAGCACTTGAAGATACTTTCCTTGATTAGGTGAGTGTTCCATGCTTGTTACTTGACCAACTTGATAGTTGAAATATTGAAATACTTGAACTATGTGATGATTTGTGTTATTATGGCTTGTGAGCCAATTAATGTGATCGAAATGAGTGCGTACCTTATCACACTCGATCTCTTGTGCTTAGAATTTTGTACTTGGATATTTGAATTCATGTGAAATGGCTTTTGGCCACATTGGATTTGTGAGTCGCTTGGGTGGTATCCCATCGACAAATATGATTTGTTTCGAGCTCAAAACCTAGTTGGTGAGTCAATTGACTCTAGTCGGCATGGGCTTGGTTGGGAAAGTTGACGAGCCACAGGGTATGATATGTGAATCCGGAAATCTGGTATACTCGAGTATCACCTAAAATTTGATTTGTTGGGGTGTTCGGGCCTGGTAAGGGGGTGAAACGGTGGACGGTGTTTGATGATAAGTAGGGATCTACTGATTGACCCTAAGCTATAAATGTTGACGGAGAGTCAACAGGATGTGATTTGATCAAGTTTTGGGGAATTTGGCTTTTGAAAGCCATCCGTATCCTTTAATTGAATATGTTCAATTTATTTGGTGAATTTATTTGTGATACTTGTTTGTTAAGTGAATTCTTCTAGTATACCTGGCTGCTTGTTTTTGGAACCTCATTAAGCTTTTAGCTCACCCTATTTTTCTTTTGTTTTCCTTAGCAGAGGGATTTGCTTGAGTTCAGGGTTGGAAGTACGTACGAGTAGTATAAGTTTTGTTGTTACTTTTGTATAAGGGATGATGTACTAGTAAACCCTATCATGGATAAGTTTAGATGTTGGTTTTGTATCCTTAATTCCCAGTTGAATTTTAATTTTGAATTGTGGTGTGAATTTATGTAACTACGTGGTTGACTTTTGAATTTGGGAGAACCTAGTTTTGTAAGTTTTGAGTTGTTGGTTTATATTGGCTATCGAGTCCTGGCGAGAGCTGGGCAGGCAGTCCGCTAACCCCCTTGGTTCACCTTAGGGGAAGGTGGGGTGGTCACAAAATCACTCACAAATAGATCTCTCAAATAAGATTAGTACAAGAATGCCTTTCACTTTCTATTTAAAGCTCTCTTTCAAAATGAATGACATAGACTAACAAAATACAAGTAAAACTAAGAGACTAGAGCTAACCTTTGGCTTCTTTACTATTTCTACTCTCTCTAATGATGTCTAATGATTTACAATGATGCTTGAAACATTGAGAATTAAGTGGTATTTATAGATGTTTTAGAAAGGGAAATATCTTCATAATATTGTCATAAAGTGATTCTACATTTCTCCGAATCTATCTTTTACACTTACAGCTGAAATTCTGGATTGAAAATGATCATAAATGAATTGAAAATGAGCTGCAAGTTGCAGCAAGTTGCAAGCTATCATTCTCAGGGTTCCATGAGGTAGGATCTTTAAGGCACAGCTCGAATATCGCCTCGCGGATACACTTCCTTTGTCTCAAATGAGAGAGAAACGCGAGCCTTTCGATCCTTGAATTGTTAATTTCCACTTCTAGGTCACATATCAGTTCAAAAATGCTACTTTTGATCATACCGATCCCTTAATTTTGCACTTAATATCAATTTAGCTGCAAAACATACAAAAACATATCCAATTAACACATTAAGCCACATTTGTGCATGTTTTGGATACATAAACACTATTGCATGAAAAACAATTACAAAGGAGTTTAGTTCTTCCATTTTATATATAAAACACACATTAAAACCCTATTAAAATAGGTAAATTATATACTAATCAAACTCTCCTACACTTGAACTATTGCTTGTCCTCAAGCAATAAAAGTTATAAACCATCACAATAGTTCAAATGCATCTCTTAATCTCATATGTTCATGTATATCCTTCAATCTCTATTCCTCCAAAAAAAAAATCAAGATGAAGAATCAACCATAAATACTCATCATTCCAAGAAAAAGAGAAAGAATTATATCAAAAATTAAGACTAACTCAACTCATTTCGTCCCTTCAACTCAATCTCACTTTCAAGTAATTTACATGGTCAAGTCAAACACATTAGTCCCATGATCATTTTGTTTTGTTCAAAGGAGAAATATATTCAACACATACTAAATAGCTTCCTCAAGTAGTGAAAATGCCTTTTGATATGAAGATCAACATAAGTAGTGTAAGGACGCGGAAGAGATTATTTCATTGTGCCCATGTTAATTGAATTGCATCTTCTTTATTTACTTAATTAATGATTTTGTATCTTAGTAATTTTATTAATTGTTGCTCGTGGAGGTTAGTGAAATGTGTAAGTGTGATTTTTGTGGGATGTGTGAGCAAACTTTAGAAAGAAGAGAGAGTTTAGTGCAAAGGATTTTGAGAGAACCTGTAAGAGATTGACATGTGGCATCTTCTAAACCAAGTGTTATCTTATACTACACCAACCAAGCTTCCTCTTTCTACCATTCATTTTCTTGTCTTGGAAAGAAGAGAGAGAGAGAGAGAGAAGAGAGAGCAAAAAACTCCATTTCATCTCCAAGTCTTGCCCCAAATTCCACCATTAACTTCCACTAAACTTCATTCTTGTTTTAAGCTTGAAGATTAGAGTTTGTTGGAGAAGGCTTGGCCAAACTCTTGGTGTCATTCTTCTAGAGCTTGTAAGAAGAGGTAACTTGCTAAGATTTCCTTATTTTTTCATTCTTGTGGTATATCTAAGTAGGTCTAAATAGATTTATGGGTTTGCAAGCAGAATCTTATGGTAGATTTCATTTATATCTAATATTTGTGACTATGAAATTTATGTCTTTATGTGTTCCTGGATGATGGGAAATCTTGATGGAAATTGATGTCACATAGTCTAGATGAGTTGCTTGTGTTGCCTTGTGAATATTACATGAAATGAGGTTGAAAAGTTGGAGTTTCATGGGAAAAAAAAATCTTGAACCATAAATGTTGGAAAATTTCATAAAACTGGCCGATTTTGGAAAGAGATTTCAACTTTGATTTCTTATTTTTGCTGGTGATTATGGTTGGATTTTCATGCTACAAGTTTCATATAATTCTTATCAGTGCTTGCATGTTGAATTTGAGCCAAGGAAATGAAGTTTTGTTGGTAAAAGTTTCATATTTACAAGTTGTAGCAAACCTGAAATTTTCGCAGGTTTCACTGAACAGTTTGGGAAAAACAGCTATATCTTTGTGTAGGAAAATTGAAATTTAGTTTCATTTGTTGTGTTTGAAATTAAACTAGAGATATTTGAAATTCATGTTCTAGTTCAATTTCTATAAATACCAACAAATTTACAAAGTTGGGTGAAAAATCAAACCTGTTTTGTTTTCTGCTTTTGTGCCAATAGTGAAATGGACGTGAAATTTGACTAATCTATAAGCTGAATTTCACAGAGATGTCTTCTAGAGATTTTTAGTTCATTGAATCTAATTTCTAACGGTGCAAACTTTATGATTTTCAAACCTATGGAACTCAAGTTAATACTTTTCAAAGAATGTCACCAAGGCTGGAACTTTTATGAGTAAACCTAGTGTCGAAGTTAGAAAACTTGGCTTGTTTCTTCAATGTATTGGTTTGGCTATTTCATGACCTTTTACTTGAAACCTCCTAAAGGATTTTGACATTCCTTTATATGTGAATGTTACTTGATTTGAGCAAATGGAACTTGATGATTTTGAAAAGAAACTTGGGATTGAATTTGAAAGTAAACTTGCTCGAATAAATGAGTTTTGGGAGGATGAACTTTTATGGTTCACTTATGTATTATATTTGCTCTCAGGGTTTCAAAGCGAACAAGAAGATGATCCCATAGTGGACACTTAAAGTTCCTTTTTCTTGGTGAGTGTTCTAAGTGCATGCTACACTTCTTACTTGCTTGGCTTCAATGATTTGTGAAACTTGAACTTCTTCTTGAAATATTTGAATCTATTGATGTGAAAAAGGGATTGAGAAAGTGTATACTTTATCACATTCAACCTCCCTAACATGAATTACTGTGATTGTGATAAATGACTGATTGTGTGAGGACCTGAAAATTCATTTTATTCGACCTAATTAATTAATTAATTAATTATTTTCTCTGAATACTTCATTTAGATCCTTTTAATTGCAAATACGCTATGCGTTACTTCCTTTTATTTTAAAAACCTTGTTTAACATCAAATTAATTTATAAATTACAAAATTCCATATTTTCATAAAATTTCTTTATTAATTTAGTTTGAAGTATTTGATTGTCGTATATCAATTGTAACGGCACGAAAAGTTTTAAAATGCATTTTTGCACGTTTAAACTATGTTCTCGATTTAAACTATTTGAATGGTTAAATTTCACACTCGGGCATAGGATCGACTATTAGACGTAAGTTTCGAATGTTAGAATATGTATTCAGAGTATATAAATGAGAGAAATCGGGATCGTAGTATCGCGTCGTGTAAATTTTCACGACACGACACGACACGACAAAAAATGGCCTTACGTCAAATCAAGCAACTTTCTTCCATTTGTTTTATTTCTTCCAATAAAGCCCCAAAAGTCAAATGAACTATTCATTTTCTTCTTCCTCCTCTCCTTCTTGACCGCAGCTCTCTCCATCTCTTCCCCCTCCATTCCATTTTCAAGAATCAACTACAAAACCTCCATCCTTGCAACCAAACCCACTTGAAGATCTTGCTAACTTTCTTTGGGAAATTCGGACTAGCTTGGAAGAGAGGAGAAACTGGTTTTGAGCTTGAGGATTGAGGGCTTTTGTGAGCCATTTCATCCACCGTCAATCAAGCTTCTTGTTGGAATTGGGGGTAAGCTTTCTAGACACCAAAATATTGTTCAATTGGTTCATTTTCCTAGGTTAAGAGAGCTTGTAGCTCTTTGAGTTGGATTTTGTTGTTAATTGATGAAAGTTGGCTCTATGAAATCCCACCACATGTGAACTTGGGGCTGTTGATGATGTATTGTGTGTGCGTGAGGTGTTTATGTGGTGTTTAGTTGCTAAAAATGAATGAGGAAAGAAGAGGAGGAAACCGAGAGGAAAGGAAATGCATGCTGCCCTGTTTTTGTCTACTTTGATCGCTACCTTTTCGTGTGAGTTTTTAGCTGAAATTTGGTAAAAACGTAGCTTACATACTAAGAGTTTTGACTGCAAAATTTGGTATTTTTATAGTACCATTTCATTGCTCAAATAATGTCTCAAAGTTGTTCTTTGAATCTGGAATTTCTGGAAATCAGGGTTGGTCATGCAGCCTATTTACAACTATTGTAACTTGATGTAGGAAGGTCCAAAATGAGTTCTGTTTGTTACGTTTGAAACTAGAATCTGAATTCTTTTAGTAGTATAAATTTCAAGGGCTAGTTCAATTTTCGTGAATTTTGACGAATTTTCAAAATTGACTGAAAATCAAAACTGATATGCTTTATTTACACTGTGACAGCAGCTTTAAGCTGAAATTTGATTAGTTTTCGATTCGAATCTTGTAAAAGTGTCTTCTCGAGAGTTTTAGTTTATTGAGTCTATTTTCCAAAGGCATAAGATTCGTAATTTTTGGACTTACAGAACTCAAGTTATGATTTTCAAAAAATACTAAAAACTGAAACCTTTTCCAAGAAAGCTTAAAATCTAGAATTTGAGTGTTCAAAACTGCTACTTGTCTTTTGGGGTTATTTTGCCCTATTTTAACACCATTATTTCGTGATTATTCACTGTTAAGATGATGGTCTAGATGAGGGGTAGACCCCTTGCAAAAATGAGCATTTTTTGGTGCATAAAAACGTTTGGCAAAACATGTGAAACTTGAAGAACCAAATCTGGAATTTTGCTCTTCACACAAGTGCCGAATTATTGCCCTATTTTTGAAACGTTTTCATTCAAGTTTTTGCTACCATTTTGCTTCCATTTGATAAGGGAATACTGCTAGAGCTTTTGTGTCAATACTTAAGTGACTTGGGGCTGTTTTAGTTGAGCAAAATGTTTGAAAATCACAGGGAAGAAAATCTGGCAGTTTAAATTCCAAGGTTTTCGTAAACTTTGGCTATCTAAAAAGTTATCTTCCTGTGCGAGTTTTTGGTTCAAATTTGGTACACACATATTCTATCAAGTGAAGTTTGAGTGTAAAAAATTTGGTAATTTTTCAATAGCATTTCGATATCCAAATGTTGTTCCAAACACAGCTTTTCAATTCTGAAAATTGTAGCCGTCAGTCTTGTGAACCTCTGTACTTCTGTCGGCTATAACTCTTTGCTCGGGAGTCAAAATTGAGTGCCGTTGGTGGCATTTAAAGCTAGACTTCACAAGCTTTCTAACGGTATAAGGTTCACATACTAGTTCTTTTCCTATCAATACCAGAAAAATCGCAAAGATGGCTGATCTACTAGCCTGATTTTCCTGTTTTGCTGTTGTTGCTGGATTTCTGGTTCGTTTTAGCTCAGCCTACTTCAGGAATTTTCAAGTGATGTCTTCTAGTGATTTTAAGCATGTGAATCCAGTTTCTGTAGCTTCAAGCCTTGCCCAATTCCGAAGTATATTGAGTGAGTTATGGCCAGAGAAAGAAGCTTTAGTTGAGTGATTTTTGGTGAACTTGGAGAGTTAGGTTAAATCTTAAGTTTTAACCGTTTGAATTAAAAGTGATAGTTCCATTTTGGCTTAGGTGACCAAGAGGTTGCGGAAGTTGGCCCGGCTACCGAAGTTTAAGCTTCTTGCTCGTTCACTTATTTTACAGGACTTCGGTGAGTGTCCAAGTGCATGTTATTAATGCTTTAATTAATGTAAATGATTTGAAAAGCATGATTGTATGCCTAGGCGAGTGTGTACTTTATCACACTCACCATAATTGGATTGCTTCTAAGTGATTTCCACTGCTTGAATTGTCAATTGTTTGACCGCTTGAACAATTGTTACTTGAATTACAATTGCTTGAATGATTGTTATTGCTATTGAAAATTGTGGGGACGCCCAAACCCCATCGGGGAACCTTTCACTTCGACCGGCAATAGGGGCTTGGTCGAGGGATTGGTGAACCATGGGTCTTAAAAGTGTTATGTCGGTTGGAGTGCGCTCGTCGACCAAGGTATACTCGAGTATTACCAACTTTACATATTTTGATGAGCGGGCCCGGTATAGGGGGTATAAGTAGACAGGTGAGGGTTTCAAGTAGTGTCTACAGGATGTGAGAGTGTGGTTGACGGAGTGTCAACATTTTGATTTGAAAGTCGAAGCTCATGAAATGGACCGGACATGATTATGGAAATGCAAGATTTTGGATCGGGGGTACATGCTACGTCCCTGAGGACGGTGGACACCTCTCCCACCCGTATCCACCTATATCCTTTATATGGTGTTATCAAATTACTTTACGTGAAATATTACTTGTTTTACTTTAAATTGTATTATTTGTTAAAATATTGCTCTATCTTGCTTGCGTGTATGCTTTCTTGGCCTCACTGAGCGTTAGCACACCCCAATATATTTGTTTTCCTTAACAGGTTTTGAAGTGGGGATTGTAGATCGAGAATTTTAGTTTCTTTGGTAGGATTTTTGTATAGGATTGATATTAATTGTGAAGTTAATGGTTTATTGTACTGGAAGTTACTATTATTGTAATTTTGATAAAAATTATGGAGGATTTACTCTTGTAAATTAATTAGTAAATTAGGGTGTTAGGAATGAATACTGGTAATTATATTTTGTATTTTGTAGTGAGTCCTGGCGAGAGTTGGGTAGGCATCCCGCCAATACCCTTGGGTTCACCCTTGGGAGAGGTGGGGGCGTCACAGATTACTACAAGTTGTGAGTGCCTCAAATTCAAATTTTATTTCAAAATGCATAATAATGTTTATATTGTATTTATTCATTAAAATATATTTTGATGTAATTCTTGTATTTTGAATTGTACTTATGGAATTCTGAATGAATAAACTTTTGTATCTGTAATTAGAGTTTGGGACAGTTGTGGTTCGCTAAGGAAGCTTTGGGGTTTAAATGTTACATTTGACTGGAGGATATTAAAGTTATTTTGTTATGTGAAGTAATTGCTCGCAATTGAATTGAGGAACTGTAGTGAGTCCCGACGAGAGTTGGGCAGGCGACCCGCCGAACCCTTTGGTTCGCCTTAGAGGGAGGTGGGGCTGTCACATCTAACATGTCAAATGAGCAATTCATCATAAAGTATTTTACACTTAAACAATTTATTCACAAACATGCAAGAAACACTCACCTGTAGTAGAAGATTACACATCTGTCTCGAGTATATATTCTAGTTCAAAATCGATCCTTGAAGTCAAATTCAAAATCAAAATAAAGTTTAACTTAACAAAATGGACAAACCAAAATATAAAAATTTAGGGTTTCCAAAATAAAAGAGATTAGGGTCTAACCTACCAAAACTTAGGTGAACTAAGGTCTATCCAAGTTAGTTTTTCAAAAGAATTGCCAAGGTTCAAAAGTGAATCGGAAGTGGAAATCAAGGACAAACCCAAGTACAAGCTAGGTCAATCATTCAAGTATGATATGGAGTGAAAAATATTCATTCGAACCAAATAAAAGGAATTGAACCAACAAAAGTGAAGAAAGAAAATGCAAAGGTGAAGAACTTGTGGTGACAGTTTTGTCATCCTTTGGTGTTTTGATCACAACTGAAGCTACACTTATCAGATTGAGATGAATTTTATGTTTTTTCGAAACTATGACATAGATCTACATTTTATATGCAGACATCAAAATCTGATTATGCATTTTCATAGACAAAATTCGCAATATCAGAAGTATTAGAAACTGTCGGATCAATGATCAGGGCATTTGAGCAGTTTTGGGAAAAAGGCCATAACTCAATGTAGAAAAGTCAAAATCAAGCACCGTCAATTGCGTTTGAAACTAAATTTAAAGATATTTCAAGGATATAAAATTAAAAGCCTAATTCATTTCCTACAAGTGCCAGAAGATTTGGAAATTTGACTAAAAATGCTCTTTGATTTGTAGTCCTATTCCTTAGTTTCATCAAAAGCATCTATCTTTTCTAGTTTAATTTGAAGGAAATCTTCGTGCATGTTGAGTTCAAAGGTTTATGAATTATTTTAGGCAAAATCTTCACCAATTCATCATCAAATTTCCAAGAAATAAAACACATAATATATCTCTCTTTCTCGGGTTCTAGGCTGGAAATTTCGAGCAAGGATTCTTCAACTTTTTATCAAGTTTCATCCCTTTTAACTTGTTCAAAATATCAATCACACATATAGGCTAGATTCTTAGAAGACAACATCATCAAGGTCTCAAATATAAAACCATAACTAAACCGTCTCAACAAGCTCAAAATTTGGAATTTTTCCAGCTTTAAGAATGAACTTTTCATTCTTCACAACTCATGTTAAACAACTAAAATATAACATGCAATCATATATAACCAAAATACAAGTCTTATGTCTTAATTATATAGCAAAATTTCAGTCAAAACTCACATGCATGCCCTTTAAACTAACTGACCAGCTTATAATCAAAATTTCTAGCAATCATCATCTCAACAAGGGTTTTCTTCCAAGAAAACTTAAGTTTCAAAGCTCAACTCAACATGAAATCATAAATTACAAAGGTAAGAGTTATAGGCTAGAGTTTCAAAGAAAATAAAAGAGTTTTCTTGGTTGAATTTTAACCTTTCCCCTTCAAAGATTGAAGCTGGAATTAGTTTGAGTAAGATGGAAATCCTTCTAAACTTGTTTGCAAAATTTCCTAGCAAAACTTGAAGCTTTTCTTGCTCCCAACCTCTTGGCCCTCACTCGCTCCTCAAGCTCTCTCTATCTAAATGGAACACAAGAATAAAACGAGGGTTTTTGTCTTGAATTTTTGGTTTCACAAAAATGGGTTGGTTGCATGGTTATTTTTGAAAAGAATGAAGGGTAATTTTGTCTTTTAACATGATTCTTGACAAATGGCAATTTTGTGACACTTGTCATTTTTTTCTTGCGTGAAATTGATATAATTCTAATCTAACCAATCTGCTTCTTATTAATCCTAATTTTACCCGATAATTTTTATTCTAACAACTATTAGGTCCTTATTTAATTATGAAAATTTTCAATTTATACCTATGTACTCATATTTTTCACAAAACAAAAGAGATATAATTATGTAATTAAATTTCTATATGTATATACATGCATAAAATGAATTTAAATTTTTGGGTTTTTACATATATGGATCAATTTGTAGTAATCTTCATCGATGATATTCTGGTTTACTCTACGACATGAGAACATCATGAGCAACATCTGAGGATGGTGCTACAGACCCTAAGAGAGCATCAGTTGTATGCTAAGTTCACTAAATGTGAATTTTGGTTAGAGGAGATATCTTTTCTAGGGCATATAATCTCTAAAGATGGAATTACTATAGACCTAATGAAGGTAGAAGCCATCGCTAAGTGGAAATAACCAGAGAATCCTACTGAAGTTCGTAGTTTCTTGGGTTTAGCAGGATATTATTGCCGATTCATTAAGGGTTTCTCCAAAATTGCTGGATCGTTGACCGAGTTGACTAAGAAGCATGGTAGATTTGTTTGGAATGCTAAGTGTGAGGCTAGTTTTCAAGAACTGAAAAGGCAATTGACTATGGCACCGGGTTTGACCTTACCAAGTGGGAAGGATGGCTTTACAATGCCTCAAGAGAAGGGTTAGGGTGTGTGTTGATGCAAAATGCAAATGTGATTGCTTATGTCTCTAGGAAGTTGAAACCCTATGAGCAAAATTGTCCAACCCATGATCTAGAGCTAACTGCTGTGATTTTTGCCCTAAAGAAGCGGAGAAATTATTTGTATGGGGTGATTTTTGAGGTATACACAGATCATAAGAGTCTTAAATATCTATTCTCCCAGAAGGACTTGAATTTGAGGAGCGTCGGTGGATGGAGTTTTTGGAGGACTATGATTGTACTACTAATTACCACCTGAGAAAGGCAAATGCGGTAGCAGACGCTTTAAGTTGAAGAGTTCAAATAGCTAGATTAATGATCAAGGAATGGCACTTGTTAAAGAAAGTTAGTGAGTGAAACTCTCACCTGGAACTGCAAAAGGTGATTTTTGGGAATATCACTATATTGTCTACCCTGTTGAATCACATTAGAGAGATGCAGAAGAAGGACTCTATGGTGTCAAAGTGGCTAGAGAAAGTGCAAAAAGGAAAGCTACCGGATTTTAATTTAGGATCTGATGAAATCTTGAAGTTCCGGAATAGGATAGTGGTGCCAAAGGATGAAGGGTTAAAAAGGAAAATTTTGGAGGAAGCTCACCATTCTAAATACTGTGAGGACCCGAAAAATTCATTTTTGTTCGACTTATTTATTTAATTAATTGTTTACTTTCTCTGAATAATTGATTTAGATCCTTTTAATTTCAATTACACCATACATTACTTCCTTTTATTTTAAAACCTTGTTTAACTATCAATTTAATTTATAAATGAGAGAAATCGGGATTGTAGTGTCGCGTCGCGTGAATTGATCCGACACAACAAAAGTGGCTATACGTCAAATTACCCAACTTCCCCTCATTTCTTTCATTTTCCACAAAGGCCCAAAAGTCAACAAACAATCCCTTTCTTTCTTCTCCTTAAAACCGGTTCTCCCCTCTCCCCTTTCTTCCCCAATTTCTCTCCAAAAAATAGCCACCCCTCTTCATCTACTTCCTCTCCTTGATTCTTCATAAAACCACCAACACAAACCCTCCATCTTGCACTCAAAAACACTTCAAGAGTTTGCTAGTTACCTTGGTGAATTGGGTCCAATTAGGAGGAGAGGATAACCGGTTGTTGGGGCTTGAAGATTGAGGGATTTTGGGAGCTAGTTCATCCACCCTAAGCCAAGCTTCTTGTTGGATGAAAGGTAGGGTTTCTCACACCATAAACCTTGCTCTTTTGTTTCATTCTTTAGCTAAGAAAGCTTATGGTTCTTTGTATTGGATTTTATTGTTGATTGGTTGAATGTGGGCTCTATGAAATCCCACCACATGTGAACTTGGGGCTGTGGATGATGTATTGTGTATGTGTGAGGTGTTTAATTGGTGTTTAGTTGCTAGAAATGGAAGAGGGAAAAGAAGAGGAGAAACCGAGAGGAGAGGAATGCATGCTGCCCTATTTTTGGTTGCTTTGATCGTAGTCTTCCCATGTGATTTTTCAGTCAAAATTTGGTAAAAATGTAGCTTACATACTGAGGTTGCTGCCTGCAAAATTTGGTATTTTTCTATTACCCATTCATTACTCAAATAATGTGTCAAAATTGTTCTTCAAATCTGGAATTTTCGGAAATCAGGGTTGGTCATGTAGCCTAATTCCAACTATTGTAACTTGGTGTGGAAAGATCTGTATTGAGTTCCATTTGGTGTGATTGAAACTAGAATCTGAGTTCTTTTAGCAGTATAAATTTCAAGGGCTAGTTCAATTTTTGTGAATTTTGGCAAATTTTCAAAGTTGACTGAAAATAAAAACTGATATGCTTTGTTTACACTGTGATAACAGATTTAAGCTGAAATTTGATTGGTTTTTATTTTGAATCTTGTATAAGTGTCTTCTCAAGAGTTTTAGTTCATCGAGTCTATTTTCCAACGGTATAAGATTCGTAATTTCTGGATTTATAGAACTTAAGTTATGATTTTCCAAAGAACACTTCTCAAACTCTTCCATGAAAGCTTAAAATCTGGAATTTTACTCTTCACCCAAGTACCAAGAGAACTGCATCAACTAGTTCAAAAGAAGTAGCTAAATGCCAAAAATCTCTCTGAGATTCTTTCTCAATCGCCTATTCTTCATCTACATATACAAAATAGCCTTTTGCATTGTATATATTGTAAATAGGGCTCTCTTCACTTATGGTTTCTCAAGCTTCTTATGCTAATCAGTAGTATATGATAATGGTTAATACTGTTAAGGCTGAAGTATCCAAATATGCCTCCTCACTGATGTTTTCTGAAGCTACCTATGGGAGTCAATAATCTGTGATCATGGTCGTTCAAAATGCTTCCACTTTCGAAATTACAGATTTTGATAAACAAGGATTCAAAGTAGCTGCCGTAACTGATTGAAAGATGGAAGTCAAAGCGCAAGGAACTTCTTCATATATGCTTACCACCTCTGTCAAGACAACCGTTGCTGATCTAATCTAGACAAAATAATCCTTTGCATTGTATACATTGTAAATATAATCTCTGAGTGATGTGTTTTGGATCTAGCTATCATAATTACTAGTGTGTGATAATCTTTTTTTTTCTTAAATCTTACTAATGTAATGAGTCTGTATTATATATAGATAACTAAAAGGTTCTGCAGTTTTATGTAGACATTTGCTTCCACCATTACTAAGTGAATCTATGTAAATAATGTTTTCTATGAGTAATTTCGTATAATTTTGCCTTACAATTTTAACTCTGTTATAACAATCTCATATACGCCGTCCTAATAGTTTTATAAATTTTTTCAATAATTTTTCTAAGCCTATTCATAAAATTGTTATCCTCCACATGTGATCATCGGATCACTTGATTCTTCGAAGTTTATTCATTTAAACAACTAGCATGGCTGCAAAGCTAACAAAGACTATAAAACCTAATTAGGCTTATCGATGAACTATGCATTACAAGTAGTATAGTTGTTCCAACGAATTTAGTTATTTTTATCAGTTAATTCAGACAATAGTAATATTATTTTCCAAGTGATTTTATTTAATTGAATTCTGCAAAGAAAGTGTAGATTTTGGTATTCCTGATTATCGGACAATATATATTGATACATTTATGTATTCGAGGGTAGAATGTAATAATAGGAATTTCAATTTTTGTATAATTAGATATGGGAAGAAATTATCAAAGAGTGTCTTCAACAGTAAAGATAACAATGATTTGAAGAATCTACAAGCAATATTATTTTTTGAGTGATTTTATCTAATTAAATTTAGGAAAAACAATGCATGTCTGAGTTTTCCTGATAATGAGACAATATATAATGGTAGATTTGTTTATTCAACAGTTATAATAGGAATTTAGATTTTTGTATAATTAGATATCGAAGGAAACTGTTTGAAAGTATCCTTAACAGTAAAATGAACAATGGCTTTAAGAATCTAGAAGCAGCATTTTTTCAATAAAAATATTTAATGTTCCCGCATACATATAAAGAAATTTTTATATTTTTGGTAAATGTGATATATTTTCTAAACATGATAGAATGCAAATAATGAAATGATCTCCTATTTTTTCTTTATTCCTCCTTTCTTATAAATTGAAGACCCCAAATTTTTACTAGTTTTTTCATGTTTTCCTAGAGTTTTATTGATTTAATTGATCATTTATTTTTTACATTTAATGTGAATTTTTTCTTATTTAAGGGTTCATCAAAAAAAAACAAAGAAAAGGAAAATCAATCAAAATAATGAGTGGAAAATAATTTGGAGCCTCAAAATATTAGTATTTTGTCATTTTATTTTCATTTTTGTTTTACTTTTTTATTTTTGCTTTATTCTCCTTTATTTTCTTTGTTTTCAAAAAAAAAAATTTACCCAAAACCCACAATCATTTTTTCTCAACAAATCCCTACCAAAACCCAATTACCCAATCCACCTCCCATACCCTTTCTTGTCAAAAAAGAAAAAAAAAAGAAAAAAAAGAGTTAAATCACATCACCAAGATTTTTTTACCCACTCTCCCCAATTCCCTCCCTATCTCTCGACTCTCACTCTCGCAACACAGACACAAGACACAACTCTCAGACAAAAAAAACCACCCACTCCCCCTAATTCTCTCTACACTCTTCGGCTCTCACCTACACACATGCAAGACAATTCACAAAATCATTAACCCACTCCCCCCAATTCTCTCCCTATCTCTCGGCTCCCTCACTGTCAGCACACAAAATTCACAAGCACACAACTCACATAATTTCACAAACAAAAACCACCCACTCCCCAACTCTCTTATACTCTTTTGGCTCTCACTATCACACACACAATACACAAAAAAAAAAAGAAAAACAGCCACTCTGATTCCTCTACCTCTCGCCTCCTCACTTAACACAACAGATGCAAGACACAACACACACACGGCTCTCTCTTCTTTTCTGTTCACACAACACACATACGCAAGCAAAAAAAAAAAGAAAAAAAGAATAGCAGAAAAGAAAAGAAAGAGAACAAAGGAAGCTGCTGCTACTGCCGGGAGCTCACGAAAATCTTCAAACAAGCATTGTAAATTTCTTAAGCTCTTTCATTTTCATTTTTTTTTCATTTCTAGACGTTTATGTGCATTGGCTGGACTTTGGGCCTTGGTAAATGGACTTTTGGGTTGTTTGCTGAATTTTTTTGGTTTATTTATGACAGTTTTAAAGGCAGAAATCATGGGTTTATATCATGCCTTTTATATGTTTGACAAAATGCCTCGATAAAGAACTGGATTTGATTCTTGTTAAATTGAGTCTTAGTTACATTATAGAATTCACAAGGATCGTTTAGATATAAATTTTGTGAATCTTGGGGCTGATTTGACCTTTTTGGAAAATTTTTTAGTTGGCTGTAAATTACACATTTGGGCACTTTTGGTGCGTATTTTGTAAAAACTAAATCCGGAAATGAATTCTACGCGAAAAATTGAGTGAGGTGTATTTTGGTAATTTTTTGTGACTGGAAGTTTGTCGGCGACCGGTAGCCGGCAGTGGTCCGGCGGCGATGCCGTTACCGGAATCTCCATGGCAGCCAGCGAGCTGCTGGTTTTGGCTGGGGATGGAGGAGGAGGAAGAAGAAGAAGAAAAAGAAGAAGAAGAAGAAGAAAAGAAAAAGAAGAAGAAGAAGAAGAAAAGAAAAAGGAAGAAAAA
This sequence comes from Gardenia jasminoides, assembly GCA_013103745.1. Taxonomy (NCBI): domain Eukaryota; kingdom Viridiplantae; phylum Streptophyta; class Magnoliopsida; order Gentianales; family Rubiaceae; genus Gardenia; species Gardenia jasminoides. The sequence goes on from CM023103.1 coordinate 43,070,776, forward strand.
AAAGGGGGCTGGGCTTTTGTTTATTTTCTGGTTAGGGTTTTTGGTTGGGTTTTTGTTATTTTCGTTTGGGTTTTAGTATCAGACTTGTGTTTAGTTTGGTTAGGGCTTTTGGATTGGTCTTTGTTATTTTCGTTTGGGTTTTTGTATTACACTTGTGTTTAGTTTGGTTAGAGTTTTTTGGTTGAATTTTGTTATTTTCGTTTGGGCTTTTAATTTCAGACTTTTGTTTAGTTTGTTAGGCTTTTTTGCTTCGATTTTGTTTATTTTCGTTTGAACCGAAGTGATATCAGCCCAATTCTTAAAAATTCCCAACCCATCCTTTGGTCCATTAAAAATAATTTATACATCGGCTCCTAATTTCTCAATTAATTTCACTTTGGCCCTAAAAACTTTTGATTTGTTTCACTTAGGTCCTTATTTTAATTACATTTTGGCCCCTTAATTTTCTTTTTTTATTTTGACCCCTTAACTTTTAAAAATTATATTTTTGCCCTAAAAACTTTTTAATTTGTGCAATTAGGTCCCTCATAATTCTTTTTTTTTAAAAATTATGAGTGTCTTTTTTTTAATTACTATCTTTACTTCTTAATAATGCATCTCATTTGTTATCTAAATATCTTTAGTTTTATTTTTGCATTTATATAGCATAAATACAGTGATAAAATTTTAGTTCATTTTTAGCATTTTCCTTGCGTTTCATAGATATGGTGCCTTTATGTGTTTGTTCATATTTTGATTAATAGATAAGAGATCTTGCATTTGTACTAGCTCACTACTTCGACGGCGAGGTATCACTATTACTTTGTAAAAATGATTTATGTGTTTTTATGTGCTTCTACATGTTTTATGTGATTATATGCTTTATGTGCCACTTTTTATTTTTATTTATTTCTTTCGAGTTTCTTCATTTTTCTATGCCTAATTATTTGATTTAAATTCTGTAATTATTCAAAGGGTCTTTGAATACCCGTGGTGTAATAGATAGGTTATATATTTTATTTTATTTTCTTTTTCTTTTATTTATTTAGCAAAAATTGTAATTAGATAGGCAATGTAATGGATAATTTAGATAGATTTATTTTTCTCGCGTTTCCCTCCTAGAATTGTAGTTAGGTTCCCCGATGTAATAAATAGGTTTGTGTGTTTATGTGGCTTGTTTGTTATGTTCTTTACTTGCTTTCCTAGGATATTGCATCTAAAAATCATGTTTATTTGTTATGTGATCTATATGCCCTTACGTGTTTATTTATTTTAATTTATGCTTTATATGCTTATTTCTAATGATAAATACATGACAACACCACACTAGTCCAACGCTAGTTGTGGCTTTTCCTTTCGTTTCCTCACTAGTCCAATGCTAGTGAGGACTCGTAGAAATGGGTTAGTCCAATGTTAGACCCTTAGGCTCCCCTTCGCGCGTTAGATTCATGAGTTGTGTGTCATATATATCATTTCATGCATATTTTTCATTTTTAGGACTTCTTTCCACATTTATGTGTTAAACCCCCTATTATATTCCCTCATCCCCGTATGCGCAAAAATCATGATATTTAGAACCGCATTTTACGTAGTAATTTAGGAATTAGGTAGTTCATTTGCTTGTGTAAGTTAGATAGAGTCACCCTTCGAATATGGGGAATGAGCGAGTGTGGCTCTCTAACCTTAGCACGCCATTACCTCCTCCATTAGAAGGAAAATTAAATCATGAGTTTTCGTTCCCCGTACCCATCATGTTGCATCCCATGTTCTTTGATCACTTATATCTATGATATCTAATTTTTACTTTCTTGAGTCTCACATTTACATAACTCATGATGCCTTCGAAATTTCCTTTTTGGGTTTCACAATTAATGTGATAATACCAATCTAATCTTGAATGGATATTTTGCCCCTCCTGATTCTTTTTTTTAGATTTAGATTTGCATCCATATAGAAACATTCAAATGCAATAAGTCCGAGGGCTATTTTAGGAAATTTTGATTAAACCTTGCAACTAGTTTAGACTAGATTGAAAAGGTGCCTTAGGTTTAAACCTTTGTCTTTCCTTTCTTCAAACGTGACTTCTGAACCTTTTTCTCTAGTTTTTTCAATGACCTGGAGTCGTCTAAAAAAAGGTTTTATCTTGTTTTTATTTTTTCTAAAAAAAATTTCTTGGTGACAAAACTCAGTACCAAGTGGCGACTCTCTTTTTCATAAAAACCCTTTTCTTAGACTATTTTCTTGGGTTTCAATCGTCGCATTTAAAGTCTTATTTTTGGCCCTTTTTTGTTTTCTTGAAAATCAAAAACTCATTTTTTCATAAACACTATTTCCTTTCTTTTTTTTTTCAAAAAAATGGGGCGCGACGGATTGGCTACTCCACTGGGGATCACTAGTGAGTCTGAGCACTTGGTGTAGTCATTCTTTTCCTTTTTTAATCCTTTCACATATTGCATTTGGATGTTTTAGGTTGCATTTTTCCTTTTCTTTAGGGCTTTTTGCATTTCACACTTGCTTTTCTCTTCGTCTTCCGCATGTGTAGTGAATGGTTTATTTACTTATTTGTGTTATGCGTATCATGCTTTGCATTTGGGGACTGGAAAATAATTACCCTAGAGCCTTCACACGTGTATATTGGTATTAATCCCTCCTCTCAAAGGAGCACTTCATACGTGCATACGTTATTTTTTTTAAAAATCCTATTTCTTTTTTCCTTTAGGGGTTGTCATACCACTCCTCCCTATTAGGACTAGGATTGATCCACTTGGATATGTGGTCGTGGCGTGACGTGCACGTAGCAGTGTCTAGGGAATCACTCAAGCCACCAACTTGAGGCATTCAGATTGATGACCTTTTGCCTTTTGGTCTGAAGGTTTGGGAACCTGAAACCCTATCGAGTCTAGATGCATTAGTTAACCGAAACCTCATGCATCCATTTAGAATTGCCTAGGAGAGAGTTCCATCTACCCTAATAGGAACACTAGACACGAGGGGAGGGATTTTTCCCCCTCTTTCTTTGCTTCATTTTAAACATTTTATATCTTTTGACTGTTCCAATATGTTACGTGTTATGTGTTCTTTGTTCAATCGAACTAACCCTTCTTCTTCTCCTGCGTATGCATTCATCAACTTTAGAAATAAGAGTCCTGGCATGGTACTCTTTTAGAAGAAACCACCAGTTTAGATAGGCTATTGCACATTTAAATTTCAGTCTGGTACATTAAAACTATATATATTGCATATCATTTTAGGCTTACCCCGACATTCAAATGGGGTCCCTTTAGGTCATGTTTCAATTATATCTCTGCATCTTTATTTGTTTCAATAAATTGGCATCATGCATTAGCCTTAGAAGGAATGCCACTTAGGGAATCCCACCTTAGAAATATGGCAACCTCATTCTTCCCTGGGTACGTAACCCTCTTTGGGACTTCATGTTTAAATTTTAGTAAAACTGGAGAGGTGAGGCCTGTAGGTAAGGTTTTTCACCCAATTGACATGCTTCAGATGGACAGACCTAAACACATCAAACTAATTGTTAACAGTCCCGATAGAACTTCAACGATGGCCGGGGTTTCTCTCATCCACTGAAATCAACCAGGTAGCAGTTCATCTCAGACTAATCGGGAATTTCAAAGATATCGAATCTGATGAGTATTTGGTAGAAGCTTTAATTCAATTGTAGGACCCTAGTTGTTTAGCATTTAGAATAGGAAATAGGGAGATGACAGTTATAATTGAAGTGGTAGTTGGCCTTCTCAATCTGTCAGTAGGGAGTACAGCCGTGATTTATCCCATTACTTCTGAAAAAATTGAATTCTGTCATTTTACTGGGTTGAAAGAATCTGTCGTGCAAGGATCGGACCAGAGTATAGATACAAAATTCCTGTTTGATAGATTTGCGGTGAAGGAAGGATTCGACAAGCATTTCAAGAATTTTTCGTTTACATCCAAGGACATTTGGGAGCGCAAGAGGCTATAGGTATATGGACTTGTCATGGCGGGGATCTACTTGTTTCCAAGAAGGGATAAGAAAATTGGTTTCAGAATTATCAAAATTGTGCACGATTTATTTTGTGGGATTGGAAATCGACGGGTCTCCATGGTACCGACAGTGATAGCAAATATATTCATTGCTTGTATTAATTGTCAGAAAGAAGTGAAGTTCTTCATAGGTCGAATCGAATTCTGCATATGTGGAGGATGGAACACTTTAAAAGATGATTGTCTATTCCTGATGGTGTACCACTAATTGGATATAATTGGATAGCTACTCATCACAAAAGAGTGGACAAGAACAGTTTGCCGAGAAATGCTTCGGAATGGTTGAGCTTTTTGGATACACTACCAGATCAGAAGATTAGGTGGGTATTAGATTGGATAGATTGTGTTAACCCTGCTCTTCGTACCAATTTTTCAAATTTCATACCATTGTTGGGAACTCAAAATATCATGTGTTACACTTCAAAAAGGTTTCTCAGATAGTTAGGGCATGTTCAAGGATCACCACCAATGCCTAATTTGACAAAATTTACCATCAGTTTTGTTGAGGGAATCTGTCTTATTGAAATTCCGATGAGGGCGCCGATCACCAATGCATGGGGTACATTGTCTAATGATGAGGATATTGTTTATATTTCATAGTTTAAGTAGATGGCTTTAGTCACCCCTCAAAACGAGGAGTGGCTCAGAGATTCTAATGCAAAACTACCACAATTGGTACAATCTGAGGAAATCAAGAAGTTGATGGCGATCATTGAAGCAAAAGACAGAGAAAATGTTCAATTGAGACAATCTGTGGAAGCAAGCAAAGATCTGGTAGAGAAGAATGGGGAACTGTATAAAGAGGTGCAAGGAAAGAATAAAGAGTTGAAGAGGAAATGTGCTAAATTGTATGATCAAGTTGAGCGCATGAAGAACCCTTATTCTAAGGAATCCAAAGATGCTATGATAGATAGGTTGAAGAAGTTCAATGACATTGTACAAAATAGCCTTCGAGAAATGATGCAGATGATGTGTATGAAATTTTGGACATTTATTAATGAAATTGCCTTTCAATTTTCTTCTACAAATTCAGTCAAAACACAGGTTTGGTAAGCGGGCCTCACCTTGAAGGTGCTGCATCATGTTAGGCCAACCCTTGGCAGAAAAAGGGTTCCTCCTAGGACATGCATCCGAATTATATAAACATTTACTAACTTCGTTCTTTTTTTTCTCTTTTTGAATAGATCCTTACAGTTTAATTGGGAATAAATTGCTAAATCGGCTTATTTTCTAAACTCACAGGTACTTCTAAATATAGTTTCACAAAAAAAACCCCATCATCACTAGATCTCGAAGTAGAGCCTTGAGACAATCGGTAAACATGAGTTCACTGCCAGATATTTCGAAAATATCTGCTATAGTGACATCACTAGATTTGGCAGCATTGGAAGCTCAACTAAGCGAGGTATTGGACAGGTTTAATGAATTAAGCGCAAAAATGGCCGTACAAAGGCAGGTGATTGACCAACTTGTAGCAAACAGCAGTAGCAGTGGTATCCCAAATGACCATCACCCTACCAACAACAACCCACCTAGGCAAGACAATCAGCCATCTCATACATCCCATATCCAATCTACCTTCATTCCAAACCCTAGCAATTCCCTCAAAAATGCTTTTGTCCGTCCCAATCCAGACCTTTCATACCTACATCCAAACTATGTCCTCATAAACCCGCCCAATAACCAGATCACTCAAACCCAACCACAAATCAATCCGAACATTCCTCCTAACCCTTTGGGACCTCACCATCCTTCTACAGAACCTTTTGTGTGGGACACTGCTTCTCAAGAAAAACCAGAGGTGGATGAACATGTAGTACCAATTGACAAGGATTTGTTGAAGAGATTGGACCGGTTTGATGAGTTTATGAAAGAGAGTCAAGGATTGAACAGACATGGTGGATTAGACTACGATGAGCTCTATCTTTTTCTAGATGTTCAACTGCCATTGGGTTTTAACGCTCCTAAATTTGGTAAGTATGATGGCACTGGGAATCCAAAACGCACCTTAAGATGTTTGCCAACAAACTTGGCAAACCTGTGGATGATGAAAATCTACCCATGCATTTGTTTGCTGAGAGTTAAAGGGGGATGCTCTAGACTGGTACTCAAACCTGAAACCTCAAGAGATCAAGACTTGGTTGGACTTGTCAACAGTTTTCGTGAAACAGTATGAATTCAACTATAAGTTGGCACCGACACGAATGACATTGGAAGGAACCAAAAGGAGACCTTTTGAAAATCACAAAATATATGCCAAGCATTGGAGAAAGTTAGCTGCCAAGGTGGAACCTCCCATGACTGAAGAGGAGATTGTTCATACTTTCATCAAGACGCATGATCCACCTTATTTCGAAGAAATTTTTCACATGACTGGGAGTTCATTTGTTGCAATTATTAATAAGTTGGAAGAATATGACGAATTTGTCAAGACAGGAAAGATTGTTAATGTGTCAACACTAAAGCAACAATTGGAAACTTTGCAGAATCTGAACAACAATGGGAAGAAGCCCCAATTCAAGAAAAAAGAAGGGAAAACTGCATTCGTATAGGATCAAGCCCCGTCTTTCAGACCAAGAATTCAACATTATCCTGCCTACTCAGGTCTTTACACACTACCCAAACCCTCACCCTGTCTACTACACCACTACTCAAACCCCCCACTATCGACCAATCCATCTAAATACCACATCAGTACCTCCAGTTTCTCAACCCACCTTTCAAAACTATTCTCGTCAAACCTATAACCCAAGACCGACCCCACAAAGCAATAATCCCATCCAAAATCCTTTCCCAACCAGTGGGATTCCAACTCAAAGGCCGTTTCGAACTTTCACTAATTTGGGCCGGCCAATTGATCAATTATGCGAGCAATTGAAAGCAGTTGGAAAGATTGGAACAGTTTCCCCCAAAACCTATCCTAGAGGTCCGCCTCCTGGTTATGATCCCCAGGCCATTTGTACTTTACCATTCTGGAAGCCCAGGTCATACAACGGCTAACTGTTGGGTTTTAAGACACAAAATCTAGGACATGATTGATGCCGGTGACATTGTCCTTAGAAGAAAGGGAGAACAAGGACCGAATGTCAGCAAGAATCCTCTACCAGAGTATGGAGGTACTGTGGGAGTAATCACCAATGTTGAGGAGTTTCTTGACCCTGCTCAGTACATCGTAGATGAAATCGAAGTGTTTGGTATAATGGAAACTAATCAGACAAGAATGAGGAGAATGTTGTCCTCTAAGGAGTTTGTGGTAAAGACTATGGATGACATTTTTGAGGGAAAATTGAAATAGCCTTTGTCTGGAAAAGATGATCCATTTGTTGAAAAAGGGGACTCTCCTGAGATTGAAGTGGGTTTATCTCAATTATTTATGGGAACTATTTATGAGGTTGGATCATCTGAAATTTTGGAGTTCCTATCAGTTTCTGAAGGAGACATGCAGAATTGGTCAGCTGATTACTTTTCCTCTCGAAGGGAATTTCAGTAAATTCAGGGGATTGTCTTTTGGTTTAGGGCTGTCCATATGGAGCTCTAATTTGGATCTTTTGTTAGAAATTATTTTGTTATTTGGCCTTTATTGTCATTTCAGTATTTCAAATTATTTTTCTATAGCATAGTATGTTTTGTTTAAGAAAATTACTGAAATGGAAATGAGGGTCTAGGATGAAGGTGTTTTTAAATAGGGTTCATATCTATGAAATGGTTATTTTGATTAAATTTCAGTGGATTTGTGAATCCAATGGAATGAAGGATTTTCTTCTGTTCTTTAATTATTTTCTATTTATTTATTACGTGTTTTATTTTGCTTTCAGCTAGCCACAAATAAAAAATTTTGACTCTTTGGATGTCACCATTTTGGAATTTGATGAATGCAATTTCGATATCTCTCACGAACTTAGAAGATCATTTGTAAGATGACTGAAACACACCGAGATTGGCATGAGAAACTGCCTTTTGCATTGATAGCATATAGAACTACAATCCGGACTTCTACTGGAGCAACTCCCTATTCACTCATGTATGGAATGGAAGCAGTGTTACTACAGATGTTGAAATTCCATCCTTACGCATTCTGATGGAAGTCCAGCTAGAAGAAGCTGAATGGATTAGGGAACGCCATGAGCAGTTATCTCTGATTGATGAAAAGCAGTTGAATGCAGTTTGTCACTGGCAATGTTACCACCAATGAATGGCCCGTGCATACAATAAGAAAGTCGAGCCCCATTTATTTGAGATAGGAGACAAGGTTTTGAAGTGAATCCTTCCAGTTCAGCAGGAGGCTAAAGGGAAATTCGCTCCAAATTGGCAAGGACCGTTCATCGACAAAAAAGTATTGCCTGGAGGAGCATTTGTCCTCATGGAGATGGATGAATAGGTTTTTCCTCAATCAATTAATTCAGACATGTGTAAAAAGTTTTTCATATGATTACTAAAATTCTTTTAAAACTACTGCAAAAGATGGACTGAAGTCGGCCTTTTTTCTTTTCCCATTTGAATGCTTTACCGCTAATCTTCCCTTTTGAGCTTTCAAAATGATGCGTTCTTTTCACTTGGCAATCCTCGAGGATCGCAAACCCCACACTGGAACAAATTTTAATTCGTTGTTTCTACTTTTGTTTTAAAAAAAAGAAAGAAGAAAAGAAAAAAGAAAAAAAGAAAAAAATGAAAAAGAGAAATACAAAGAAAAGTCAAGAAGTCAAAGAAAAAGAAAAACCCAGCCACAAGATAATTGGGACAAATTTATCAACCCACACTGGAGCAAATGCGATCTTGAGATTATTTGAAATCCATTATATGATTTGCTTTCAAACCTTCACATTCGTCTATACCCCACCTAACCCCACCACAAAGCCAAATGTTACCAACTTTCATTGTTTGCAATATTTTTGAAAGAAATTTTCTTAATCTAGTTGCAAATGATGTAAATACGTCTTTTCTAAATCTGTTAGAGAAGATCGTTTCACAGATGCTACTGATTTTCAAAAATGTCTGAATTGATAAAGTTGTTGTTAAACTTGTTTTTTATTTGATGGTCTTATTTATCTCTCTCTTAAGGTGAAAACCTAAAAGGGTGCTTTTTTCCAAAAAAAAAAAGCAAAAAAAAGAAGCAAAAAATATAAAATAGAAAAAAATAAAAAAAAATGGGTGGGGGTGACCTTAGGAAAAACCCGAAAGGGCGTTCATGTAGGGATTATGAAATGCAAAGGAATCATCAATGGAAAGCAAGGTGTTGAAATTTAAAAAATTGGTGACTATGTTCATTTGGATTTCTCTGCACATAAAAGGGGTCACAGGTTTTTCTTTTCATCAACGGTCACCAATTTAAATCAGTATCCAATTCTTTTACAATTTTGAATAGATGTTTATAAATTCAATAAAAGTTTTTACTTATTTATTCCATTTATTCATTCACTTATTTTTTTTGTACATCAGTTTTACTCCATTTTTGTGTCATTGCATGAGAAATAATATTCTGTAAGATTTTTGTATATATCTCATTTCATTTCATTGAATTCCACCCAAAAGACAATCCCTGCAATTTACCAAAGGGTCGTCAAAAGTAGATGTTTGGTGATATGCAGCAGAGAATGATTGATTGATATTGAAAATTGAGGGGATTCAGAGCAGGTTGCAGAGAACAGTTCTAAAGAAACAAGGTGTCAACATCGAGAACTCAATGTTTACACGGTTCTCAAGGTTAAAGGGATCAACAATGGCAGCGTTATCTTGTCATCACTTTTTTTTTTCCTTGTGTAGGTAGGATTATGATTAGCATCCACGCCCTCCCTGAGGATAAAAATGCAACTTTTGTCTAATTGAGTACAATTCACACTGGGGCAAGTTTTTGAAAGAAGTGATCTCCAATTTTGGATAATGCATTCAAAAATCAGTTTTGCCAGAAAAGGTTTGTAAATCAAAATGAGGAAAACACATGTGCATTTGTTTCAACCCCTGGAAGGGAATGTTTCAGTAATACTCTTCAAGTTTCCAAAATCCACCACTTTTACTTAAAAAAACAAAAAGTCTCTGTTCCTATCATTCACTTTCTTTTGAAGACAGGAAAATAAAAAATATAAAAATAAAAATGCAACATTTCACTGAGTTCATCTTACTTGCATTTTACATTTATCATGTTTGATCAGCTTGTGTTTTATTTTTCTAAAGTCTGACAACCCAGAACTTGTGTTTCAGTTCTTATTTTTATCTCTCCTGCTAGTGTCAAGATTTGGGTCCAATCCCACCAGTAATTTAGACCTAGGGCATATTTGCATTTCTCCTGCTAGTCATTCAGGTTTGGGTCCAATCCCACTGAATAGTCTAAAGTTGGGAACAATTTTAAATTCGCTTGAGTCTCCCAGGCCCACCGCACACCCTTCTATCCTCCCGCTTCACTTTAAATTTTGTTGGAGTCTCAAGCCCACCACGCACTGCTTCTATCTCCGCGTTTAATTTTAAATTCGCAGGGAGTCTTAGCTGCCCATCGCCACCCTTCTATCCCCACCGCTTCAATTTAAATTCACAGGTGAGTTCAACGCTTCACCACAGACCTTCGATCCCACTCTTTTAAATTTATTAGGAGTTCACTGTCACACCATTTCTATCCTCCTACTTCACTTTTAAATTCCTATTATGAAGTTTTAGCTTCACCGCGATTTCTATCCTCTGCTTTAATTTTAAATACTTGTTAGTGAGTTCTCAAAGATCCACCGACGTTTCTATCTTCTTGCTTCAATTTTAAATTCTTGTTGGTGAGTCTCAACGTTTCACCACAAGACCTTCGATCCCTCTTTTCAATTTTAAATTTCTATTGAGTCTCAACGCCCACCACACTCCTTTCTATCTCTCCGCTTCACTTTAAATTCACAGGAGTCTCATGATCCACTCAAGACTCTTTCTATCCCATGTTTAATTTTAAATTGCTGGTGAGTCTCAACGTCCACCGCGCACCTTTCTATCCTTCCTGCTTTAATTTTAAATTCCTATTGGTGAGTCTCAGTGTCCACCTCGCACCCTTCTATCCCTCCTACTTCAATTTTAAATTCCTATTGGTGAATCTCACCGTCCACCGCGCACCCTTCTATCCCTCCTGTTTCAATTTTAAATTTCTATTGGTGAGTCTCAACATCCACCTTGCACCCTTTTATCTCCCGTTCTCGAATTTTACAAGATCCAGTACTCATTTCATCATAGTTCATTAATTTGCATTTGAACTATGTTTGACCTGATTCTCATGGTGAGATACGTAGGCAGCTCTATACGAGTTCGGTCACATTATGCATTTTATTATATTAGTTTAATAAGTGATGATCTAACACTTATGTTGTTTATAATGTTCAAAAATAACCACCGAAGGCAGGTAAGTAATTTGGTATCTACGTCTTTGTCTAAAGTTTCTTTGAAACTTAAACAAAGAGGGGCAAGATGTAGACACCAAATTTTTACTAGTTTTTCATATTTTCCTAGAGTTTTATTGATTTAATTGATCATTTATTTTTTACATTTAATGTGAATTTTTTCTTATTTACGGGTTCATCAAAAAAAAAATCAACAAAAGTAAAATCAATCAAAATAATGAGTGGAAAATAATTTGGAGCCTGAAAATATTAGTATTTTGTCATTTTATTTTTGTTTTTGTTTTATTTTTTTATTTTTGCTTTATTCTCCTTTATTTTCTTTGTTTTCAAAAAAAAAAAATTTACCCACAACCCACAATCATTTTTTTCTCAACAGATCCCTACCAAAACCCAATTATCCAATCCACCTCCCATACCATTTCTTGTCAAAAAAGAAAAAAAAAAAGAGTTAAATCACATCACCAAGATTTTTTTACCGACTCCCCCCAATTCCCTTCCAATCTCTTGGCTCTCACTCTCACAATACAGACACAAGACACAACTCTCAGACAAAAAATACCACCCACTCCCCCTAATTCTCTCTACACTCTTTCGGCTCTCACCCACACACATGAAAGAGAATTCACAAAATCATCAACCCACTTCCCCGAATTCTCCCTATCTTCAGCCTCACTGCCAAGACACACACTACAAGCACACAACTCACATAATTTCACAAACAAAACCACCCACTCCCCAAACTCTTATACTTTTGTTTCACTATCACACACACAATACACAAAAAAAAAAAAGGAAAACAGCCCACTCCCCAATTCCCTCTACCTCTCTCGGCCCTCACTTAACACACACAACAGATGCAAGACACAACACACACACGGCTCTCTCTTCTTTTCTGTTCACACAACACACATACGCAAGCAAAAAAAAAAAAAGAAAAGAAAAGCAGAAAAGAAAAGAAAGAGAACAAAGGAATCTGCTGCTACTGCCGGGAAGCTCACCAAAATCCTCAAACAAGCATTCTTGGCGACTCCACTGAGGAAGCTGCTACTACTACCGGTAACAAAGGAAGCTGCTGCTACTGCCGGGAGCTCACGAAATTCTTCAAACAAGCATTGTAATTTCTTAAGCTCTTTCATTTTCATTTTTTTTTTCATTTCTGGACGTTTATGTGCATTGGCTACAATTTGGGTCTTGGTAAATGGACTTTCGCGTTGTTTGCTGAATTTTTTTGGTTTATTTATGACAGTTTTAAAGGCAAAAATCATGGGTTTATATCATGCCTTTTATATGTTTGACAAAATGCCTCGATAAAGAACTGGATTTGATTCTTGTTAAATTGAGTCTTAGTTACATTATAGAATTCACAAGGATCGTTTAGATATAAATTTTGTGAGTTTGAGCTTTTTGGAAAATTTTTTAGTTGGCTGTAAATTACACATTTGGGCACTTTTGGTGCGTGTTTTGCAAAAACTAAATCCGGAAATGAATTCTACGCGAGAAATCAGGTGAGGAGCTGTATTATGGTAATTTTTTGTGACCAGAAGTTCGCCGGTGACCAGTGGCCGGCGGTGGTCCCCGTCGCCGGGATCTCCATGGCTGCCGACGAGCTGCTGGTTTTGGTTAGGGATGGAGGAGGAGGAAGAAGAAGAAGAAGAAGAAGAAAAGAAGAAGAAAAAGAAAGAAAAAAAAAAGGGGTTGGGCTTTTGTTTATTTTCTGGTTAGGGCTTTTGGTTGGGTTTTTTGTTATTTTCGTTTGGATTTTGGTGTCAGACTTGTGTTTAGTTTGGTTAGGGCCTTTTGGTTGGTCTTTGTTATTTTCGTTTAGGCTTTTGTATCCGACTTGTGTTTAGTTTGGTTAGGGCTTTTTGGTTGGGTTTCGTTATTTTCATTTGGGCTTTTAATTTCAATCTTTTGTTTAGTTTGTTTGGTTTTTTTGGTTCGATTTTGTTTATTTTCGTTTGGGTTGAAGTGATATCAGCCTAATTCTTAAAAATTTCCAACCCATCCTTTGGTCCATTAAAAATAATTTATACATTGGTCCCTGATTTTTCAATTAATTATACTTCGGCTTTAAAAACTTTTAATTTCTTCCACTTAGGTCCTTATTTTAATTGCATTTTGGCCCCTTAATTTTCTTTTTCTTTTATTTTGACCCCTTATCTTTTAAAAATTATATTTTTTGCCCCAAAAACTTTTTAATATGTTCGAAGCTTAGGATAGGTTATACCTTATGCTCTCCAAGTGTTTGATGAAATGCCTATGAATTTGTGATGTTTTATTGATGGATTTATTTGCTGTTTTAGCATGTTAAACACCTTGTTAAGTGATGGAAATGGCTTTAAAGGGTTGATTGAAGGAAATGCATCAAAGCTGAAAATTTCGCAGGAAAACAGGAGTGAAAAACAGAAAAATTTCCGAGGTTACTGTTGACTGTAGAAAATGAATTAGAGACTGAGCCTTATACCATTAGAAAGCTCTATGAACCTAGTTTCAAACGCCGCTGACGGAGCTTGATTTCGATATTTCTACGTCGAGTTATGGCTGTTTACCCGAGACTGTTCGACCAACTTGTAGCCATTCCGACAGTTTTCTTGCTTCTCTGAGATTTTCCATTTCGACTATGATTAAGCATGATTTGATGTTTTCCCTCTTCATGAAAGTTGTAGGACTAGGTCTTAGCTTTGAAACGCCAAAAATTCACCCCAATTCGATAACCACAGCCACAGTTATGATTAAAACACTGAAGGGTGGCAAACCTGTCAATTTTCATTTCCTTTCTATAATGGCTTCTTTTATTCCTTTTGACTCATATTCACCTTTGCCAAGTTCCAACCTACTTAACTCATGATTTTACTATGTTTATAAGATTCCTCATTTGTTTACACTCATGCTTTGGATTAGACCTCTTATGATTTTGTGCATCCAAATTGTGATTGTTATCAAACAAAGAAACAACTAGTGTATGCATTTGGTGTCTCTTGTTTGGGGTAGTCAATCCCAAATGTTTTTATTTCATTTGCCATTAGACTTGAAAGGAGGAAATAAAGGAGATTTGGGAGCGAACGCCTGAAGTTATTTTGCTAACTTGGTAAGTGTTCCACTGCATGTTTCCTTGACAATGCATGATAGTTGAGTAAATGCTATGATTTGTTGTACAAGCCTCTTTGATTGACATACTACTGAGTGTCATGTTATCGTGATTTCTTTGGTTCGTTAATTCGATTAATTTCATATAATTGCTTACTCACAATGCATAGTTGAATGATAAATGTACATAAAATGTAGGCGATGTTTACTTTATCGTGATCGGCTGAACTGAAGCTACTTTCGGAACCCTATCCTTGATCCGCCATCGAGGTCCGTAAGCCAAAAGCTCATTCTGGACCATCGCCATGAGATCGGATCAACGGACGTTTGGGTAATAACTACTAATGTTAAGTAAAGCTCAAAACTTCTTCACCAAAGACTTTGAGTATACATCGAATGTTAAATTTTGGGGATTGTTTATCGTTTTGGAGGTTATAAGGCGAAAGTAAATTTCAGGGATTGTTTATCGTTTGGAGGTCATAAGGTGGGAGTTTGGAGGTTATAAGGTGAAAAATGTAGGGGATTGTTTATTGGAAGTTATAAGGTGAAATATGGCTCCTAATGAATTCCGTATCCTTTTGAGATCGTATTTAGTACTTATTAGTTGATCTACTTGAATGAGTAAATGTTTATTTGAATTAATGATATCGTTATCGCTCACTATATACCGGACCTTATTTCTTGATTCTTAAATTGGTAATGGTTATACCTGGTGTTATGTTTCTTGAATTACATGTTAACACGCTGAGTTTGGAATTACTCATGTTTTGCTTGATTTCTTGAATACTATGCATGTAGCTCATACCACATTTGTTTTCCTTAACAGGATTCAGGGCAAAAGGGCTCAAGGATAACATTAGATCATTTTGGGATTTTAGGTTTGTTTGGGTATATCTATCAGTAATCCTCTTTACTTTTGGAAGAGGCTGTACTTAAGTTAAATTCTAAGCGCTTGACCTTTGGTCCATGAGTTTATGTAATTACTTTTAGATATGTAAATGTTATTATGAAGTACCTTCAAGGTTATGTCGCTCAATGGACTTTGAGTACTTGTGTCTGTGAATAAAATTGTGGAATGTAGGAGTCCCTGAGGTCAGGGTCCACCCCTTTGGTTAAGCCAGGGAAGGTGGGCTGTCCTGAGGTGGTATCAGAGCTTAGACTTTAGATCTTTGAAGTGTATCCTAGGCTTAAAGTTTAGGATGTTGGACTGTGGGATTGGTTGAATGTTAAGCAAATGCTTGTAAGGTTGAATGCTTGTAATAGTTCGGGGATTTATTTGGTATGTCAGGCAGGAATAGGGATTGAGTTAATTTACACTTTAGGGCGGTCGACCTTGTTGTGGATTGACGTTATTCTTGTTCTGGTGCTTGAATATAAATATGTTATGGAAATGGGAACTCGAGACTAGTATATTAAAAGAGTAGGAATGGATTGGTGAGAGACACTAACAGTTGCAAGAGGTTAATAATCACCTCATTAGAGTGGTGAGAAAAGTGTGAGGAATGGATTGAAAGAGTAAAAGGTAAGCTACTCGTACAATGATGATGGTTGACCTCTAAGGACTTAATCTTGACTTGAAAACTTATCAAAACATCTTTGAGTTTGAGGTATTCAAAATTCAAATGTATTAGGTCGGAATTGGAAATGACTCTTGGAGTGATTGACTAAACATAACATTTCCCTAACTTTCAGTGTCGAAATTGCTATGGAGAGATAGAATTGTCTAGACGAGCCTTGACTGGACCTACTGACAAGTGATATTGTCTCTTAAAAAGGGATAATGGGATTGGGAGTAAGAATTGCCTAACTTGATTATTAGTATATTTGGTTCACTAATCTTGGCATGAATATGTACGAAACATGATTTTCTCTTGTATATGATTAACTAGCTATGATTGAGTGAAAATGGTAACTGAGGTTGATTTTGACAACGTTACTTGTGAAATGATTTAGTCTCATTTGTTGTTTCCTTTTGTTGATTATATGTGCTTGTAATTGGTATGTATGCCACATACATTTTTGTGTGTGTATTTTCCTAGTTCATATTGAATTAATGCATGCCCATATAGACTAGTTAAAACAAAAATGGAAGGCAGAAGACCACGACGGGGACGTCCACACAGACAACCCCAAAATCAAGACCAAGAAAGTGAGTCTGTGGCTAACCAAAACACTGCGCCCAGGGTTGAGGCAAACGACCAAGTGGCACTAGCTTTAAATCGAATGACGGACCTGTTAGAGCGTCTAGTACCTCAATAGGGCCAGGGGGCTGCGCAAGTGAACCAACCTGGGAACCAAGAGATGGGGGAGGATAAGGCTTTAGAGAGATTTCAAAAGTTCTTTCCACCTAAATTTTCTAGGAGTCCGACTCCACATAGCTGAAACTTGGTTAGAAAACATGATCAACATTTTTGCCGCTTTAAGGTATACAGAGGAAAGGCAAGTGACATTCGCCGTATTCCATTTTGAGGGAGCAGCTCGATCATGGTGGAATGTTGTAAGGGCAAAGTGGGAGAGGGAACAAGTACCCTGGACATGGCTGAACTTTACTCGAGAATTTAATGAGAAATATATTCCTTCTTTTGTTCAAGAAAAGAGAGAGGATGAATTTATAAGACTTCGTCAAGGAACAATGAGCGCTTTGAGCCGGTCCAATTTACCAAGCTGTCAAAATTTACCCCAGAATTGGTTGCCACTGAACAAAAGAGAAAAAGGTAGTTCATCCAGGGCTTAAATCTAGAACTTCAAGAATCCTTGGCGGCAGTTCAAATACCTATATTTAGTGACGCCCTTGAGAGAGCTCAAAGAGTGGAAAGTACAAAATTCCAACTGAGAGCCTTTCAAGTACGGAAAAGAGATACATCTAGTAGTCGTAACTTGGAGGTGCCTAGAGAGGATAAACAGCCTCCTAAAGTTGGGAAAGGAGCTAGAGGAACGAGACTTCCATTGCTGTCACCACCCACGGGGGAAGCCGAGGAGATATAACTAGAGGGAAGCAAGTTCAAACGGGGCATCAAAAGAAATTGGGGAAGTCGAAATCACACCTCATTTGACTGTGGGATACCGTGGGAAAACTAATCACACAGAGGAAAATTGTTGGAAAAAGGCACGAAAGTGCTTGATATGTGGAAGTGCTGAGCATCAACTTACCAATTGCCCGAGGAACCAACAGAAAGGGAATCTTCCTAAACAAGCAGATAAACGAATTGTCCCTAAACAAGCAACTGAAGGAGGGAACAGACCCCGAGCACCTGCTAGGACCTATGCTATTTTCGGACAACAGCCTTCAGGGTCATCTGATGTAATGGAAGGTGAGAATTTTGAGGACAAAATTCTTTTAAAGGGGAGAGAGTGTGAGAACCCAGAAAAAAAATGAAAAAATAGAAAAAAAAATGAAAATACAAAAAAATGGCTTGATTGCACCATGAAAGCATTAAGTGCATTATTTTATTTTAAGTACTTTATTTTGTATGCATAGCATGACATAAATTTGGAATTTCATTTTACATGTTTTATGTAGCTAAATGCATAAAATTTATGTGGCATTAAGTAACTACATTCTAATTGAAGGATTAGAAGCTAATTGTCTAGAATTTTAACCCAATTCATGGCCAAGACATTTCCACTTGTCAACCCTTCCAACAAGTCTTGACTTAAGCTAACTATTTAACTTCTTGTTTTCAAAAATTTGAACCAAAAACACCCTCCCTTCTCTCTCCTCTTGGCCGAACCCCATAAGCAAGAAAACACCAAAATCCTAAGCTAGATTTTACCAATTTTAGGAGGGAAAAAATATCTTCAAGTGAAACCCTAGATTAGATTGTTGCTTATCATCAAGTTTAGTTGGAGGGGGGTGAAGCTTTTGGTGGATTTCTCTTGCTTGGCATAAGGTAAAACTACCCCTTAACTTCTCTTTGATGATGTTAAATTTATGAACTCATGATGCTAGATGAATTGTAGGATGTATGAGAGTGTTATGATGGTTGGAGATGGAAACACATGAGAAAATTCCTTGTTCTTGTGAAGCTTAGGATAGGTTATACCTTATGTTCTCCAAGTGTTTGATGAAATGCCTATGAATTTGTGATGTTTTATTGATGGAGTTATTTGTTGTTTTAGCATGTTAAACACCTTGTTAAGTGATGGAAATGACTTTAAAGGGTTGATTGAAGGAAATGCATCAAAGCTGAAAATTTCGCAGGAAAACAGGAGTGAAAAATAGTAAAATTTCCGAGGTTACTGTTGACTGTAGAAAATGAATTAGGGACTGAGCCTTATACCATTAGAAAGCTCTATGAACCTAGTTTCAAACACCGCTGATGGAGTTTGATTTTGATATTTCTATGTCGAGTTATGGCTGTTTACCCGAGACTGTTCGACCAACCTGTAGCCATTCCGACAGTTTTCTTGCTTCTCTGAGATTTGCCATTTCGATTATGATTAAGCATGATTTGATGTTTTCCCTCTTCATGAAAGTTGTAGGTCTAGGTCTTAGCTTCGAAACGCCATAAAATCACCCCAATCCGATAACCACAGCCACAGTTATGATTAAAACACTGAAGGGTGGCAAACCTGTCAATTTTCATTTCCTTTCTATAATGGCTTCTTTTATTCCTTTTGACTCATATTCACCTTTGCCAAGTTCCAACCTACTTAACTCATGATTTTACTATGTTTATAAGATTTCTCATTTGTTTACACTCATGCTTTGGATTAGACCTCTTATGATTTTGTGCATCCAAATTGTGATTGTTATCAAACAAAGAAACAACTAGTGTATGCATTTGGTCTCTCTTGTTTGGGGTAGTCAATCCTAAATGTTTTTATTTCATTTGCCATTAGACTTGAAAAGAGGAAATAAAGGAGATTTGGGAGCGAACGCCTGAAGTTATTTTGCTAACTTGGTAAGTGTTCCACTGCATGTTTCCTTGACAATGCATGATAGTTGAGTAAATGCTATGATTTGTTGTACAAGCCTCTTTGATTGACATACTACTGAGTGTCATGTTATCGTGATTTCTTTGGTTCGTTAATTCGATTAATTTCATATAATTGCTTACTCACAATGCATAGTTGAATGATAAATGTACATAAATGTAGGCCGATGTTTACTTTATCGCATCGGCTGAACTGAGCTTACTCTTTACTGGAACCCTATCCTTGATCCGCCATCGTGAGGTTCGGTAAGCCAAAAGCTCATCCTGGACCAGCCATCGCGAGATCGGATCAGCTGGACAGTTTTGGGTAATAACTTACGAATGTTAAGTGCAAAGCTCAAAACTCTTCACCGAAAGGCTTTGAGTATAATATCGAATGTTAAATTTTGGGGATTGTTTATCGTTTTGGAGGTTATAAGGCGAAAGTAAATTTCGGGGATTGTTTATTGTTTGGAGGTCATAAGGTGGGAGTTTGGAGATATAAGGTGGAAAATGTAGGGGATTGTTTATTGGAAGTTATAAGGTGAAATATGGCTCCTAATGAATTCCGTATCCTTTTGAGATCGTATTTAGTACTTATTAGTTGATCTACTTGAATGTGTAAATGTTTATTTGAATTAATGATATCTCGCTCACTATAGACCGGACCTCATTTATTGATTCTTAAATTGGTAATGGTTATACCTGCTGTTATGTTTCTTGAATTACATGTTAACATGTTGAGTTTGGAATTGCTCATGTTTTGCTTGATTTCTTGGAATACTTACTGGGCGTAAGCTCATACCACGTATTTGTTTTCCTTAACAGGATTTGAGACAAAAAGGGCTCGAGGATAACATTAGATCATTTTGGGATTTTAGGTTTGTTTGACTGGTATATCTATCTGTAATCCTCTTTACTTTTGGGAGAGACAAATGTACTTAAGTTGAATTCTAAACGCCTGACCTTTTGGTCCATGAGTTTATGTAATTACTTTTGGAGATATGTAAATGTTATATTGAAGTACCTTCAAGGTTATGTCGTCTTGAATGGACTTTTGAGTACTTGTGTCTGTGAATAAAATTGTGGAATGTAGGGAGTCCTGGCGAGTGCTAGGCAGGCGGTCCGCTGACCCCTTTGGTTCGCCTTAGGAGAAGGTGGGGCTGTCACATCACTACTTCGACGGGGAGGTATCACTATTACTTTTTAAATATGATTTATGTGTTTTTATATGCTTCTACATGTTTTATGTGATTATATGCTTTATGTGTCACTTTTTATTTTTATTTATTTCTTTCGAGTTTCTTCACTTTTCTATGCCTATTTATTTGATTTAAATTCTGTAATTATTCAAAGGTTCTTTGAATACCCGTGGTGTAATAGATAAGTTATATATTTTCTTTTCTTTTCTTTTTCTTTTATTTATTTAGCAAAAATTGTAATTAGATAGGCAATGTAATAGATAATTTATACTTTTCTCGCATTTCCCTCCTAGAATTGTAGTTTGGTTTCCCGATGTAATAGACAGTTTTGTGTGTTTATGTGGCTTATTTGTTACGTGTTTTACTTGCTTTCCTTAGGATATTGCATCTAGAAATCATGTTTATGTGTTATGTGATCTATATGCCCTTACGTGTTTATTTATTTTAATTTATGCTTTATATGCCTATTTCTAATGATAAATGCATGACAACACCACATTAGTCCAACGCTAGTTGTCCTTTCGTTTCCTCACTAGTCCAATGCTAGTGAGGATTCATAGAAATGGGTTAGTCCAATGCTAGGCCCTTAGACTCCCCTTCGCGCGTTAGATTCATGAGTTGTGTGTCATATATATCATTTCATGCATATTTTCCATTTTTAGGACTTCTTTCCACATTCGTGTGTTAAACCCCCTATTATATTCCCTCATCCCCATATGCGTAAAAATCATGACATTTAGAATTGCATTTTACGTACTAATTTAGGAATTAGGTAGTTCATTTGCTTGTATAAGTTAGGTAGAGTCACCCTTCGAATATGGGGAATGAGCCATTACCTCCTCCATTAGAAGGAAAATTAAATCACGAGTTTTCGTTCCTGGTACCCATTGATAGGGTTTTCGTTACTCCTCAAATTTTAAAAACCTTTATTACCCTATATTACCGCAAGTATACGGATCGTTAATTGAGTATAGGGAAAATAAGGTGTCGATCCCACAGGGAACTATGGTTTTGCAAATACTAAAATTTAATCACTTGCTTTATTATCTAGAAAACAAATAAAAGAAAGCAATTAAAGTAAGGAAAGCTAGGCAAAAGGGTGAAGGCGGTGAACTGTCCTTAGGGAAAGGGATTAAGCAATTTAAAACCAACCGTTAGGTGTCGAGGACATCCAATTGGTGGTAGACGGAAATAATAAGAAAGCAAGTAAAGAAATTAGAAAGTTAGGTTAGAGAGAGTTTTAAGATCAAGTTGGAGGAATCCTAGAGCTTTAGAATCCCTTGTTAAGTTTAGATTAGAAGTTAGTCAAGTTATTATGTCCTTTCCCCAATGATTCGCTAAGGTATAACTTTTGTATGCCACCACTTTCGTTAATGGTCATGTGTAGTGCAAGCTCTCATTTAAGATAAGCTAGTCACTCGGAATTGCTTTGACTAATTCCTTAACTCCTTTGAATCTTCCTTGACCTATTTTCATAGAGAAAAGAGAGAAACAAGTTAAATAAGCTCAATGAAGTTATAGTTTAAAACCACAACCAACCAACTATATTCACTACCTTCGTGAGCATATAAGTTAGTGTTTCAGAACTTAGATCTTTATTGAAGGCAAGTTTTTCATTGCTCATCAACATCAAATCATTTATGGTTAGTAGCTTATCAACCATAAAGCATAAGCACAAGTCTTAAACTAGCAAAATCATGGAGGACATAAATAGCTCAACTACTTCATAATCACAACTAGAACAAGTTCATCCTAACTCTAGGATTAAAAAGGCTTAGCTAGACATCATATTAAGAACATTTAAGCATAAAACAAACTTGCACAAAGCCATGAAATTTAAGCACAAGAGACAAAGTAAAGGAAGAAGGAATCTTATTCAATTTCTTGAAGTTGAATCCTTGATTTTCTTCACAAGTTCATCTCCTAAATACAAAGTGCAAGAACTCCTCACAGCTATCACTTTTAACTCTCTTTGTAAACTACTCACTAAGAACTAGAGTTAAAACTAATGAACTAGAGCTATTCTCTAGTCTTTCTTCTCTCCCCTCTTGAATTGAATCCAATTGTCTACAAAAGGCCCTATTTATAGAAGATTTCATCCATAAGCATCCAAAATTCTATCATGTAAACACAAGAAGAGTTTGGCCTTGAAAAGTCAAAGAAATTGGCTTCATGAATCTTCAAGTCTTCATGCATTAAATCCATTGAATTCCAACCTCAAATGAGTTGTAAAGTTGTGTTTTGATTGGCCATGAGTTGTTTCTTCAATCTTCCAATATTCCTCACGTAACTTTCAGCTGAAATTCGTCCAAAAATTGAACTGGAAATGAGTTGGAAAATCTGGAATTCGGCTGCAACTTGCAGCAGTCATTTTCTGACGATCCGCGAGCTAGATCCGCGATGCAGAGGCTCGCGGATCTCCTCACGGATCTACTTCCCCTGTCTCCTGTGAGAGGGATTCGCGAGCTAATCATTTTTTCAGCTTGTTGCTTCGCGTTTCGACTCGCGAATCTCCTTGAAACATGCAAATTCCAAGCTTTTTGTCGTGAAATTGGCACGTTAATTGCTCCGACTTTTATCCCTTTGATTCCTTGATATTCCAATTGCATTTTCCATTTTTCAATTTGGAATTTCTTCACCTTCGGATATTTCAATTTCCCAACTTTACGTCCAAGCTTCTTTTTTTTGGAAATTTCTTCTCATTTTGTCCTCATTTGATAATTGGACAAGCAATCCTACAAAAACATGAAATTTTCACCACATTAATCCATAGAAATTCAATTTTCATCATTGAAGCCATCAAATGCAAAATTAACTAGAAACCCTAGTTCAATAGCTACAAAAATACCAAAAACACACAAAAACTACATAATTAAACCTATTAAAAGCATGCAAAATATGGACTTATCAATTCCCCCACACTTGAACCATTGCTTGTACTCAAGCAATAAGAAATACACACCAACAATGATTAAAGTGTATGTGCACCTTAATTTCATTTTCTCAAAACAAAGTAGATAACCATTTTGCAATCATCCGTTAAACCACAAGTACTCATAATATCAAGTAAAAGAGAGTAATCATACCATAATTTCAAGTAGCTCAATTCAATTTCTCATTCCTCACCCAATTTCATACGCAAAGTGAATCATATAGTCAATAATGCTTACTAAACCCATGATCACCTTTAAGAGAGGGATTTATTCATATAACATATCAAGCATATCTTCAAATTGTGAAAGTGCTTTTTGACGAGAAGATCGACATTTTTAGATGAAGATCCCCTGTTACTCAACATTTCACTTATTTGCCTATTTTTATTCAAGTACCGTTTGACGCGAAAGTCGACATTTTTAGATGAAGACTCCCGGTTACTAAGCACATTGAAATAGAGCTTTCACTTTTCTTTTTCTTCTTTCTTTTTCTTTTTTTTAAGGAACTCATAAATAAATATTCCCTCAAAAGAATAATCATGAGAAAAGTACTACATTTATTAACTACATTTATCACTCTACTATGTAAAATCAAGTAAAGAGAAGAAATCTCATTAAACATACTAAATTAGGCATAATTCCTTCCATTTTACAAGATATACTTTCCTTAAATTGCAAAAAATTCAATCACAAGATAGTTATCTCCAAGTTAATTGAAAAATTGAAACATTTTCTACAATGTCCACAATTTTGACAGGAGTTTTCAAAAAATTTTTGGCATATTTTACCCATATAAAAACTCAATCACATCATTTAACATATAAGCACAATTTCCTCCCCCTCCCCCCCCCACACTTAAAATTCACATTGTCCTCAATGTGTAAGGAGGAAAAGAAAATAAAGAAAGTAAAGAAAGTAGAGAAAGTAATACTCCCCCTTTTAATGTGATTCAATTGTCGTGAGTTCGAAGATTCAAGTGAATTTGATCGATGTTGCTCCGAATTTTGATGATTTCCAATTGATAACCTTTATGCTTGAAAAATTGGACAAGAAACTGCAGGAAAAGGTTAATTTCACCGATCCACGAGGTGCAGGTCGTGAATTGGTGGGCGGATTTGGCTGGGTAGCTCTCAGAAGTTGATCCGCAATCTGAGGATCCGCGAGTAATATGTCGCGTATCTGTCCGCGAATCCCCAGAAATGTTCTCTGATTCTGGTCCACAAGGCACTGATCTGTGAGGTATATCTCGCGTATCAGCTTGCAGATCCTGCTGGAAATTGGATTCTGCAACTTTTCTGCAACTGTTTCATTGGACAATCAATTTCTACTATTTCCAGAACAAAAATCCTGCATGTTAATTGTGCAATGCACCTTCTCTAACATGTGTAACATGATCAAAACAACATAATTAACCTCATTTCTTGAATCATAAACAACTAAAACACAAATTGAGGTATGAAGATGTTTGCATTTTCACTATTCATTATGCACCAAAAAGGTCAAATTTTGCAATGCTTGACTTTTCTTCAAACAAACACAACAAACATACTTAAAAACATAAACCAACTTGCTTAAACATAAAATCACACCAAACTAACACAAATTTTAAACAAAATTGGGTTGCCTCCTAAAAAGCGCTTTTGTTTAAAGTCGTTGGCTCGACTCAAAAGTGTTTCTCTTTAAATTCATTTTGGAGGTGAAAGGAACTTGTTCCTTCCCAAGGGCTAAAGCTTTTGGTTCCATTCACCACAAATGAAGTGTCCCTTTTCTCCAAATCTTCCTCATCATTAAACAAAGAAGGATTGGTATTATCACATGTAGTATGAGGAGTTTTTGAGAAACATTTAAAACAATCCCAAAGTTTACTTGATTTTTTTCTTTTTTTCCTCATTAACTTTAGGGATTTTATGCTCTATAAAGATCTCTTTTTCTTTGTTCTTTACATGGAACATGTCATTAACAAATAAGCCATCATTATGCAATTCTTTAACTATATCTACCTCTTTAGGTTTAAATGCTTTTCCATGCCATAATTCAAGATCTTTATTTTCATTTAGGTTAAACACCAATTCTTCTTCATTCACTCTAAATTTAATTATGCCTTCTTGGACATCAATTAGAGTTCCGGCGGTGGTTAGAAATGGTCTACGTAAAATAATAGGTAAATAAATATCTTCTTTCATATCAAGCACAATAAAGTCGACTGGAATAAAGAAATCCTTAACTTTTGTAAGGACATTTTCAACCATACCAACTGGACGCTTTAATGACCTATCCGCCAATTGAAGAGTGATGTTTGTGTCTTTCATCTCCCTTAAATCAAGTCTCCGAGCTATGGAAAGTGGCATCAATGATACACTTGCACCTAAATCACACAAAGCATTAGAAAATTGGAGATGACCAATAGTACAAGGTATAGTAAATCTTCCCGGATCCTTGAGCTTTTGTGGAAGTTTATTTTGAATTCTAGCCGAACATTCCTCCGCTAATGCTATGGTCTCATAATCTTCAATCTCCCTCTTTTTGGTAATGATATCCTTCAAAAATTTAGCATAAGAGGGAATTTGTGAAATAGCATCAATAAAAGGAATGTTAATTCTTATTTGTTTGAACATTTGAACGATTTTCTCAAATTCCTTCTCCTTATTGTTCTTCTTCAACCTATCGGGAAAAGGAATAGAGTTAGTAGTATTCTTAATAGGAATATGAGAAGAAGGAGTATCAATATCAACATGGTTATTTACTTCTTCCTTTTCCTTATTTTCCTCATTTTCATCACTTTTACCACTTTTACCAAGGTTATTATCCTCTACTGTTCTAACACTCCTAAGAGTGATTGCATTAACGTGTTCTTTTGGATTAACCTCAGTTTTACTTGGAAGCTCCCCCGGTTTTCTTCCATTAAATGCATTAGCTAATTGACCTATTTGGAATTCTAGACTTCTATGCATATGGTCAATTTTCTTATCCATTTTTTCAAACCTTTCATTTGTACTTTGAGCATGCTTTTCTAGAGCTTTTTCCCAAGTTGGTTGAGGCTCAAGTGGTTTAGAAGGAAATCCGGGTGGATTAGAAGATCTTTGGTTATGAGGTTGATCCCTCCATCCAAAATTAGGATGATTCTTCCATCCGGGATTATAAGTACTTGAATAAGGATTGTTTTGAGGTGGTCGGTTGAAATTGTTGGCAAAGTTAACTTGCTCAACATTCTTACACATACAAGCATCATGATTACCACCACAATTTGAACAATAAGCACCATTTACACAAGAACTTGAACCATTTCCTCCTTGTTTATTAAACATGCTAGTAAGATTTTGCATTTGAGCACATAACATGTTAAGAGTGTTGAGTTCATACATACCGGCCGATTTTCTTTGGTTACCTCTTTCATTAGCCCATTGATAATTGTTGGAAGCCATTTCTTCAATCAAGTTTTGAGCTTCTTCGGTAGATTTTGCCATTAGCGATCCACCGGCAGTGGCATCTATGATATTTGATATTTTTGGTTGGTATAGTAAGACCTTGATAGAAAATTTGTATAACCAACCATTCCGGAAGACCATGATGGGGGCATCTTCTTTGGAGATCCTTGAACCTCTCCCAAGCTTCATATAAAGATTCACCATCTTGTTGGTGAAAACCTATAATATCCATACGAAACTTATCAGTTTTGGCAGGAGGAAAATACTTATTTAAGAATGCTTTTACTAAATCGCTCCAAGAAGTAAAAGTATTGGGTGGATGAGAGTTAGGCCATACCTTTGCTTTGTCACAAAGTGAAAAAGGAAACAACCTTAATTTAATAGCATCATCACTTACTCCATTGTACTTAACAGTACCACATAAATCCGTGAAGTTAGCAAGATGTGTGTTGGGGTCCTCGGTTGCATTTCCTCCAAATTGGCTTCTTTGGATCATTTGAATGAGTGCCTGTGAAATTTCAAAGTTATTAGCATTAATAGCCGGCCTTGCCACACTTGTTTGAGCACCGGATTCATCCGGCAAGGCATAATCTCTTAATGCTCTTGGCCTTGACTCCTCCATTGCTATGGATTTTTCACCTTCACTTTCCACCACAATATTTTCTTCTTGTTGTTGGACACGTCTCCTTCCTTTTCTCGTCGTTTTTGATCTTTTAGATGAAGAGATTAGTGTACCTACAAGGAACAAAGAAAAGAACAAAAACTACAACAATAAAATCTAGACTAATAAAGCTTGTTTTGACTTTAATGTTGCACCTAGTCCTAGTTTGAGAAACTAGTCTAGGAAAACCATTAGCTCCCCGGCAGCGGCGCCAAAAACTTGATAGGGTTTTTCTTTACTCAAATTTTAAAAACCTTTATTACCCTATATTACCACAAGTATACGGATTGTTAATTGAGTATAGGGAAAATAAGGTGTCGATCCCACAAGGAACTATGGTTTTGCAAACACTAAAATTTAATCACTTGTTTTATTATCTAGAAAACAAATAAAAGAAAGCAATTAAAGTAAGGAAAGCTAGGCAAAAGGGAGAAGGCGGTGAACCGTCCTTAGGGAAAGGGATTAAGCAATTTAAAACCAACCGTTAGGTGTTGAGGACATCCAACTGGTGGTAGACGGAAATAATAAGAAAGCAAGTAAAGAAATTAGAAAGTTAGGTTAGAGAGAGTTTTAAGATCAAGTTGGAGGAATCCTAGAGCTTTAGAATCCCTTGTTAAGTTTAGATTAGAAGTTAGCCAAGTTATTATGTCCTTTCTCCAATGATTCGCTAAGGTATAACTTCCTTTTGTATGCCACCACTTTCGTTAATGGTCATGTGTAGTGCAAGCTCTCATTTAAGATAAGCTAGTCACTCAGAATTGCTTTCACTAATTCCTTAACTCCTTTGAATCTTCCTTGACATATTTTCATAGAGAAAAGAGAGAAACAAGTTAAATAAGCTCAATGAAGTTATAGTTTAAAACCACAACCAACCAACTATATTCACTACTTTCGTGAGCATATAAGTTAGTGTTTAAGAATTTAGATCTTTATTGAAGGCAAGTTTTTCATTGCTCATCAATATCAAATCATTTACAGTTAGTAGCTAATCAACCATAAAGCATAAGCACAAGTCTTAAACTAGTAAAATCATGGAGGACATAAATAGTTCAACTACTTCATAATCACAACTAGAACAAATTCATCCTAACTCTAGGATTAAAAAGGCTTAGCTAGACATCATATTAAGAACATTTAAGCATAAAACAAACTTGCACAAAGCCATGAAATTTAAGCACAAGAGACAAAGTAAAGGAAGAAGGAATCTTATTCAATTTCTTGAAGTTGAATCCTTGATTTTCTTCACAAGTTCATCTCCCAAATACAAAGTGCAAGAAATTCTCACAACTATCACTTTTAACTCTCTTTGTAAACTACTCACTAAGAACTAGAGTTAAAACTAATGAACTAGAGCTATTCTCTAGTCTTTCTTCTCTCCCCTCTTGAATTGAATCCAATTGTCTACAAAAGGCCCTATTTATAGAAGATTTCATCCATAAACATCCAAAATTCTATCATGTGAACACAAGAAGAGTTTGGCCTTGAAAAGTCAAAGAAATTGGCTTCATGAATCTTCATGTCTTCATGCATTAAATCCATTGAATTCCAACCTCAAATGAGTTGTAAAGTTGTGTTTTGATTGGCCACGAGTTGTTTCTTCAATCTTCCAATATTCCTCACGTAACTTTCAGCTGAAATTCGTCCAAAAATTGAGCTGAAAATGAGTTGGAAAATCTGAAATTCGGCTGCAACTTACAGCAGTCATTTTCTGACGATCCGCGAGCTAGATCCATGATGCAGAGGCTCGCGAATCTCCTTGCAGATTTATTTCCCCTGTCTCCTATGAGAGGGATTCGCGAGCTTATCATTTTTTCAGCTTGTTGCTTAGCGTTTCGACTCGCGAATCTCCTTGAAACTTGCAAATTCAGAACTTTTTGTCGTGAAATTGGTGCGTTAATTGCTCCGACTTTTATCCCTTTGATTCCTTGATATTCCAATTGCATTTTTCGTATTTCAATTTGGAATTTCTTCACCTTCGAATATTTCAATTTCCCAACTTTACGTCCAAGCTTCTTTTTTTTGGAAATTTCTTCTCATTTTGTCCTCATTTGATAATTGGACAAGCAATCCTACAAAAACATGAAATTTTCACCACATTAATCCATAGAAATTCAATTTTCATCATTGAAGCCATCAAATGCAAAATTAACTAGAAACCCTAGTTCATTAGCTACAAAAATACCAAAAACACACAAAAACTACATAATTAAACCTATTAAAAGCATGCAAAATATTGACTTATCACCCATCATGTTGCATCCCATGTTCTTTGATTACTTATATCTGTGATATCTAATTTTTACTTTCTTGAGTCTCACGTTTACATAACTCGTGATGCCTTCGAGATTTCCTTTTTGGGTTTCACAATTAATGTGATAATACCAATCTAATCTTGAATTGATATTTTGCCCCTCCCAATTCTTTTTTGAAGATTTAGATTTGCATCCATATAGAAACATTCAAATGCAAAAAGTTCGAGGGTTATTTTAGGAAATTTTGATTAAATCTTGCAACTAGTTTAGACTAGGTTGAAAGGGTGCCTTAGGTTTAAACCTTTGCCTTCCTTTTCTTCAAACGTGACTCCCGAACGTTTTTCTCTAGTTTTTTCAAACACCTGGAGTTGTCTAAAAAAGGATTATATCTTGTTTTTATTTTTTCTAAAAAAAAATTTCTAGTGACTTGGTACACCGAAACTCATTGCCAAGTGGCAACTCTCTTTTTCATAAAAACTCTTTTCTTAGACTATTTTCTCGGGATTCAATCGTCGCATTTAAAGTCTCATTTTTGGCCTTTTTTTGTTTTCTTAAAAATCAAAAACTCATTTTTTCATAAACACTATTTCCTTTCTTTCTTTTTTCTAAAAAATGGGGCGCGACATAAATTACAATTTTGTTTATCCTTAAGGATTTATTTTTCCTTTTCAATTGATTTGTTTAATCCTGCCCCAACTACGATTTATAGTGGCTGCCAACCACTTTGTCTCTTCAGTTGTATAATTTCTTTTAACTACCCTTTCGATATTTTCTATGTTACTCCCTTTCCTCTTCCGATTTCTCTTCCACATCCTTTCGCCATTATATTCCCACTTGTATAGAATTTTTTATGCTTAATTCTTATCTATTAGCATCAAAATCCTTATCGATTCAGACCTATTAATCATGTTATAGCATCTAGTATATTTTAAGTTGATTTAGGATCATCTGAAGATCAGATTTTGTTTACTCTTCATACAATTTCGAAAAGAGATCCATCAGAAGATTGGCTTATTTGTAGAAAAATTTGAGCTTCAGGAGATTAAAAGGAAAGATCAACTCTTTCTGTAGGTAATTTCAGCACTTCTTTCCACTATTGTTTTGATCTCAATTTTTACAGGAAACCTTGAACTTCAACAAACTAAACTTTTCTCTAAAGATCTGCACATAAAACTGGTTTTAAGTATTAGCTTCCAGAGAATATTCAATAAGTTTCAATTTTATATTTGGATTTCTGATTCTTCAGTTTTTTATGCCTACAAGCAAGTTTTTGAATTTTTTTTATCCTTATATAATGCAAAAATTAGTTATTAGATAATTGAACGCATCTGTATTACTTGGTGACTGATCCCATTTTGATTCAATTGCCTAACTACTAATTTGCCTAGGCTAAAAGTAGTTTGGCCAGTGAGTAGTACTTATTGATGTCATTTGTTTATGATATCAAACACATAGAAATGTGGTCGAAAATAAAACTATACAGCTGCGAAGGTTGAAAATATAACTGAATGAAATGGTTAGATTTTGATAGTGGCATTTAATGAATTCCAAATGTTAATCTCCCTATTTTTAATCCATAAAATATTTTCCTCTGCTTGTTGTTATAATTATTATCTTACGATGCTAGCAATCACCTTCAATTAGCTTTATTCCTTGCTGATAAATAATAAAACGAGTTATTACTTATGTAATGCTACTATTCAGTTTGTTCTTTGTTATTCTCCAGAAATGTATGCTTCTAATTAAGATGAATTTGTTTACACCACTTGAGTATATCATATTCCTTTTTTTTTGAGCTGGAGATGACTTTGACATTGCAACTCATCTCTATTGCTTCCATAATTATCTGTTTGGATGGAGCAGTTTTTCTTATTTTGATTCAGTTTTTCAATCAAAGTCCATATCCTTTTATCAATTTGTTGATTGTTACCTTAAGCTCCCAATGGGTGAATCAGTCTGCTCAATTGATAGGCAGCTAAACTATACTGCAGTTCTTAGATTTCTATTCAACTTTAATGAATTGATTGAGTGTTGGTAAATTTAGCTATTTTAATGTGTATTCTAGATTGCTAAAACCACACAAACCAAAATGCAGTTTTATCACGAAATATCAGTCAGCTAGAGCAGATGCTACATAGAAAGATAAGGAGTTTGTTCAACAGTCTTTATTGTCCCCTTTTAAACCTAGCAAATATATACTCTTATTCTGATGGTTTTACAATTTTTTCCAAAAATGGTTCTCATTCCAAAGTCAAACTTACCAAAAATAGTAATTGTCTTAACTATGAAACTTACTTGAATAGGGAAATATTAAATACAAAAATGTTACTCGCTTGAGAATGTTAAGTATCCAGGGCCAAACATCTTTAAGAGATGCATTAGAGAAATAAATGATGAACAATCAATGTATATAAAATGATAGATTGATATATTGTTTCTCTATAGAAGACAAGTATCAAGGACTTTAGTAGGACTTCCTATCAAGTTGATTAAGGTGAGTGGGATTTACCCCTTTGTCTTCTCTAAAGTACTTTTTTTTTTTTTGGCAATATTTGACAAAGTATTACTTTCGGTATGAAAATGGACCCTGTATGACTATATATGTTGCACCTAAATGTTTATTGCTATGAAAGTTATATACATACATACATACATACATATACATACATACATACATAAGTGTGTGTGTGTGTGTCTGTATATATATATATATGAGATGTTGAATGCTTGTACCATGCTACTTGATTCTATTAAGTGTGAATATTGATATAACGGCTTTAATGGTCATGACATAATCATTAGAGATTATAGTTCTACCAATGTCAATATAAAATAAAGTAAAGTAATATAGGTCAAAGGGTATTCTGAATGTTCTTTTGACTACCCATTCTAGCGGGGTCAATCATTAGATTGAGTACTGACATAGCTCCTAACCACTGAAGTGTTTACCATCCCATTTTTCTCAATATTAGCATAAAACTGACATACAAGGCTGTAATAATAAACTCGAGGCAAATCAAGTATATTAACCCACTCCAAAGTGGTAAACAATCCCCTAAAATCATAATTGGCGTCAAAGGTGGAATCTAGTTTAGCCTCCTCCAAAACCCTATCAGTAGCTTGGACTTCTAAATCGAATGGGGTCAAAAGTAGGGGTCTGACTACTACTACTAGCACCATCAGTGGTACCCCAGCCCCTCTCGCAAGAAGTAGAAACCTCACTGGTTTTGGGAAGGTGTCAAGGCATGGTCAATCACCCAAATGTAACCAATCAACAATCCAACAAAACAATGTAGTGAGAAAACCACCAAAAGTTTAATAGCCAGCCAAGAACTTTAATCAAATTACCACAATAATGAGAAAATTATCAAGTATGGTGGCAATCTAAAGGCAACAAATCCAAACCAAGATAATCAATTATGAGGGTCTCAAAATTTTATTTTTATTTAAAAATGCATAATAATATTTATATTATGTTTATTCACTAAAATATTAGTGAAATTGTACTTTGAGATATTATTTTCAAATTTAGAGAATTTTTTGAGAATTATTTGCCGGTGTTTGGTTTCGGCCAGATTAAGCGTCAAATTTTGTTCCGAGACGTGAATAGTAACTCTAAGATGAAACCAAGTATATGTAGAGATATTACAGAGATATATGTGTCGGAATGAGAAAAACCAGTAAAAGTTAGAGTATCGCGCGTCGACGCTTCAAAAAGTGGAGTTTGACCACTTTTTCCTTAAATTAGGGATCACCACACCTTTTGTCTCTTAAAGCCTTGTTTCTTGCTCCAAGCCATTTCATTTTCAACAGCCATTGAAGCTTGAGAGAGAGAGAGAGAGAAAAGCCCAAATATTAAAACACAAAAAATAACAATATTAAAATATAAATAATTACAACCAATTAAAAAACTTATTTACCATGAAAATCTGTAACTTGAGGCCTGCAAATTAACACAATGGGATGCTGATGTGTAATTTGTGCCAGATGCAGCCCATCAGTATCGATAAAACCCTCCCAAATAGCAAAAACCACTGGTCTCATTCTAGAAACCAAAGAATAAAAAACACTATCCATATAAAAACCCACAAACAGTCTAAAAAAGAAAAATCAATGCCAATCAGAAATTGGTTATGAATCACGTAGTCCTGGTTAAGTAATAAAAACTCTTGCACTCACAGATATCTACCCCCAAAAAGAAAAATCTGCAATACAAATGTCTCAATAACCACTCCAAGCACACCTAAAAAAATTAGACATTAAAATCATAGACATACACAATAACACTTATAAATATTCAATCACGCATTAAAAAAATAAATATTTCAAAGCATACGCATAAGTAAGTCTTGAGAATTCATAAATGGTTCCAAATTCATAAATGGAATAAGATGATAAAGGTTATTCATTGGCAATGCAAGAGGCATTGCAACAAGTTGAACAAACATCCGTTGCGTCAATATAAGCTCAAATGGAGCTGACCCGAGCCTAACTGCTCGATTCATCAACCCTCGAATCATTGCATTTCCAATATAATATGTTGAATAAAGCTGCAAAGTCTCATCCATTACGAAGTCTCATCCCTTAGATGAACATCATTCAAACAAGCAACTTCTTGAATCCGATTCCCCTATAAATTAGATAACCTTCAAATCAAAACAATAATAAATATACATATATACAAATAAAAAGAATCAACGTATCAAACAAATGGTTACCACTCTGTCTGGAAAAACGAAGCATTGATATCTTCGACTTAAAAAATTACTATATTGAACCAAAGTTTTCTCCACAACAACTACTCGGATACACCATTCATGTAAATGATCATGCAATTCATTAATCAACAAAATATTTTCTTCCATGAGAGCAAAACAACTGATACACTAGAAGCCCCAAGACCACTAAAATTGTACAGTACTCCCTACACCCACATAGCTACTAACTACAAAACTATTTCAAGTGCCATAAAAACGAGACAATTTATAGTCACAAAATGCCAAGCTTTAATACAGAACAACCACATGAAAACAACATAGTTCTTACACATATACACAAAGACAATACAAGTGGCAATCCTACTAATCCAATCTAGCACTCATGCATAAACCACCCATTTCTCGATTAGCCAACCCATGCAAAGCCTACCACATATCCATGCAAAGAGACAACACATCACTCATATCATCAACTACGTCCATAAAAGCTTAAGATAAAAAAGAAAATATGTTAATAGAGAAATTCTCCGACGAGAAGCACAAATCCTTACCATATAAAAGAGCAAGTGCTCAACACCTGAATTCGATACAAAGTTCTATAATTAGCACTATTTCGTTAATATGTCACCACAAAATATAGAATCACTCTGATTGCTCTACTCAACTTATTTTTATTTGCCTGAAATTTCTTAAATTTCAATAACATTTTCGCCAATTACAGACTTTACAAATAGACAGTCTCCAAGCATTCCAAATGCAATCCAAACATTATACAACAACTAAGATACATCAATTTCTTATAAAACAAAAACAATCCAACGCACTTCCTCTCCATCAACAACACAATGTTTAAATTCCTTATATCATTAATAAAAATCATAAAAAGATAAAACAAACTATACATTCTTTATTCAATTATTACTAAATTACATATTAAATCATAGCCTAGACTTATATATAGAAAGGCACTCAGATAAACTTCTAAAAACAAACTCGAACATGAGTTCCTATAGAAGTGCAGTTCTCACAAAATTTACCATTTCTATCATCTTCACTACTATTACAAAAAATCAAACATTTTCTTTTTCTCGAACATATATTTCTGCTTGTGTAATCAGTTCCTTCATCATAGATAATGATTCTTCCATGTCAATAATAGAATAAAATTTGCAACCGATCCATGCGCTTGAAAATATCTCTCCACAAATTTTAATATTTCATTCTTTAGCCGAGCTAGCTCCGTTGTCTCTGCATTATGCTTCAAAATAAAATGATTCACATATTCAAACACCGTTGGATTTGAGTGAACATCTTCCAAACTAATATCTTCCAACAATTGGCGTGTTATTCTAACTGACGTATTACCAACAAAACCGTTCCATCCTGAATTACTCATCTCACTCAATAGATACAAAAAACAAGAGAAAAAATTTTAACCTATACTAAACCACCAAGCTATCTATAAATGCTTAAACGGTTACATCAAAATTAGAAAACAGCTATGTAAATATACACACCACAGAATATATGTTGAACCTATTTTATATATATATATATACCTATATATATATATATTTATATTTCAATCAACATACACCGCCTCTACCGACCACAACTATACAAAGTGTCATGCTTTACAAGTGCCAAATATATAATCATGACAAGTATCATGTTTTATAAACATCCAACAAAGAACATATATTCATCTATCTTACCAAATGCAAATGCTTAGTGTCATTCAATTAAAATGAACACCACCACATTGCAACCTTTAAAGACCATCTAAACAATAACAAATTCCGACATCATCTTACATCAGCCAAGTAAATAACAAAATACAAAAAATAATTTGAATAAAACCAACCGAAAATTCCATATCGCATTTAGACGAAAGTGAAAACTCCATGCAATACAAACGCTACGCAATATTCAAAATACAAAAAACTTTTAAGAAAACAAACTAGAACAATTGAATACACATACCTACACTTATTATCTATGTGTAAGCTTTCATCACCACCCATAAAAAATATAACTATGCCAAGTGTCATATGATGCCAAGTCTCATATTTCATCGACTCCACAACATATAGTCAATCTCACCAGATCAACACATATATCTATAAACACTAAGTGTCACTCAAACAAACTGAACAACACCATGTCACAATTTTCCAGTTACACCTGGCCACTGACAAATAAGAATACTATAACATATTTCTACAGTTTAATATATATATATATATATATATATATATATATATATATATATATATAAACTTTCATCACCACCTATGAAGAGCACAACTGTGCCAAATGTCATATCATGCCAAATCTCATATTTCATCCACTGCACAACATATACTTAATCTGACCAAACCAATACGTATGTCTATAAACACTCAGTGTCATTCAACCAAACTGAACAACACCATGGCACAATTTCCCAATGACACCTGGCCACTAACAAATAAGAATACTATAGCTCCTCTTCATCCAACTTTTTATATAATCACATATATTCTACACTCTTCATCACCACATACTCATCTATCCTTATTTCCATCAAAAAACTCCAATCCTCTCCTCCTTTATTGACATCATAAATCTTCTACAGAAAAGATTTTGATGGAGCAACATCTCACACCAATCAATCACTTAACCAAAACACTTTACCAATGGATAGCAAAATTAGCAGTCATAGAGAAAAGCCTGATTCAGCATTCAAGGCATCATAATACAACATATCAACGATATATATTCGCGGATGGATCAGTAAGTAATACCTTATTTAGCACTATATTATGTCATCTACTAATTAACACTATTTACATCTCTGATAACATTATTCATTTCAGGATGAAACAATTCAAGCAATCGTCTACGGTGAGAATACCACATTTTTCAACAACCAGCTTCAGTTAAATTCAACTTATTACATTGGTCACTCAAATATTGAGCCTCTGATTCCACCGCATTCTCAATTAGGATCAACACCATATCAAATTATATTAACATCGCATACTTTTATTCAACAAGTGGAAAATATTCATCAATTACCTTCTTAGGATTTCTATCATTTTAACCATTTTGCCAACCTCGCATTATTTCCACATCGTGATTATCCACCAATAAGAACGCATCCATACAATCATACCTGTTTTATAATGAATAATTTTTTTTTTGTTATTAACAGGTTTTTCCATGATTCACAGCTCTACTTTGATTGGTGACTCACGCAGCTCCCGTTCAACAGATGCAGATCAGAACCCGACAAATACGGACACAAGAAGTTACTGTCATCAATCAAGAATATCATACAAAAATTAAAAGATTCCAAAAAAAAAAAAACTTTTATACCCCAACTTATAAACTAATAATTAACTTCTTCCTTTCTTTCCTTTTTTTCCTTTTCTATACAGGTCACAACCAATGATCCTAACAATTACCGAACCTATAGTAGATACCGTCGGAAACTACGTACAACAAATAGCTCATCAAAATCTAGTCATCGTCATTAGTAGACCAATACTCAGCCATCACCATGGTGATATACTAACCATTTGTTCCTTTTTTCAATACAAATACTTAATTACTAAATCTGCAATAAATAGTTCAAATACAAAATGAAAATTTACTGTCAACTAACAATTCCATTTTTAGCAGGAATTTCAATCGCATCCTAGCAATCAACTATTATCTCATATCATCGAGCAATCCCCCAAGCACAACAACTGAGACATTGGTTCGACCAAATACCTATATAGAGGCAATAGCAGCAACCAAAAAATAAATGCTGCTTTTTATGTACATATGTAAATAAACGAATTATGCAAAAATAAATATTTCCCCATGCCGTGTCCAATCTAAAATTACTGCGTCCTATTACAATTGCCACCAAATCTAAAAACTCATTGAAACAGTATTACTTTCATTCGTACTAATTAATAGAAACAACCAATGTTATTAAACTAAAAGTAATGCACAAATACTTATCACCACAATTAACCAGTGTGGGCAACCTAACATGCGAGTGTCGGGCCCCAAATTCAACTAGTCTTTACTAAGATGACACACATTGTCCACCTTTGACTAACTCAGCTTGTGGACGGATTAATGTTAGTGATAGAATATTCAAAACAATTTATTTTATTCAAACTAATTTTTGCATGAATCCCAACAAACAAAAGAAAATGTTCGATAGTGGCATTAATCAAGTGACCATGAGTTCTCGAATTCGATTGTCAAACTCTCCTATTTTCTATTCCCCTTATAAAGTTTGAAATTCGCATTGAATAAAAAAGAAGTTTATTTTGGATATTTGGTTTCAAAAAACTTGTTTTTGTTTTTGTTTTTTTTTATTTTTCGTTTGCCTGTAAGAGAATGTACATATCTGACTACACATAATTTGATGACAATGACTTATAGATGGTACAAGTTTTTTCTTTCTTTAACTTAAAAATGAAATGGTACAAGTTGTATAATAATTCATCACTTTCATGATGATCAAAAGTACGAGTTTACGGTTTTCATAAGTTCATTTTTTTTTTAGTAAACAAATGGTAAAATTTAAGAAGTAATGAGGAGTAGAAGGACTATATCGCAAATCCTTGAACTCCTAATGTCTCAATCTTAGCTAAAATATACATATCACTGTGGCGGAACAAAAGAGCGAGCCGTTAACCTATGCGTCAATTGGAAAATTATCCCGGTTCGACATTAGAACATGGGGAACAACCCTACACCCATATTTACCTGTCATCACCTGGCAACTCACCTGTTATCGCCTATAGCATTAACTATTACTTATGTCATAGAC
This sequence comes from Gardenia jasminoides, assembly GCA_013103745.1. Classification (NCBI taxonomy): domain Eukaryota; kingdom Viridiplantae; phylum Streptophyta; class Magnoliopsida; order Gentianales; family Rubiaceae; genus Gardenia; species Gardenia jasminoides. The sequence continues at coordinate 43,110,170 of CM023103.1, forward strand.
TGACAATGTCAAGAGCTATTTATCATAATTCTAACAAATGTTAGTAGATAGCATCTTTTTCATTTAGAAAGAAAAAGGGGAATGATACAATGAAAATCGAAATCCTGTTATAGGTATAAACAAGTGTAATTAAATCAAACATTCTAATGCTCAAATTTCTTTCGATTATTTTAATAAATTTTAAATTTTATTCAAGCTTAACATATTTATTTACCAGGCGAAATCATACGAGCTTCACACAGTATTCACCCAAAAAATGCATACTTTGACAAATGGATTTAATCAATTTATTCATGTAAGGTATGTATCTCGCTCTTCATGTGTTAATTACATGGGATCCTGGAGATATATAATAAAAGCTTTATAAAATAATACTCGCTGAATTAATAACCTCTATTAAACAATAGTTTTTTTGGTCACAACTTGGGCTAACAAGTTAAATTAATAATTTTGATAAAATAATAAGCTAACAATTTTTTTTTGAAAACCTCATATGGCCTTTTCGTTCCGTTCATATCATAAATTAATAATTTATTAAAATTATATATATTATATTGGAGTACATGTGGGATATTCTGTACTATACTCACATAACGCTTTACGTATTTGATCAATGATGGTTGATTGATGAATACCTTTTATATGGGAAACCATAGTTTAACAATGTAGTAAACCTTTGTGTTTGTTTCTTTCAATAAGGCTTGCTCATCATTTATATAATCTAATTTGTTCCATGTGCACATCTATCATTTAGTATTCCTAAATCATTTTGACATCTTGATAATAGAAAAATGATATCAATTACAACATAATTGAATATATTAATAGAACTAAATTATACTTACAAATCAAGGAAATATGGATTAGTTTATTTTTCTTAGATGGAATAATAAGTACACTCGAGAAATTAATAAATTATTAACTTATCAATTAATTGATACCTCTTTAAACTAATATAATTTTTATAGTCCCAAAAGTATTAATTAACAGAAATTTACTATAGAAAGTCTTCAATACCACCTTCCTCCCTCCAAAAAAAAAAAAAAACACACACCGCCCCACACAAAATCCCATATATTTTGTTTAACTTGCGTAACTCATATAGGAAATAGACTGAGATTATTTAGAGAAGTTCATATTTATAGAATTCAAAGTTTGATTAGTTAAGAAAAGAATTTAACAATTTGCTATTTTAGGTTTCCATGTAAAGAATCATAGAAATAATTACAGAGAATATTCAAAATTTTTTATTCATTAAGATTATTGTACGTTGATTTGATTAGTTAAGAAAAGAATTTCACAATCTGCTATTTTAGGTTTCCATGTAAAGAATAATAGAAATAAATACAGAGAATATTCAAAATTTTTTATTCCTTAAGATTATTGTTACTTTGATAAATCACATGTAAGTATAAGAAAGTTTGAGTATATTACCTCAATCAATGGAACAGCACACAAACTTTTAGAAGACTTGTTGAGAAGGATGGCAAAGAGATTCATGTAACTACTCAAGTATGAGTCTATTGTGACAGCCCCACCTCTCCTTAGGGCGTACCCTAAGGTATCAATGGACCGCCTGCCTAACTCTCGCCAGGACTCACTCACACAAATGGTTACTAATTCCTCAAAGGAACAATTTAAACATCAATTCCAAACTTCACGATCAATTCATAATTAAACTACTTCAATCTCACAAACCCAAAATTGAGATAACAATATAAACTAAACGATAATTCACAATTCATTCACCAAATCTTAAAATCCCAAAATACATAGAGTACTTAAATACACAATCAAAGTTCTGCATTACAATATCCCAATTTCACAACTCAAGTTTCACCAGCTAGATACAAAAGAAAACCCTAATTCTAACGGTTGACGCCTCCGCTTGGGTTCTCAATCCCTGCTAAGGAAAACAAATTTGAAAGGATGAGCTAAAAGCCCAGTGAGTTTCCAAAAAGGCATGCCAAACACATAACACATATAAGATTCTCATTCCAAATTCATATTCTGAAATAAGCAAATAAGGAAAACAGTTAATAACACAAAGGTAGGATACAGGTAGTGCTCAGGGGCTAAGATCCTCAGAGCTGGAGCACGTTTATGGACTGGTGCACAGATTACGTAGTTGACACTCCATCAACTTTCAGACCAAGTAGACAACCATTTACTCCTTCCACCACCAAAACCCCCGGTTCGGGCCCGCCCACCTCAAATAAACTTATATATTTGTGTATTGCTCTTCAACAGGGACAAGGTCATATGCCAAGTCCAGAGCACATAATTTATCACGTAGCCCAAGGTTGTTAAATCTCCTCGACTTGGGCCTTCCTAACGGCTCGAGTCGATAACTTACCAAGGGGATTAAGTATTCCTAAGAATAATAATCACAAAACACATCACATCACATCATATATTCAGAACAGAGTTCACATCATATCAAAAGTCAAAAGGTTCAAAACATACTTGAAATGTGTGAGAACCCTAGAAAAAAAAAAGAAAAAAAAAGAGATTTCTAAATTGATTTCACCATTTAATCAATTAGTGCATTATTTTCCCTCAAGTACTCTATTTTGTGTGTATTGCATGGCATTAATCTAGAATTGCATTCTACATGTTTCATGTAGTCAAAACATCAAACTTATAGTGTATTAATTAGGTCATATTGTATATTAGGAATTTGAAGACAATTTGTATAGATTATATCCAAATTATGGCCAAGACTTCAACACTTGTTAACAATCTACAACAACCTTGACTTAAGCTTTTCTATTTAAACTCTTGTCTTCAAAAATTCAAACAAAACTCCCTCTCATTTTCCTCTCTCTTGGCCGAACCACATGAGCAAGAAAACCACAAAACCCTAAGCTTTGATTAGTCATTTTAGTGAGGGAAAAACTACTCCAAGTGAAACCCTAGGTTGAATTACTACTTAGTCATCAAGCTTGGTTGGAAGAATTGAAGCTTTTGAGTGGATTTTCTCTCTCTACTCTCAAGGTAATTAGTCACTTAACTATGCTTTAGTTATGTTTAAATTCAAATAGGATGCATGTTAGTTAAGTTTGAGGTGGTTGAGGTTGATTAGAAGGAAAAATTAGGGAAGAGTTCCTTGTGTTTGAGAACTTGAACTTAGGCTTTTGTTTTAAGCTTCTATGTGTTTGATGAAATGTCTAAGGGTTTGTGATGTTTTATTGATGGATTTAGTTGATGTTTTAGCATGTTATACACCTTACTAAGAGATGGAAATAACTTTAAAGGATTAATTGAAGAGATTGTGTTGAAGTTGAAAATTTTCACAGGAAATCAGAAATGGAATTCATTGAATTTTCTGAACTTTCTATTGATTGTAAAAATTGAATTAGAGCCTGAGTTTTATACCTTTAGAAAGGTCTATGAACCTAGTTTTAAATGCCACTAACGGAGCTCGATTTCGATTTTTCTACATTGAGTTATGGCCGTTCTTCCGAGACTGTTCGACCAGCCTATTTCATGCCTAACAGTTTTCTGGTGTCTCTGAGATTTGCTATTTCGACCCTGATTCAGGGTGATTTTGTGACAGCCTCACCTCTCCCTAGGGCGAACCCTAAGGTATCAGCGAGCCGCCTGCCCAGCTCTCGCCGAGACTCACTACAGATCCTTAGTTCAAATGCAAATAACAAAATACATCGATGTCCTCAAATCAACTGTAACATTTAAACCCCAAAGTTTCCTTAACGAACCACAAACGTCCCGAACTATAATTACAGATACAAAAGTTTATCCATCCAAAATTCCATTAGTACAATTCAAAATACAAGGTGTGAGGACCCGTACCGACTTTTATATTTTGTTTAAGGGTTATTATAGGCGTTATTGTTTGCCAAGGTGTTTATATGCTTTGTTTTACTTTTCAAGAAACCTAAAACCCTAATTTGTTTCGAAAACCCTAATTTTGATAAAACCCTAATTTGAATATGGAAAACCCTAGTTTGATTTCTTAAAACCCTAGTTTTGAAAATGAGTCTAAGTTTTATGTTTAATTACGAGTTTGTTAACTCTTTGATTTTATGTGTGATAATGCTTGATTAAGAGGGGGAATTACAACTCCTAGGTGATTAGTAGCCTAAGTAGGGGTAATTAAGCTTTGATGGGCTAGGTTAAATTAAGTACTTACGGACTAATTTGATAGGAAAAGAAATTATGTGGGTAAGAGTGGAAATAAGCTAAGTTGGTAGGTTATTTTAGCATGCCATTTTTGACCAAATTTTGACCAAGTATAAATATCTCTTTGAGATTATCTCTTGGGTTATTTAAGGGCTTGTGGTTGCCGGCCAAACAAAGGAAAAAAGAAGAAAGGAAAACCGTGAGGGAAGAAAGGAAAAGAAGGAAAAAAAAGAGAGGAAAAAAAAGGAAGAAAACTTGGAGATTTTGCAAACTTTCAACCATTCGATTTTGGTTTGGGTTGGGAGGAGAAGCTTGGACTTGAACACTTGAAGTTTCACAAGAACAACATCAAGAAAGGTTTCTCTAGTTTCCTACAAGCTTGAATTTGGTTGAAGATTATGAATTGTGGGATTTTGTGGTTTCCATGGCTTGGTTCATGTCTATCTTTAGCTTATGGAATGATTTTATGGATTAGAATGGTTGATTTTGATGTATGTATGCCTTGCCATGATTTTGAGTTAGGGTTAGGGTTTTGCTTTAATGCTAATGGTAGGAATTAATGTTGGATTGTAGGTTTAATTGTTGTGTGGGCTCTTGAATTCCCAGCGTGAATTTAAATGGTTGTGTGGGCTCTTGGATTCCCAGGTGTTGTGTGTGGTGTGTGAATGCGTGCGGGTTTGGAGTAGTGTGAGGCGTGTGAGGGGCTGTATTGCATGTTTGTAATGCAAAGCGAGTCAATGGAATTTGCATGAATGCGTTTTGGTTGCACAAAATTTGTTTGGGCGTTGAACGAGAAAGCAGAATTTTACCGGCAGCAACTTTGACATCGTTTTTGGTGTTGATCCTTTGTGATTTAGCTTTTGGCCAAAACACGAAAGTTATAGCCCTTTGTTCTAGCTTTCCAGCATCTGGAATTTCTTGATTTGATTTGTGGCTGAGTTATGTCCGTTTGAAGTGAGCCTGTCGGACATTCTGACGGCGAAATTTCTGAAACTGTTTCTGCGTTTTTGACCTAGATGGAGTAAATCTGGGTTGAAGTTGTCTTCATGAAAGTTGTAGCTTGTTCTCTTAGCTTCGAAACGGCACCTCGTACGCTCAATGGCGTACAAGGTGTCAAAACTATTTTTTTCACCTTCCAATGTGTGTTTTCCGTTTTCATTTTGTCATCGTCCGTTTTCCGTCCAGCATGCGTATGTGCTTCTTTTGCTATTTTAAGTGCTTATAAGCGTTTATGAGAGCTTAGTTTATTGGGCATATGCATGTAGCGTCGGTTCACCTTTGAAATGGTTTTCTTCAATCTTACGACAAGATTGCTTTAAATAGAAACCAAAGGGTTGATGGTTTGATTTGCATGTTCCAGGTGAGTCCGTGGGCGTTGTGACGTGTTTGACTTCTACATTATCTTGCTTACGCTCAACTGTTGGTGAGTGTTCAAGTGCATGTTGTTTTCATACTTGGATGTCTGATTTGATGAATTTCATTTGAAAGCATGCTTGTTTGACTTGGTGGCGTGTACTTTACAAGCTTCACCCTTTATTTGACTTACTTGGCGAAATCGTAAAATGCTTATGCGTGTGCTTGTTCTTGACATGTTAGAACAAGCGGTTGTATGTACCACACTCAAAGAGTGGGAGGTACCTCTCTCCCGTTTGGGTGGGTTGTTGATTAAGTCGATTGGGCGTAGTCGTCGACTCATTTATAGCGGTAGTATGCCTGCGCTCTATGGGCGGGAGGTGCCGCTCATCCGACTTGGTTTAACGATATTGCTATTTTGTGGCGGGCCCGGTACGAGGGGTGTAAGTAGGCGGGTGAAGTAAAGTGATTGCTACGATGCTGTGAGGTAGTGGTTGTGAGTGTCAAGCGTTTCAGTGAAGTCGGTGAAGACGAATGATGGAAGCGGCAAGTTGTATCCTTTTCCTGGTATTGATTACGAAGTGTATTGTGCTTTGACCTGCTTGTGCATGAATTCTTGGCCTCACTGAGCTTTGCTCACCCATGCTTTGTTTTCCTTAGGTTCGGAAGGGGTGCAATCGAGGATTCTAGTTTTGTGGATTTCCTTTTCCTTTTGTATAAGTTGGAAGATAATGGATGCCTTAGATGGTTTGTAGTATTTTGAGTTGTTCCAGCGTAACCTTGATGTGTTTAGAGGTTGTAATTTATAAAGAGTTTGTCGGTTTCTTTTACTATGATTTTGGTTATATCTTTTGAGTCTGGCGAGAGGCTGAGGCGGTCCAGTGACCCACCTGGTTTGCCTTTGGGGAAAGTGGGGCATCCTGTTAGTATCGAGCCTAGATTTGAGATCTGTTTAGAACCATTAGGAATTTACTTTTGAGCAATGAGTGTTTAAGATTCTAACGTGGGTTTATGGTTGTTTTGTAGGTATGGAGGAGGTAATGGTGGACTTAGGCAAATGGGAGCTATTGGTAATGGGTGAGGCTAATGGCGAGACTAATGGTCATGTTTTGTTAGCGGTCGTTACAGTGCTTGGAGGAGAGCCTCTTATTGATACACACCAAGGAGATCACCCGATGTCCACAGGGAAGCGTTTTCTTACCTACTGAGTTAGTGTTGTCTAATGGCGATGGCGCCGATAGCTATTGAATCAAAAGCAGGCTGATGAAAATGAGGTTTCTGGGATACTAGAAGATGGCCAAGGGATTAGAATTATGGGTTGGAGGATGAAGTGTTTGAGCAGGCTGAAACTAGCCCGCTCAGAGCGAGTCGAGCTCAGAACTTCAGTTGACTAGGAGTGATCAGAGTGGTGAGACTACTAGGATCTTGAATGATGCCCTTGTGGAGGAGGTGGAGAAAGTGCTGGGATTGGAGGAAGTGGAGTGAGGGATGAGGGTTGACAGAACCCTTCGGAGGAGAGTTGAGGAGGAGCAGGAGGACCCTCAAAGAGAACCGATGGAGGAAAAAGCTGTCGAGGACCCTCGAAGAGGAACAATGGAGGAAGAGCAGTGAGGAGGCTGAGACTAGTGCTTCAGTGAAACTAGACTAGGAGTGTGATGTTGTGACTTTTGTTTTGACTAAGGATTAGTTGGGGTGAGGCTCGTGAAACTGTGGCTTTAATTGTATAACTAGTCCTCTTTAAGTTGGCGTGTGTGTTGTCTTTTTGAGCAATGTCTGTGGCGTGCTAGTTGAAATGTGTGGGCTATTTTTGAACATGCCCATGACTTGCTAACTACTTGTAAACTTTGATATGTGAATATATGTTCGTTATTGTTATTTTCTAATGTTTCAATGTTGATCGTTAGTTAAAATTCCATTTTCCTCGAATAATGACTTCATGTTGCATTTAGACATTGTTAAGACCATGGAAGCCAAGGGCGAGGTGAGGTCGAGGCCGAGGGGGCGGAGGCGTGAGCCTCAACCCTCGAGAGTGCAGGTCTTGGGAGGTAGGATCGAGAAGAGGGGACCGGGCGGGGAAGATGTAGATCAGGATGGCTACGACTATCAATAAGATGACAGATATTCTTGGCGTCAGCCAACAATCGGAGTCTGGACAGCAAAATCAACCTCTAGGCCACGAACATGGAGAGATAGAGCCACAGGCGTTTCCTTAAGTTCACGCAGCAAGTTTCTAGGAGGCAGGACTCGATGTAGCGGAGGGTTGGTTGAGAGAATGGTGCGACATCTTTGCCGTCTTGAATTATCACGAGGAGAGGCAGTGATGTTTACTACCTTTCAATTGAGGGTCCAGCTAGGTCATGGTGGAATGTCATTAGAGCTAAATGGGAGAGAAACGGAACCCATGGCTTGGCGAATTTTAAAGGGGTTTGATGTAAAGTTTTGCCTCATGATCAGGAGAAAAGAGGGATGATTTCATTAGGCTGAGGCGGGGAACAATGAGTGTGGCCGGTTCTGAAACTTCAGTTCTGAAACTCTCAAGTTTACCGGAGTTAGTGGCCACGGATCGAGAAGGATTAGGCGATTCATGCAAGGGCTTAATGTTGAAATTCAAGAGGCTCTAGCAGCTAAGTGTACTTGCGGGCCTTAGAAAAGGCCCAAAGGGTGGAAAGTGCTAGGCTTCAAGTGAGAGCTTTTCATGCTAAGAAAAGAAATGCCCCGAGTGGGAGTGGTGTGGGGCTTGTGGAAAGCGTGTCGGTCCCTAAAGGCTGGGAGAGGTGTGGGAGGAGTATGCTTGGCGGGGAGGCGTCTAGGGGTCTATGGCAAGAGGAGCTACAGGTGGGCGTCAGGACTTCGAACCACAACAAGGAGGTTCAGTGTCTACTCCTCGGTGGGGTGTGGATATTGTGGAAAACCAAACCACACCTGATGATTGTTGGAGGAAAGCGGGAAAATGCCTAAGCTGTGGGAGTGCAGAGCATCAGTTGCCAAGCTGTCCAAGCTTCGTGCAGGTGGTAGCTCACAATCATCTGCTAAGTCAACCTCTAAACAGTCCAGCGTTGGGGATAATCGCCCGAAGGTACCCGCTAGAGTGTATGCTATGGACCGATGTCGGGTTCGATCCTCTGAGGTTGTTGAAGGTGCGATTCCCATATTTCACCGTCTAGCAAAGTTTTAATGATCCGGGGCAACCCATTCCTTTGTGAATCCTACTTTCATGGAGGCGTAGATGTTAAATCTGAAAACTCCCATATGATCTAGAGGTTGAGTGCGCCTCGGAAACCGAAACTATTATCTAGCTTCGGTTTATAGAAGTTGTGATATTTGGATTGGTGAGCGAAAATTGCTAGTGGACTTGATGAGTCACGGAAATCAAGGGCTATGATGTTATCTTGGGAATGGATTGGTTAGCCCGTTATCATGCCCAACTTGATTGTAAGACGAAGATGGTAGAATTGCATGTACCGGGAGAGCCAACTTTAAAATTAAATGTAAGGGGTAGCTTAGCGTCATCAGCTCTTATTTCAGGAATCCGAGCTAGGAAATTGTTGAATAAGGGGGCGAAAGGGTTCTTAGCCTTTCTGATCAATACACCTGGGGATAAGGTAAAATTGGAAGATGTACCGGTAGTGAGAGAATTTCGATGTATTTCACGAAGAATTGAAATCTTTACCACGAAGGAGATAGCTTTTAAGATTGAGGTGACTCAGGAGACAGCCTATTTCTAAGTCACCATATAGGATGGCTCAGTGAGTTGAGAGGAGTGAAACTTCAATTCAGGATTCTTTGGAGCAGGGGTTTCATTAAAGAGCGATTCACCTTGGGGTGCACGGTGTTGTTTGTTAAAAAGAAGGATGGAAGCCTAAGATTGTGTATAGACTATCGAGGATTGAATGATGTTACCATTAAGAACAAATACCCTCTACACATCGATGAGCTTTTGATCGATTCTGAGTGCGAGAGGTGTACTCTAAGTTGGATCTTAGGCAGGTTACTACCAATTGAGGATTGAGAAGAGGATATACCAAGACAGCACCTTTAATTGAGTATGGGCATTTTGAGTTGCGGTGATGCCATTTGGGTTGACAAAGCCTTGACTGCGTTCATGGATTTGATACATCGAGTTTTCAAGCCTTACACGGATCAATTTGTAGTGGTGTTTATCGATGACATTCATTATTTTCTAAAACTTCGAGAGGATCATGAGCGACATTTGAGGATAGTGCTACAAACCTAAGAGAACATCAAGCGTATGCCAAATTCGGTAAGTGTGAATTTTGGTTGGAGGAGGTGGCATTTACGGGCCATATAATCTCTAAAGATGGAATCACAGTGACCCAACTAAGGTGGGCGGTGTCAAAATGGAAGCAACCGAGAATCAAGCGGAGGTTGAGTTTTCTAGGTTTAGCTGGTTATTACCGTCGGTTTATTAAAATTTCTCAAGATAGCGGGACCTATGATGAGTTGACCAAGAAGCATAGCAAGTTCATATGGGGCTAAGTGTGAAAGGAGTTTTCGGGGAGTTGAAGAGGCGGTTGGCCGAGGCACCGGTGTTAGCCCTACAATGGAGGAAATGGAGTGCGTGGTGTTTCTTGATGCATCAAGGAAGGGTTAGGTTGTGTGCTAATGCAAAATGAGCGAGTTATAGCCTACGACTTGCTTGAAAATTGAAACCTCCGAGCAAAATTATCCGACCCATGATATGGAATTAGGCTGCCGTGGTGTTTACCTTTGCGTAAGTGGAGACATTACTTGTATGGGGTAACATTTGAGGTTTTCACCGACCATAAGAGCCTTAAGTATCTATTTTCCCAGAAAGAGTTGAATTTGAGACAGCGTAGATGGGTGGAGTTTTTAGAGGACTATGATTGCGATTAAGTACCACAGGAAAGCTAATGTAGTAGCGGATGCATTGAGCGAAAGGTACAAGTAGGCGATGGTGAAGAATGGCACATGTTGGAAGAGATTAGTGGTTGGAATCCTCATCTCAGTCTAACAAGGTTATCTTGGGAAACATTGTATTAAGATCTACATTCTTGGATAAGATTAAAGAGGTGCAAAAGCTCTCGAGATACAAAGTGGATGGAGAAGGTCGAGAAAAAGAACTTCCAGAACTTTAATATCGGGCGAGAAGGAGTTCTCAGTGTCGAAATGAATAGTGGTACCAAGGATGAGAACTTAAAAGGAAATATTAGAGGAAGCCCATCGATCAAAGTATCTGACGGTACCCAGAGGAAATAAGATGTACGGATTTGAAAAGTCTATCTTGGTGGAGAGAGGCATGAAGAAGAAATAGCCAATTTGTTGGACATGCCTAGTATGCGAAGGGTTAAAAGCGAGAACATGAAACCCTACGGATTATTGCAACCATTGGAGGTACAGGTGTGGAAATGGGAGGATATTACCATGGATTTTGTATGGGCGCCAAGATACAAAGAGGTCATGGCGATTTGGGTTATTGTAGACCGTCGACTAAGTGCACATTTTCTACCATAAGCATGAAATACTCGATGGAGAAATTGGCTAAATTGTATATGGATGAAGTCATAAGGTTGCACGGTATTCACTGTGAGCATAGTGTCGGATCGAGATCCAGCGGTTTGTCGAATTTTGGCAAAGATGCGGAAATATTAGGAACTAAGCTAAATCTTAGTACTACCACCATCCTCAAGGACGGTCAATCGAAAGACGATTCAAACTCTTGAGGACATGTTGAGGACTTGTGTTCTAGACTTTGGGGTTGGTTGGAGTCAATATTTGACCTTGGTAGAATTTGCCTATAACAATAGTTTTCATTCATCCATACAAATGGCACAGGTATGAAGCTCTTCTGATTAGTAAATGTCGGTCACCGATTTATTGGGATGAGGTAGGGAGAGAAGAAAGCCCTAGATCAACTACAATCCCTTGGATGGAAGAAGCTTCGAGAAAGGTCAAGTTAATTGGAGAATTTTAAGCACCTTAAAGTCGACAAAGGATTCACCTGAACAATGGGAGGAAAGATTTGGAGTTGAGGTGGGAGATCAAGTTTTCTTAGAATTACCTTTAAAGGCGAGCGATGGCGGAAAAGGAAAGAAGTTACAACCTAGATATGTGGGACCATACACCATTCTTGAGCGGGTGGGAAGGTAGCTTATAGGTTGGATTTACCATGACCCGTCCAGGTATTCATAGCGTGTTCCATGTGTGTTTCTTAAGAAATATCATCCGATCCATCTCATATACTCCAGCAGGAGGATATAGAACTTGATGAAGCTCTAACCTCTGAAGAGAGAAACGTAAAGCTTTTGGACCCTTGAGAACAAGGAGTTGAGGAATAAGCAAATTCCTTTAGTGAAGGTCTTGTGGAAAAACCATGATGTCGAGGGAAGCCGCATTGGGAGGTTGAAGAGGGATATAAGAAGAAAATATCAGACTCTTCTCTAATTCAGGTATGAATTTCAGGGCGAAATTCTTTAAGGAGGAAGGTTGTGAGGACGTGCGACTTTTATATTTTGTTTAAGGGTTATTATAGGCTTATTGTTTGCCAAGGTGTTTATATGCTTTGTTTTACTTTTCAAGAAACCTAAAACCCTAATTTGTTTGAAAACCCTAATTTTGATAAAACCCTAATTTGAATATGGAAAACCCAGTTTGATTTCTTAAAACCTAGTTTTGAAAATGAGTCTAAGTTTTATGTTTAATTACGAGTTTGTTAACTCTTTGATTTTATGTGTGATAATGCATGATTAAGAGGAATTACAACTCCTAGGTGATTAGTAGCCTAAGTAGGGGTAATTAAGCTTTGATGGAGCTAGGTTAAATTAAGTACTTATGGACTAATTTGATGGGAAAAGTATGTGGGTAAGAGTGAAAATAAGCTAAGTTGGTAGGGTTATTTTAGCATGCCATTTTGACAAATTTTGACCAAGTATAAATATCTCTTTGAGATTATCTCTTGGGTTATTTAGGGCTTGTGGTTGCCGAAACAAAGGAAAAAAAAGAGAAAGGAAAACCGTGAGGGAAGAAAGGAAAAGGAAAAAAAGAGGAAAAAAGGAGAAAACTTGGAGATTTTGCAAACTTTCAACCATTGATTTTGGTTGGAGTTGGGAGGAGAAGCTTGGACTTGAACATTGAAGTTTCACAAGAACAACATCAAGAAAGGTTTCTCTAGTTTCCTACAAGCTTAATTTGGTTGAAGATTATGAATTGTGGGATTTTGTGGTTTCCATGGCTTGGTTCATGTCTATCTTTAGCTTATGAATGATTTTATGGATTAGAATGGTTGATTTTGATGTATGTATGCCTTGCCATGATATTGAGTTAGGGTTAGGGTTTTGCTTTAATGCTAATGGTAGGAATTAATGTTGGATTGTAGGTTTAATTGTTGTGTGGGCTCTTGAATTCCAACCGCGTGAATTTAAATGGTTGTGTGGGCTCTTGGATTCCACTTGGATGTTGTGTGTGGTGTGTGAATGTGCGTGCGGGTTTGGAGTAGTGTGAAGCGTGTGAGGGGCTGTATTGCATGTTTGTAATGCATAAGCGAGTCAATGGAATTTGCATGAATCGCGTTTTGGTTGCACAAAATTTGTTTGGGCGTTGAGCGAAAAGCAGAATTTTACCGGCAGCAACTTTGACATCATTTTTGGTATTGATCCTTTGTGATTTAGCTTTTGGCCAAAACACGAAAGTTATAGCCCTTTGTTCTAGCTTTCCAACGCATCTGGAATTTCATGATTTCGATTTGTGAGCGCTGAGTTATGTCCGTTTCAAGTGAGCACTGTCGGACATTGACGGCGAAATTTCTGAAACTGTTTCGCGTTTTGACCTAGATGGGTAAATCTGGGTTGAAGTTGTCTTCATGAAAGTTGTAGCTTGTTCTCTTAGCTTCGAAACGGCACCTCGTACGCTCAATGGCGTACAAGGTGTCAAAACTATTTTCACCTTCATGTGTGTTTTCCGTTTTCATTTTGTCATGTCGTCGTTTTCGTCCAAGCATACGTATGTGCTTCTTTTGCTATTTTAAGTGCTTATAAGCGTTTATGAGCTTAGTTCATTGGGCATATGCATGTGGCGTCGGTTCACCTTTGAAATGGTTTTCTTCAATCTTACGACAAGATTGCTTTAAATAGAAACAAAGGGTTGATGGTTTGATTTGCATGTTCAGGTGAGTCCGTGGGCGTTGTGAACGTGTTTGACTTCTACATTATCTTGCTTACGCTCAACTGTTGGTGAGTGTTCAAGTGCATGTTGTTTTCATACTTGGATGTCTGATTTGATGAATTTCATTTGAAAGCATGCTTGTTTGACTTGGTGGCGTGTACTTTACGCGCTACCCTTGTTTGAACTTATGAGAAATCGTAAAATGCTTATGCGTGTGCTTGTTCTTGACATGTTAGAACAAGCGGTTGTATGTACCACACTCGAGAGTGGGAGGTACCTCTCCTCCCGTTTGGGTGGGTTGTTGATTAAGTCGATTGGGCGTAGTCGTCGACTCATTATAGCGGTAGTATGTACTCTATGGGCGGGAGGTTCCTTCATCCGATTTGGTTTAACGATATTGCTATTTTGGCGGGCCATACGGGGGGTGTAAGTAGGCGGGTGAAGTAAAGTGGTGTTACGATTACGTGAGGTAGTGGTTGGGTGTCAGCGTTCGGTGAGTCGGTGAAGACGAATGATGGGCGGCAAGTTGTATCCTTTTCTAGTGATTATTTTTATATACATACAGTATGATTTTCCATTTTCCTGGTATTGTTACATTGAAGTGTATTATGTGCTTTGACCTGCTTGTGCATGAATTCTTGGCCTCAGAGCTTTACTCACCCATAACTTTGTTTTCCTTAGGTCGGAAGGGGTGCAATCGAGGATTCTAGTTTTGTGGATTTCCTTTTCCTTTTGTATAAGTTGGAAGATATTGAATGCCTTAGATGGTTTGTAGTATTTTGAGTTGTTCCAAGCGTAACGATGTGTTTTAGAGGTTGTAATTTATAAGAGTTTGTGGTTTCTTTTACTATGGTTTTGGTTATATCTTTTGAGTCTGGCGAGAAATTTGGCGGCGGTCCCGACCCTGGTTTGCCTTTGGGGAAAGTGGAGCTGTCACACAAGGGCTACATCAAAATACAAGATTAGGTCTCCAAACCAATCGAGCCAGTGTAACCCTTGGAGAGCTCTCGATCTCAAATCACGCTAGGAAAAACAAAGTTAAAGGGATGAGCTAAAAGCCGGTGGCGTCTAATATCATACAAATCACACGATGCGGATGGAGCAAAATATATCGGTTAAGCACTTTCGGTAGGTTAATATAATTCAGTTTAGAAGTATAAAATGTATAAACACATAAGCGAGAAAATACCGGTGAAAGGATCACGGGTTCCACTGGAAAGCGGTTGCTGTCCGTCTTGCTCAACCCCCTACTCCTTATAACTCCCTAGTGGTAATACTTTCGAGTATACCGATGCGGTGCCCTAGGTTATCCAACCTACCAGCCAGAGTCCACGGCTCGAATAGGTCGATATGAAGGGAAAGACCTTGTTCAGCCTATGTGTTGGTACACATGGCCTACAGTCATGCACAAATAATATACAAATAATGGAAAAGCACGGTTGAGCGGTAGAATAAAAAAGTAGGCGAGTGCGATAAAGTACACACTGCCCTTCACATAATTATTAAAAGCATTTAAACCGTCAAGCGAGCAATTTATTCACAAACATGCAAGGAACACTCACTAACAGTTGAGCACAAACAAGACAATGTGGCGGTTAAACCACGATCTCAGCGTCCACAGAATCTCACGAGATGTGAGAAGTGCAAGCAAATTACTTTTCGATTCAAACTAAAGGTTTGGCAAAATCCATTTTCAAGGTGAAATGGCGTGACATGCAAATACTCAATGAATTAAACTCTCGAAAACCACTTATAAAACTTCATATAGTTAAAGGAGCACCATGCGTTAGGCGGAAGCGAATGAAATGGAGCGAAAATGGAAAACACACACTAAAAGGTGTAGAAGACAGTTTTGACACCACATGCGCTAATACTCATAACTCAGGATACAAGTATCAGATTAGAATAATGCGGTGGCGTTTGAAGCTAAGAGAAAAGCTACAACTTTTGTGAAGACAACTTCTGTCCAGATTTTCTCTTTCTAGGTGAAAAATGTCAAACAGTTTCAGAAATTTTCCCGTCAGAGTTGCCGACAGGGCTACATTCAAACCATCATAACTTGGCTCACAAATCGAATCCAGAAATTCTAGATCGTTGGAAAGCTAGAATGAAGGGCTATAAGTTCGTGTTTTGGCCAAAAGCTGAATCTAAGGATCAACACGAAAAATGAAGCTGAATTTGCTAGTTTGTCGTTCCTGTTTTCAGTTTTGCCCACATTACGATCAACTAAATCACACACATGACAAACGCTTGA
Organism: Gardenia jasminoides; assembly: GCA_013103745.1. Taxonomy (NCBI): domain Eukaryota; kingdom Viridiplantae; phylum Streptophyta; class Magnoliopsida; order Gentianales; family Rubiaceae; genus Gardenia; species Gardenia jasminoides. The sequence goes on from CM023103.1 coordinate 43,126,059, forward strand.
ATGCAACCACAAACATGCATTTGCAGCTTCTACACATCCAAGGTCCCATTACACACGCGTTACATTCTTGCGGCTCCAAGTACACTTAACCCGTTCTAACTCGTACATTGCCACCGAATGTGCATAATATGCATTAGTGTTCTAGCAATGAATATTAACCACCCTTCTAACACCAATAACCACTTTACTAACAATTTCACAACCCTTCACCCTATGAATTCATTACCAAAGATCATAACAAGAACCAAGAAAAACAACAACCACAACTTTCAATTTCATGCTGGTGGGAATTCAAGAGCCACCTAACAATTCAACCAACAACACTTCATCATCCACAAACACAAACATAAGCTACAACATGAAACTTCAGCTAAAACCTAACCCTGGTTCTTGTCCAAGATTCAGGAGACAAACAAAACAAGAAAACTAAGCCATGGAATCATCTTCTCAACTAGCTTTGATCATCAAGAAGCTATAACATAAGCAAAATTCATCATCTTCACCAATCTTAATCAACCAAATAAATTTCAGCAATTTCACCCAAATATCCATTATACAAAGTGTAGAATACCTCTTGAAGTCAAGGTTGTGCTTCCCAATCAAGTGCCCCCAACTTCCCAAGAAAGATTGGATGATTGAATTAACACAAATTTCCCAAGCTTTTCTCTTTTTTTCCTCTTTTCTCTTCTTTTCTTCCTCCTTCTCACGGTTTTCCTTTCTTCCTTTCTTTCTTGCTTGGCGGTTGGTGTCTTCTAGAAATAGCCACAAGATAGCACTCAAAGATATTTTAGGCTTTAGTCAAATTAGGTCAATTTTGTCATGCTCAATTTAACCTACTAACAGGTAAATTGCTCCCTTAAGTGATTTCTCTTTCTTATCAACTTAGTCCATAGGTGTTCAATTCAACTTAGTCTATCAAAACTTAATTACACCTACTAAGGCCATTAATCACCTAGGAATCGTAATCCCTCTTCTTAATCATGCATTAACACACGTAAAATCAAGAAATAACAAACTTGTCATTAAATGTAAAACTTAAATGTATTTTCAAAACTAGGGTTTTACAAATCCAAACTAGGGTTTTGCATATACATATTAGGGTTTTATCCCAATTTAGGGTTTTCGAAAAAAACTAGGGTTTTAATCAAATTAGGGTTTTCAAACTTTGTAAAACAAGCGAGTCAAAACCAAACACTTTTAAAAGCAAAACAAACCATATAAACACCTTGGCAACCCAAAATAACTATAATTAACATTATTTAATATTTTCCAGAAATTGGGAAAAAATCGGGGCCTCACAGATTTTATGTTCAACCTCTTCATGAAAGTTGTAGGGATATGTCTTAGCTTCGAAAGGCCATAAAGTACACCTCAATCCGATAACCGTAGCCACATTTATGATTAAATTACTGAAGGGCGGCAAACCTGTCAATTGTTGTTTTCATCTCCACAATTGTTTTCCTCATTCCTCTTGACTCTTGTGCATTCTTGCCATGTCCCAACCTGCTAATTCATGATCCTAATATGTTGATAGGATTTTCGTTTGTTCACCCTTATAATTTGGATTGGTCATTTTGTGGTTTGTGCATCCAAGTTGTGATTTCTATCAAGTAAAGAGAACAACGAGCATATGCATTAGGTCTTTCTTGTTTGGGGTAGCCAAATTTAAATGCCTTTCATTTCATTTGTTATTAGACTTGGAAGGAGGAAATAGAGGAGATTTGGGTGCGAGCACCTGAAGATACTTTGCTTAACTCGGTGAGTGTTCCATACTTGTTACTTGACCAACTTGATAGCTGAAATACTGGACTATTTGAATTATGTGATGATTTGTTCTCTTGTGATTTGCAAACCAATCAATATGATTGAGACGAGTGCGTACTTTATCACACTCGATCTCCTTTGCGTAAAATTTTGTACTTTGATGTTGAATCTGGGTGAATTGGCCTTTGGCCTACATTTGATTTGTGAGTCACTTGGGTGATATCCCATCGACAAATCTAATTTGTTTGGAGCTCCAAAACCTATATGGTGAGTCAATCAACTAGAGCCAGCACGGGCTTGGTCGAGAGAGTTGACGGGCCATTCGGTATGATATGTGAATCCGAAAAATGGTATACTCGAGTATTACCTAAAATTTGATTTGTTGGGGTGTTCGGGCCCTGTAAGGGGGTGAAATGGTGGACGGTATCCGGTGTAAAGTGGGGATCTACGGTCTTGCCTCTGAACTTTAAACGTTGACGGAGGGTCAACGGGATATGACATGATCTAGCTACAGGGAAATTGGCTTTTGAAAGCCATCCGTATCCTTTAATTGAGTGTGTTCAATTTATTTGGTGATTTATTTGTGATACCTATTTATTAAGTAAATTCTAATTGCTTACATGGCTGCATGTCTTTGGGACCTCATTAAGCTTTCAACTCACCCCTTTTCCTCTTTGTTTTTCCTTAACAGGGAAATTTCTGGATCATGGGGTCGGAAGAGCGCGCAGTTAGTGTAGATTTTGTGTTACTTTTGTTTAAGGGTTGTTGTTCTAGTAAACCCTCTCTTGGTTTTAAGTCTATCTTTTGGTTTGTAACCTTAACCTCTGTTGAATTCTAAGTTTGAATTGTGGTTGGAATTTATATAATTATGTTAGTTTGAAATTTAAATTTGGAGATTTAGTTTAGTAAGTATTGGACTGTTAGTTTTTTTTTCCATTAGTTATCGAGTCCTAGCGAGAGTTGGGCAGGCAGTCCGCTGAACCCTTTGGTTCGCCTTAGGGGGAGGTGGGGCTGTTACAAAATGCCACTTTTACAGAGTTTGCCATTCAAATAGGAGTAAGTACAATGAAGTACACACTACTCCATTTGAGGGATCAAAAATCAGATTTTCACATCAAATCACTTAATCATTCATATTCCAAATTAAATTCACATAATCAAATAACATGCATGGAAACTCACCACAGTAGCAAGGTTCGATTTCCAAATTGGGTTCTGGTTCAAATCCTTCCCACTTCCTATAATCAAGTAAACAGAAGAAATAAGTTTCGCCTCACAATTAGCGAAACTAAACTCAAAGTTTATTCATTTGTTTTATCAAAATTCTTCACAAGAAATCCTCTAACTTTTGCTCGAATGGAAAGTAGTCATTCAAGTCGGAAATCATCTTAAAAGATTCCATTTTCAAACTGAGACATCAAATAACCAAACCACGCTATCGACGTACTCCATTCTCGCGACTTCTAATTTTCTTAGTACAAAGACATGAAGTGAGGTATTTCACCTCAAAAATCACCCATTCAAGTTTAACTCAATAGTCAACTTTAATTAAGATTATAACATATATTCGGAACAGTTTTAACCAAATCTTACTATACAAAAGTGATGAAAATCAGATAAAACATTTCAAACCCTCAAATGCCTCAAATCTGTCCAAAAGTACATTTACCCAAAAATTAGTAAAAACTCATCTCTTCTCCATTAAAATCCAAGATTTTCACTCCATTCAAACATATACTCATGAATGAACACAATACATATTTATTTAGGCAAATCTAGCCAAGTAACATCATAAAATATCGAAATCACAAGTCCAAATTTTCAGACAGTGGTTCGGCAAGCTTTCACTCTTTTTCTTTAAAATTTTCAATCATCAAATCCACATTCTAACCATAAAATAATCTCATTTCATAAATAACAAACACAACCACATTCAGGTCCTCAAGTCCGCTACCTAAAAGTCACCTCAAGTCCACTACCTAAGTTGGGAATTCAAGAGCCCAACTCAAATTCTCCAATCATAAGCATTTCTAGCAAATAACTCGTAGATCTGACAGATCTAACACTAATAAGGTTGAAGCTAAGAGTTTTAAGGGTTATACCTCAAGATCTTTTCAGATCTAGTAAGATCAAGGAAGATCTGACGAAGTTCCACCCACAGATGAAGTTCTGAATTTCGACACCTTGAGATCCTCCAAGTTTTTCTTTAGATTTGCTTGTTTGAAGGTGATTCCTTCCTCAAATCCCAAAATCAAGAAGATGACAACCCAAGAAACTTTTCTACCCCTTTCCTTCATCCCTCACAAACTCGGACCACACCCCTTCTCTCTTCCCTTCTCACGGCTGCCAAGGAAGAAAACACAGAGGAGTTGCTTCAATGGGTCTTCAATCTTCAAGGGATGGAAGATGAAGAAGATGAACAAGAAAACCCTCAAACTCTCTCTCTATTCTCTCTCTCCTTTCGGCCCACTCTCTCTCTCTCTTCCTCTCTCACGGTAGCTCCAAGAAGGAAGAGGATTGTCTTCAATGGAGGCTTGGAGCTTCAAGAAATTTGAGGAAGAAGATGAAGTTGGAAGAAAAGCTCACAACTCTCTCTATTTCTCTCTCACTCCAATCGGCCCTCTCTCTCTCTTGGAGCTTCAAAGGTTGGCTAAAAATGGAGGAACAAGATTCAAGAAACAAGGCTTTTTATAGACAAAATACTTGGCTCTCCTTAATTTAAGGAAAAAGTAGTCAAACTCTACTTTTTGTCGCGTCGACGCGCGACACTCTAACTTCTATTTTTTTATCTCCTTCCGACATTGTCCAACCTTAAATATATCTCTTTAATATCTCTGCATATGCTCGATTTTGTTTTAAAGTCACTATTCATGCTTCGGAACAAAAATTAAACGCTTAAATTGGCCGAAACCACACATCGGCAAATAATTTTTGAAAAATCCTCTAAATTAGAAAATAATCACTCAAAACATAAATTCACTAATATTTTAGTGAATAAACATAATATAAATATTATTATGCATTTTAAAAATAAAAAACAGAATTTTGAGGCCCTCACATCTATAACAATGATCCACACATTCCCCTAAGACAATCATGCACAAAAGATGGAGAAACTGTGCCGAAATTCTCAATTTGGGAGAGAGAGAGAAAGAGAGAGAAAAGGAAATGATTTCCTATTTCACTTTTTTCTTTCTTGCTAATTTTATCTCCCTTTTTCTGTGAAATTTTTCCAAAAAAATCTCAACAAAATTGTGTATAATAATTGTCTCACTAGCAAAATTTTAGAGGGTATTCATAGACAAAAAAGTTGGTCCAAGCCTAATTGAAACCAAAAACTAGTTTTCTTAAGAATGTGCTTTCTTATTCTAATACAACTCCTTGTATTGGAACACTCAACCATATTCTACTATTAGTGCCTCAAGTTTAATTTATCTCACAAATCAAATTATAATTATAAAATTTATCTTTCAAATCCTACTTGAAATTCATTTAGTCTCTTTAAAAATGTCCTTAATGTGTATGAATCAATACACTCTTGTATATGTTGACAATAAGAATGTGTTATAAATCTCAAATAACAAGAACTAGATAAATTAAATCTCCTTTAATTTACCATTAATTTCACTAATTGATCACCCATTCTTATGGATCAAAATTGGTATTTAACAATACATGATGACCATCCAAGTAATGAGAAAAGTCAAGTGAATGACTACACTTTTCAACAAATGTTTACCATGTAATTTATCATTCTATCTCATATTAATTTTCAAATAATTGTGTCTACTCTGTTTTGTAATTAATGTTCATTTCTTATACCAAAATATAACTCTGATGAAGTAGTACTCAGAAACACCTTTCTAAAACTGACTTAATACTAGGATTTGTGAGTTATACTTCTACAAGTAGCCATAACTTGAGATAGCTCCTCCTCTATAGATGTGGTAAATCTTTAAGAATTATTTACTGCCCTTTTATATTTTAAGTATATACACATCATCAGAGCATTCTCTTTTATAGGAGGAATCATATAGCGAATAAAGTATAACTATTGATATTCAAGACATTATAATGATCTTAAATATGAAAATCACTTACATGAATGTAAATTAGAGATTAATACTTTGGCATGAAAAAAAAATGCTAAGCGAATAAGTCTAGTGAATTTGATCATCCTATATCTCTAAGCAAATCAATCTAGTGAACTTGATCATCCTATCAAGTACCAATATAATAGTTTAAGTGTCTCACACACCATAGTAGATGAGCTCTACTACTTCCCTTACAAAAGATGCATAGTATATGGTAGTCTATTTATATTAATATGCTCCTCTTTGTTAATGTTTTGATTTGAGATATTTAAGAATAACCTTTACATTTAATCAAATGAATCTCACCATTATAGCACTTATGATTTGGTCAATTAAGTTTATTTTAGGGACTTTATCATACAAGTGTAAATACACAAGCAATCAATATAATAAAGATGTCATTTATTAATACAAAAATAGTTTGAACACATTTTAAACTCTGAAAGTCAATTGACTTTGGGGCATATGCACTTTCAATCTCCCACTTCCATTCAAACTAATCACTCATAAGTCTAATCACTAAAGTTGATGACTATTATGTTATTTTTGAGACAATGGCTTAGTAAATGGATCTGCTATAGTATTAGTGATGTGAGCACGGGTATGGATTGCCAAGATGTGCTTCAAGTGCCACAAGAGCCGATGCTACAAGCTCGAGTTAGGACGTTGCGAGACTCGATTCAAGTATTTGTTCGAGGAATTCATGATCAAGTCGAGACTTGTCAAACATTGGAGGATAACACGCACAATTGTCCGAGGATCATTAATTTCCTCCAAGTGATGGATGAGTGATCAAGTCTAGCATTCAGAGTTGATTGTGTTGATTAGTTATGTTATTTTAGTAGTTTGTGCTAAGTGTAATAAGCGGCTAGTCATCACTATGTTTGCATTTTATTAGCTATTTTTAGGTGTTTATTTTTGGTTAATTTTTAGTTAAAAATTCCGCCAGCTTAAAGTTCAATTGGTCCGAATTTTAGCTTTAGGGCTATTAAGGGTAAAAATGTCATTTTCTTAGGGTTTTCTTGTATTGCCTATTAAAAGGAAGCATTATCACATTTATTCAAAAATTGAATAATAGAAAATTTTGTGTGAATTGTACTCAATCTTCTTGAGCATCTCTTGAACATCTTAGATTTGAATCTGGGGGTTCAACTAGGCTTATCAACAAGAAATCACCCTTGTTGTGGTGCCTTTCTACCATCACTCTAATTTCTTGATTTTCTCATTCTTGTGGGTTAGAAATCATCTCTCGTTTATATTGAAAGGAATTCCAAGGGTTTGAGTTTCCGCTACATGTTCAAATCTTGATTCGTCATCTAGATTCTGGACTTCAGGATTACGAGTTCTTCCACGTGTGGTTGGATTCATATTAGCTGGCATCAGAGCTGGTTTGACAAAATCAGGTTATATCCTTATTTCTTCTTCTAGTTATCCATGTTTTGGTGTCTTGAAATTCTATGCTTTTGTCAAAAAAAAAAAAAATTTTCTAGCAGCCGTTAGTTCTTCTTGTTCTCCATTGCTAGGGTTTCTAGTTCGTTAGGGCCTTGTATTCAATTCTGTCCGGTTTTGATTTCTTGTGTTTATTTCATGTTACAGCTTGGTTGTTCCTTATTTTGTGCTCAAATATTGTTGCAATTCATCATTCCAAATGAAAGAAACAAAAACACTAGGGTTTATGTTGCTATCACTAGGGTTTCTTTCTTATCATTCGTTGTTTGTTTTCTTGTTATAGCCGATTTGTTCTTCTTGTTTTAGGGTTGATTAGACATCTTTAATCAGTGTTTTCTGTTGCTAAATTCTGTTTCAATTGAGTCTTAAATGATCAAAAAAAAAAGAGAAAGAAATCTGTCCAGCCGCTTGTTCTTGTTCTTGTTCGAGTTCTTGCATTAGGGTTTCATTTCTTGAAATCTGTCCGTGTTATTTTTCTGCTATTCTTGTGTGATTTGTGTGTTAGTTGGGTCCTAGATTCTTGTTAGTTCGTGTTTTAGTTGAGTCAAAAAAAGAAAAAAGAAAACAGCAGTACATATGTTGTTCTTGCATGTGAAGTTGCCGGAAAAAAAATTTCAGAAAGTTGTCCGACCTTTGTTTCTTGATTCTTGCGAGTTGTTGCTGGAAATTCTTGTGTCTCTTGACCATATTCTTGAAAAGCCTTGAAACCTTGAACTAAGTTTGGAATTCTGTGGGTTATCTTGACTGGTTTCTTGAATTTCTTGGAAACAAACAAGAACTAGAAAGCTGCAAAAATTCTGGTTTGCTGCAAATCAGCTTGGCCGATTCTGTCCTGCTTTTAAAATCCATTGTTTGATCCAAAAATTTAGCCATGTTTGTGACAGTCCCACCTCTCCCTAGGGCGTACTCTAAGATATCAGTGGACCGCCTGCCCAACTCTTGCCAGGACTCACTCACTCATACAATAACTATTTCTTCAAAGATACGATCTAAGTACCAATTCCAACCTCATAAATAATTCATAATAAAACTACTTCAATCTCACAAGACCAAAATTTCAATAACAATTTAAACTAAACGATAACTCACAAATTCATTAATCAAAGCTTAAAATCCCCAGATACATGGAGTACTTAATTACATATTCAAAGTTTCATATTACAATACCCCAAAATCATAATTCAAGTCTCTCAAACCAAATACAAAAGTAAACCCTAGTTCTAATGGTTGGTGCCTTCGCTTGGGTTCTCAATCCGTGTTAAGGAAAACAAATTTAAAGGAATGAGTTAAAGCTCAGTGAGTTCCAAAATACATGCAGTTCACATATAGCATATAACATTTCACAACAAATTCACATTTAAGAGCAAATAAGGAAAACAAGTAACAACACAAGGTAGGATACGGGTAGCCCTTAAGGGCTAAGGTCGTTGAAGCTGGAGCACGTCCATGGACTAGTGCACAAATCACGTAGTTGACACTCCGTCAACTTTCACATATAAAAACCAAGTAGACAACCACTTACTCCTTACTCCACCAAAACCCCCATCTGGGCCCACCCACCTAACGAAAAACTTATATATTTGTGTATTACTCTTCCATAAAGGGACAAGTCCATATGCCAAGTCCAGAGCACACAACTTATCACGTAGCCCAAGGTTGTTAAATCTCCTCGACCTGGGCCTTCGCACGGCTCGATTCGATAACTTACCAAGGGGATTTAAGTATTCTCAAGAATAACAAATACAAATCACATCACATCACATCAGATGATCAAAACAGAATTCATATCACAAGTCAAGAGATTCACAATGAAACACTTTTACAAATTTTTACTGTTCAAATAGGAGTAAGTGCGATAAAGTACACACTACTCCATTTGATGGACCAATAACCAAATTTTCACATCAAATCACTTAATCAATCATATTCCAAATCAAATTCACATAATCAAGTAACATGCATGGAAACTCACCAAAGTAACAGGGTTCGGTTTCCAAGTTGGGATCTGGTTCAAACTCTTCCCTACTTCCTATAATAAAGTAAAAGAAGAAATAAATTTCGCCTCACAAATAGCGAATCTAAATTCAAATATCTTAGTCATTTGTTTTACCAAAATTCTTCCCAAAATTCTCTAACTTTGCTCGAGTGAAAAAGTAGTCACTCGAGTCAAAATTCATCATAAAAGATTTCATTTTCAAATCGATATATCATTTAAACAAAATACTCTATCGATGTACTCCATACACGCTACTTCTAAATCTTTAGAACAAGAAATTAAAGAGAGGTCTTTTACCTTGAAACATCACCCATTCGAGTTTAAACCCCACACTAAAGTTTTAGTCAAGGTTTTAACACGTTTTTAGTTCAATTTTCACCAAATCTCGACGCACAAAAATCATGAAAAATGATCAAAATACTTCAAATACTCAAATCTGTCCAAGTAACACATTTATCCAAAAATTAGTGAAGAACTCATCTTTTCACCACTAAAATTCAAGATTTTAACTCCATTCAACCATATACTCATAAATAAACATAATACATATTTATTTAGGCAAAATCTCGCCAAGAAACATCGTAAAATTTTGAAATCAAACATCATAACATTCCAAGTGAGGTTTGGCCAGCCTTTAAACTTTTCTTCAAAATTTTCAACAACAATCCTACATTCTAATCACACAATGAACTCATCTCATAAACAACGATCACAACCACAATCAGGTCCTCAAGTTTGCTACCTAAAAGTTGTTAATCGTGATCCCGAATTTTGACAATTACAAAACAATTGAAGAAATAAGTTTAACATTTTTCATTGAGATTATTGGCAGCACAGGTTATCAATGCAAGAAATCTTTTTGAAGAAACCAATCAAAACAAGTATATGGGACTGTTGACTGTCGGACGCTCGATAGCTTGTATCGGACGTCCGATAAAACTTGAAACCTCTCTATCGGACACTCAACTTGATGTACCGGACGTCTAATAGACAGGGGATCCATCGGACACTCCTATCGGACGCACAACAACCTCACCGGACGTCCTATAGTACTCAAGAAGTTTTTTGAGCTCTCTGGTTGCCATCAAACGCAAGACCCATCGGACACAAAAATATGTATCAGCCATCCGATCAAATTCAAGAAGATTATCTGAACTCTCTAGTCGCTGTCGGACGCAAAGCTCATCGAACGCAGAAATATACATCGACCGTCCGATAAAGATCAAAACTGCCTATCAGACGCTAGCATCGAACGCTCAACTTGGTGTCGGACGTCCGATAGCTCCAATGGCTAGTTAACTCTTCAGCTTCTTCTATCCGTTGACCTCAAATTTCAAGGCACTTTTTGGTCCCCTATAAATACAGCTTTGTCTGAACTTCAAATACAACTTTTGTACACTTAGATTACAAGTTCTTAAGAGTGACTTTAGCAAGAAAATACTCTTTGAGTAAGAATTGTTAGTCTTGAAGTGTGAGTTCATTAGCAAGCTTTTCAATTGTGAATGAGTTCATCAATAGTGCAGCTTTGTGAGGGTTTTCTGTGAGATTGTAAAACTTCCTAACTTGACTAAGTGCAACTTGGGGCAAGGAGGAAGTGATCCTTCCATTATACACAAAGGTTGATCGAATTTCATCAAGTTGAAGTTGCTTGGATTGAGGATTTTTCTTCAAGCTCAAGTGGAGCTTTGAAGAAGTTTGGTTTGCCTTCTGTCATTCTATTTTTCAGCTTACTTTCTGATTCATTGATTAATATATCATTCATACTTCTCGGTCTTGTTTGCTTATTTGATTGACAAATCAATTGTGTGAGAAGTTAAAATTATTATAAAAAAAAGGGCACTATTTGATTAGTTTTTAATCAACCTAATTCACCCCCCCTCTTAGGTTGTTTTTGGGCCTTACAAAAGTCACCTCAAGTCAGCTACCTAAGTTGGGAATTCAAGAGCCCAACTCAAATGTTCCAAACATAAGCATTTCTAGCAAAATAAACCATGGATCTACAAGATCTAACACTAATAAAGTTAAAACTAAGACGTTTAAGTGTTATACCTTTAGATCTAGCTAGATCTAACAAGATCAAGTACGATCTTGTGAAGCTATAACCAAGGATGATCTCCCAAAGCTTAGCAACCTCGAAAGCTTCCAACTTAACCAAGGATTTGCTTCCTTGAAGTTGATTTCTTCCTCAAAACTCAAGAATAAGGAGATGACAAGCAAAAGGAAGCTTTCTTCCCCTTTCCTTCCTCTCTCTTACTCTCGAACCACTCTCTATCTCTCTCTCTCTCTCTTACTCATGGCAGCCAAAGGAAGAAGAAGAAACAAGAACAATGCCTTCAATGGAGTCTTGAAACTTCAAGAAATTGAGGAGAAAGAATAAGAAGAAAAACAACTCTCAAACTCTCTCTATATCTCTCTCTATGCTCTCGGCCCTCTCTCTCTCTTTGGCTTCAACTGTGGCTGAAAAATGAGGAGGGAAGGTAGCAAGAAACAAGGCTTTAAGAGACAAAAAGTGTGGTTCTCCTTAATTTGGGGCAAAAGTGGTCAAACTCCACTTTTTGTCGCGTCGACGCGCGACAATCTAATTTTTATTGGTTTTTCTCATTCTGACACTGTCCTACCTTAAATATATCTCTATAATATCTCTACATATACTCGGTTTCATCTTAGAGTTACTATTCACATCTCGGAACAAAATTTGACGCTTAAACTGGCCAAAACCAAATACTGGCAAATAATTCTCTAAATTGGAAAATAATAACTCAAAGTATAAGTTCACTAATATTTTAGTGAATAATAATATAAATATTATTATGTATTTTTAAATAAAAATAGAATTTTGAGGCCCTCACAATGTTGAACTCTATAACTTGCTTTGAAACCTGAGAAACAATTTGGAAAACAAATTTCACAACTCAAACAGCTTTGAATCAAAAGAAATTCTGCTTGAATAGTAAAACCTTGTGTTCATACGAAAATTTCTGGTTTCTTGCAACAAACCTGATCCGTTTGTTTCAGCTTGTAAAGTCTGTGATTTGATCCTAAAACTAGCTTGTTTTTTAATACAAAAACTTGTTGGAAGGCTGAACGTTCATGTGGGATAAAGAAAAACAAGCTACTCCCACAAAACCTATCCTACATTGGAAATCAGGTTGCTGTCCAATTCGATTCCAGCTTGAACAAGGAAAACCAAATCCTTTCTTGACAAGAAAACCAACCCCAAACCTCCTTGGATTTAAACAACCTTTTCCAAACTATTATAGATCATCAACCACCACCTTAAATTGCTGTTTTCTGCACCAGAACCATAGACCAAGTCAAAAACACTTCAAGATCTGAATCTGTCCAGAAAATTGCTGCGACTTGAGTTCCAATTTGAAGCTGAACTTGAAGTTGAAATTTTAACCAGTTTCTAGCCATCTTTCCCAGACCTTAAACACCCCATCTTCTGCACTTTTAGCACCTAACACAGAAACAATGCACTGCCCAAATATCCTCAAATTGAGCTGGACTAAACCAGCAAAAAAAACAAGGACGGTAGGAAGTTCTAGGTTCCAAAATTCTGCTTTTGTGTCTTTCTTTCCCTCATTAAATCTAAGTTTTCTTAGCAGTAATTAGGTTATTTTTCTGAGTCATTTTCAGCCTATTTTCAGTTCTAAATCAGTTCGTAATGTCCTAGGGTCTTCAAGCCACGAATTGTGTTTCGTTGGACAAGTTCAAGTTGTGATTCCTATCAAATCTGATCTAATTTCTTCAAGAGTAAAAATCAAGGGCTTGAGAATAATTGGTGAGCTCATTAGAGTGATTTGAGTGACCAAGAAAGAGTGTGAGAGTAAAAACATAAGGGAGTGAGTGAAGAAATTTTTCTACTAACCCATTCTTGCAGGTTTACCTAAGCATGTCAAACAAAGGAGAAGAAAGTTCAGAAGTATTTGACCTAAAAATGCTTGCTGAATCCTTAAAGGGAGACATAAACCGCATCAAGGAACAAAAACTTGAGGCTATGCTTGAAAGGATGTGTGACGCCCCGATTTTTTTCCCAAGTTTTTGGAAAATATTAAATAATGTTAATTATAGTGATTATTGTTTGCCAAGGTGTAAACGTTTATATGGTTTGTTTTACTTCTCAAAGTGTTTTGATTTAACTATTTTGTTTTACACGTCTAAAAACCCTAATTTGAAATTTAAACCCTCGTTTGCTACGAAAACCCTAAATTTCAATAAAACCTTAATTTGTTTACACCCTAAAAGTACCAACCCTAATATATTTTCTTGAAACCCTAATTATATGTACAAATCAATGTTTGTTATTTCATGAATTTTCAGTGTGAATTTGTACACACACGAGAGTTATTAGGGTAATTGGGTGATTAGTGGCCTAAGTAAGTGTGATTAAGCTTTGATAGGCTAGGTTAAATTGAGTACCTATGGACTAATTTGATAGGAAAAGAAATCATGTGGGCAAGAGTGGAAAATGACCTAAGTTGTTAGGTTGAATTGCATGAGAATTTTGACCAATTTTGACTAAGCAAGAAAATATCTATTTGATGTTATCTTTTAGTTGTTTTATAGCTTACATGAACCGGCCAAACAAGGAAACAAAAAGGAGAAGCAAAATGTGAAAAAAAAGAGAAGGAAAAGAAGAGAGAAAAAGAGAGGAAAAAAGAAGAAAAGCTTGGGGATTCTTGCAACTTTCAACCATCCAATCTTGAAGCTTGAGTTAGGAGGTTAAGTGGACTATCTTGGGCTTGCAATTTCATCAAGAACATAAGCCAAGAAGGTATTTTTCCCTTTGTATATAAGCTGGAATTTTGATGATAATGTGTAATTGTTGGATTTGGTGGTTTTGTTGGCTTGATTCATACTTATCCTTGGCTTGTGAGATGATTCCATGGATTGGTTTTATTGTATGCTTGTCTTGAACCTTGGCCAAGAGTTAGGGTAGGGTTTCATTAGTTGCAAGACTTAATGTTGGGAATTGATGATTGGAAGTTGAATTCATGCTCATGTGTGTCCTAGAGGATGATTAGATGGCTTGGATTTGGTGTTTTGCTTCTCAAAATTTCAGCCAAGAATTTTTGTCCATTTTCTGTCCGAATTTTCTTGGTATATTCGAGGATGTTGGGAGCTGAATTAGCCTTATCCTAAAGCATGAAAGTTGTAAAGAATTGAGTGAGGATTCTACCTGTAAATTTTCAGATGAATCGGAGCACTGTATCTTTTGAAATGACTAAATTACCCCTGATACCCTGTTTCTGTCAGGAATCGTATTTTGCTACTGTAATGGGTCATTTTGACCGGGTAGATGAATGTTTTTGCTTTGATGTCTTCTTAAGAATTGTAGCCTTGTATGTTAACTTTCTCATGGCTTTGGAATTTCTTGATTTGGATTTGTGAGCACTGAGTTATGGTCATTTGAATCAGGCCTGTCCGAAATTCTGACACTGAAATTTCCGAAACTGTTTTTGTATTTTTGTCCTAGAAAGAGTGAATCTGGGCAGAAATGGTCTCATGAAAGTTGTAGCTTGTTCTCTTACCTTCGAAACGGCACCTCGTGCACCCTAATCCGGTACTTGTAGCCTGAGTTATGGGTAACGGCGTACAAGGTGTCAAAACTGTCTTTTACACCTTTTAGTGTGTGTTTTCCGTTTTCGTTTCGTTCTCGTTCGTTTTCCGTTTAGTAATGTACGTTGTGTCGTTTTATGGTTGAAAATGGATTTTCATATCTCAGGTGATCACATGGACACCGAGACGCTTGTATAACCTCCTGAATTTTCTCGCTTGCTCTCGGTTATTTGGTGAGTGTCAAGTGCATGATTTGTTGACTTGCTTGACCTGTTACCTGTTTAAATTGATCGTAGTATTAAACTTGTCGAGGCGGACGTGTACTTTATCTCGTCCGACCTCTCTTACTTGACCTGACTTGCTTGCTTATACTTGTTGCACTTGAAATGACTTGCCTGACCTGTACTTGTACTTGTTTGATGATTGAGCGTTGTCTCATCATCTTACTTACTATTTAAACCTGTTGGGGACGCCCAAAACCTCATTGATAAACCTTTTACCTCGGGCCGACAAGGGCTTGGCCGAGGGATTGGTAAATCATGGGTCTTTACATATTTTCGTCGGTTGGAGTGCGCTCGCCGACTACTTACCTGGGTATACTCGAGTATTACCAAATTTCCTGTTTTGACGAGCGGGGGCCCGGTTGGGGGGTGAAACGGTGGACGGAGATGGTTGACAAGTGGAGCTCCACATGGATAAGAAAGTTGACGGAGTGTCAACTATTTGGAATGTGATCAAGATTCGTGGAACTTGGCTCCTGAGAGCCCCTGTATCCTTTATTTAATGTGTAATTAAATACTGTATTTGTATTCTTGTTCAAAGTTCTAGTTACTTATCTTGTTTAATAAAGGTGTAATTTTCTTGAGCCTGCATGTTTGCATGTTTTCTTGGCCTCACTGAGCGTTAGCTCACCCCAATTTGTTTTCCTTAACAAGTTTCGAGGTGTGGCACGTGAATCGAGGAAGCTAGTATTTTGTAGGATTTCCTCGCTTTATATAAGATTGAAATTAATAGATGAATTCGATGGTTTGTGGCAATTTGAGAGTTTGAGTTGTAAGTTGAATTTAGTAAAGTTATTATTTGTGGTTTGGATTGAAATGGTTAATTACGTTCACTTTAGAAGGGTTATTGGTCATTCGAGTGAGTGGGTCCTGGCGAGAGCTGGGCTGGCGGTCCGCCGACCCCTTTGGTTTACCCTAGGGGGAGATGGGGCTGTCACAGGATGGACCTCCTAGATTTACTCAAAGAGGTGGTTCGAGAGGTAGCCGTGGGAAATCTTCCATTCATAAATCGTGTGAACAAATAAAGAATTAACCTTTCAAGAGAAGGAGTTCAATGCACTCTGCCCACGAAAATGAATTTTGTACACTCAAAGAGAAAATGGATCATTTTCATGTTAAGAAAGTGTCCAAAAGATACCGATGCACTGTGACAGCCCCACTTCCCCTTACGACGTACCCTAAGGTATCCGTGGACCACCTGACTAACTCTCGCCAGGACTCACTCACATAAATATCACTAAAACACCAAAATAATATTCCAATCACAAATCTAAACTCAACGATAATTTACAAATACATTACACCATTCTTACAATCTCGAATTCCATAAACATTCAATTCTCAAAATACAAAAGCTCTCAATATCACAATTTAAGTTGTCGTACCAATCACAAAAGCAAACCCTAAATCTAAAGGTTGGCTCCTCCACTTGGATTCTCAGTCCCTGTTAAGGAAAATAAATTGGAAAGAGTGAGTTAAAAGCCCAGTGAGTTCCAAACAACATGCAAAGCACTTAGCACATATGACATTTCACTTTAAATTTGAATTTAACAATAAACACATAAGAAAGCTCTTAACATTAAAAAGAGGATATAGGGGCTCTTAGGAGCCAGGGTCCACAACGCTCGATCTCGATCCAGGTAGTTGACACTCCGTCAACTGTCATGCATATAAACCATGTAGACCTTCACTTTCTCCTTACTCCTCCAAACCCCTATCGGGCCCGATTCTAGCACTTCACTTCACTTCACTTTATCACATCACTTCACTTTATATCACTGGTTTATTATTCATTTCCGAGACAAGTCCACATGCCAAGTCTCGAGTATATATCACTGTACTTCACTTCACTTAATTAACCCTATGGTTCGTCCCTTTCTACTCGGCCTAGGCCTAACCTCTGGCTCGAGTCGAATAGCTCACCGATAGGTCTCAGGAATTCCTAACCCTTCACACACACACATAGGACACTGCAAAACACTTTCACAATTCTTTTATTCAAATAAAGGTAAGTGCGATGAAGTACACACTACCCCACTTACGATTTGAAAATCCAAATTCACATCAAATCACTTGACCAATACAAATCGAGTCATATTCACATAAACACATAACATACATTGAAACTCACCACAATAATAAAGTTCATTTTCCAAGGTGGGATCTGGTTCAAGTCCTTTCTCACCTTCTATTATCACGAAAAAAAAGAAGACATAAGTTTCGCCTCAAAATAGTGAAACTAAACTCAATTAACTCATTCACTTATCTTATCAAAGTTCTTTACAAAATTCCGTCAACTCTGCTGAATGACAAGTAATCACTCGAGTCAAAACTCATTTTACAAAATTCCATTTGCAAATCTAAATTTTCATATAAACAATAACTCTATCAATGCACTCCTTTTAGGTGATTTCTAATCTTTAGCAAAATGATTTAAAGTGAGGTTTTTTACCTCCAAATCACCCATTTGAGCTCACACATAACACTACACTTTAATCCAAAATTCTAACACACTTTTCAAACAATTTTCACAAGTTTTCAATACACAAAATTCATGATAATTAGCTAAAGTATCTCGAATCCTCCAATTTGTCCAAAATTGCACTTTTCCCTCAGAGTTTAGTGAAATTCAATTTCTCATCACAGAAGTTCAAGATTTTAACTCTTTTAGAACATTTTCTCATAGACGAACATAATACACATACATTTAACCAAAATCTCATCAATAAACATCATAAAATTTCGAAATCACACTTCAAAATTGCCAAGTATGGTTCGGCCATCCCTTATCATTTTCCTTCAATATTTTCAACTACAAAATCTACTTTCTAACCATAAAATGAACTCAATTCACACATATCAAACACATCCACAATCAGGTCCTCAAATCCAGTACCTAAAAGTCATCTCAAGTCCGCTACCTAAATTTGGAATTCAAGAGCCCAACTCATAATTCAATATATAAACATTTCGAACAAAATAAACCATAGATCTGCTCTATTTAACACTAATCAAGCTAAATCTGAGAGATTCGAGTCTTATACCTTTAGATCTTTCTAGATCTAACAAGATTAAACAAGATCTTGTGAGCTCCTCCCAAGAGTGATACTCCCAAGCTTAAAAACTCCAAAAGTTCCAACCTTAGCCCACAATCCGCTTGATTTGATGGTGATTTCTGCTAAGAACTCAAGATCAAGCAACACACAACTCAAACAAGCTGTATTTCTTCACTTTTCTCTTCCCTCGAGGTTCAGACCTCTGCCTCTCTCTCACCCTCACACGGCTGCCAAAAAGAAGAAGGCATAAGATATGTAGCTTCAATGGAATCTTTAAGCTTCAAAGGATGGAAGATGAACAAGATGAACAAGAAACCCTCAAACTCTCTCTCTAACCTCTCTCTCTTTTTGGCCCTCTCTCTCTCTTTCTCCCTCTCTCACGGCAGCTCCAAGAAGAAGGAGGAATGTCTTCAATGGAGGCTTGAAGATTCAAGAAATTTGAGGAAGAAGAAGTTGAAGAAACAAAGTTGAAATCTCTCTCTTTTCTCTCTCTCAACTCACGGCTGCTCTCTCTCTCTTGGGCTCTAAGTTGTGGCTGAAAATGTGAAGCTCAAGAAGCCAAGAAGTCAAACTTTATGAGACAAAAAGATGACATTTCCCCATTTTATGGAAAAGTGGTCTTTTGACCACTTTTTGTCGCGTCGCGCGCGACACTCTAACTTTTACTGTTTTATCTCATTTCAACACTATCCAACCTTAAATAAATGTCTTTAATATCTCTACATACACTCGGTTTCATCTTAAAGTCACTATTCACACTTCGGAACAAGAATTAACGCTTAATCGGGCCGAAAACACACACCGACAAATAATTCTCGAAAAAAATTCTCTAAATTAGAAAATAATCACTCAAAACATATTTTCACTAATATTTTAGTGAATAATCATAATATAAATATTATTATGCATTTTGAAAAAAAAAATAAAAATTTTGCGGCCCTCACATCCTTCCCCCCTTAAAAGAATTTTGTCTTCGAAATTCATATCTTGGTTTATACACTACTCAGAATAATTCTTTCGAATATCATCTTCAACTCTCCAAGATGCTTCCTTGATCCCATGATTTCTCCATAAAACCTTAGTTAGACGAATTTGCTTATTTCTCGAGTCCTTTACATTCTTATCAAGAATCTGCATATGATGTTCTTTGTATGATAACATCTCATCAATTTCGATACCTTCTCATTTCCATAATAATGCTTATTGCATTGACATTGGTACAAATTCAACTCTTATAAGGAAGTCATCACTTAAAAGTTCTTCAGATGCGTATATACCCCACAGTTCGCTCTATCCCAATTATGTTCCCATCAAAATTTACTTTCTATGGATTTCAACCTATAATTAGTACTTCCTCAAGGTTTACAACACTATCTTCAAGCGGTGCTCATGCTCTCCTTGAATCTTAAACGTACCATAGTATCTTTGATAGAGTTATCACAATGCAATCCGAATAAGGTTTAAATGCTATGTACTAGCCCCATGAATGCCTCTATTGCCATAGTTAATCTTATTGCATCACTACAAATCCAGGATGTCCATCTCGGTCGATAATAGTACTCTTAATATATGTCCTTGCTAGTCTTCAATTGGCGATATTCTTATAAAAGTTTCATCTTAAAAGAACTTCCGCTACATATAATAAATCAATCAATTCATAATCACACGGCCAAGAGATTCACTCTCAAATCGGCAATATAATTCAAATCCAATAATCCGTGTATGAATCTTAAATTCTCATCTTTCTTAGCAATTAAGACCGGACTTCCAAAGTAATTCCCACAACCCGAATAATTGTTATTCCCCTACATCATTTAGTCATATTTTCATTTCTTATCATTGATATAGTTTTCGACTTCATCATATCCATCTTATCTCATGTAAATCTTGTATCCACAATATCCCACGTACGTCAAAGGGCTAATTTCTTCACATACATTTACAAATCCACATATCTTATTAGTAAGTCAATCAAGAGTAACAAAGGATCAGTCACCAATTAAACTCATTTTCACCTTAACACATCAGTTACAAATCCATCTTCTTAAAATAATCGAATCTTGAGATGAGCCATGATATAACAAGACTTTCATTGATCCCTAATCCACAAGACACAAAAATTTTCACTTCCATATCTCATTCAATAAACTTAATAGCTTAATTCTAATCTCACAAGGCCCTGGGATGAAAATCAAGGGAAAATTTACAAATATTTTAGGGCAAAAGTCTAAATATAAGAATCAAGTGAAAACGTTATTTAGAACTAAACGAAAGTGAATTGAACCAAGGAAAGTAAATGAAAGAATGCAGAAGAGAAAGAGCAAAGTTAATAGCTTTGCTACCTTTTTTATTTATTTAGAATTTCATTTATTGGATTGAGAGGCATTTTATGCCATTTCGAAGCTAGAACACAGTGTCACATTTCATATGAAGACTTTGGAATCAAATTCATACATTTCTGTGATCAAAACAGCAATCACAGAAGTTTAGAAAGCTGTCGGATTTGAATTAGATCATTTGAGTAATTGATCATAATTCCAAGTAGGGAAGTTAGATTTGGATGCCATCAGTGGCATTTGAACTTAGATTCATAGAGTTTTCAATGGTATAAAAATCAAGCTCTAAGTCATTGCCAATTAATATCAGAAAATCTATGAAGTTGACTGAAATTGCTCCTTGAAAAATTCAAGGCAGAAAATGCATAGTTTTGGTTCATTTTCAACATACAAGTGAAAGTTGTTGTTTGACAAGTTCACTGAACAATAACTTGCCCAAAATAACCAAGGAAAAATGAAAATCAAAGCTGATTTATCTCCCCTGTTTTGGCCATCACAACACCGAATTTCCACCAGCATTCTCTCATCATTTGATCCACAATTCTTCCAACTTTTTCAAGCAAAACCACAAGATCCTCCCAGTAACATACCAAGAATCATCTAGTCAAAATCCTTAGCAAGTATAACCATGAAAGTTCGCACATAAATTACTCTAATCTAAATTGTCATCTCGAGCAGTTCAAACTAATAGTTTAACAAGAAAACATAAGATTCCTCTCTTAAAGTCATTCCTTTTGTCCTTAAATTCAACTCTTACCATACATGATAAGGGTACTCAAAAGTAAAGAGTATTTACCCCAAATCTTTATACCATATCCTTAATCCATATACATTATTCTCCATTCTTAGAGGGGTCTAGTTTCTCGTCCTCGACTTCGACCTCTTCTACCCTCCATAATTCATTAGAGGGCAGATATTTTAATATAAACATGAAAGTACAATACACTATTGGAAAGTCAAATAAAAAAGACAATTAAAGCACTTTATATACACAACTCATAATAGCAGAAGTACCAGGAGTACATCAGATGAGCATGCTTTTAACAAAAGATTCACATAGGTCACATCAAGTCTACAAGCACATCTAAACAAAAGTACAGTACTTGAAAAGTTGGCAAGCATGCAATTACAGGGATTGAGAACCCACTCTGATGATTTTTCTCACAAAAGATTACACAAAATCTTAGCTTCATGCTCGGCTAATCTATCAAGTCTCAGAAGCAGAAGTCTCTGTGGAAGCACTCTCCAATGGGTCAGACTCCAAATACTAGGGATCTGTCTCGACCATAGCGGCATCCTCTCCCATATCCTCATCACTAGCCACTGTATCCTCCTCAACTCGATTAGTCTCAAGGACTTTCTCAACCATAGCCTCACACTTGGTCACTATGCCATCGGCTCGCTCTCGAGCAACTTTCATGACTCTAGCCAATCGCTCATCAGTAGTCGTGTGAACCTCCTCTTCAAGCTCACGAATCCGATCACCCTGAGTCCGTTCTACAATCGTGAGCCTATCTACTTTTTCTTGCAATTCCCTATTAACTCTGGTCAATCTCTTTGTCTCATGGTAGATAGATAGGACCATATGATCAGGGTAAACGCGTGCTCTCCAACACTCACAAAACCTTCTAGACCTGTTATTAGGGTTATAAGCCTATAATCACCCCCTGGTCTCGGTTGGTAACAATTCACGGGTTGAAAATGTCTAGGCATGTCATCATCACCACTACGTTCCATATCCTACAAGAACGAGCTCAATTAGAACTCAACCGAACTTAGGCATCATTAACACTTAAACATGATTAAGAGCTTTTTCTTACATTCCTCTCTAACCTACTAAACTCTCAAATATTTAATACCTCTAATTCCTAGCCAATCGTCAAGTGATAAAATCACCTTATACTTAACACACAATATAACCCCACAGTCTGGCATCCTAAGAAAATGAAACCAAGCAAGTGGAGTTTCTTTTCCCTTTTCCCTCTCAAAATTTTATACAAGAAAATGAAAGATGATGGAAGGTTTGAAAGTTTGGCTATTTATGTTATTTGATCAAAACTTTAACTATTAGTTTGGTGACAAATGTCAAGCTTTCATGGTTTCCCTCTAAAATATCTTTGAAACTTTGCTAATAAACCCGTCTTTTACATCCAAATATAGTTTACATACTCAAATAAGCTTGACTAGTTCACTTGAACCCTTACAAATATTCGTAAAATAATTGAACAGAAGCAAGAAGATATGAAATGATTTCCATATATAAATTATTTTCCAATCACTAGGAAATAGGTTTTATTCAAAGTAGAACCTTTGAAAATACATTTCAAAATCACCTTCAACTTTCAGGCGATACAATATCTTCCCTCAAGGGTGTCGTCCTTAACTTTCCATCTCATACTAATCAGGGTCAAGTCAATTCTCAAAAGTCAATCAAACACTAAGAGTCACTCTTATGTCTCAATCACAGCAACATCAAACTCTCAATCAAATCAATTCATATAAGAAACTCTCAACTAATAACACTTACTAACCATCAAGCACCAGAAACACTCTAGTCCTACTTTCCACAGGCCAGTATCCTAAACTTTTAGCCTAGGATACATTACAGAGATCAACCTAAGCTCTGATACCACCTGTGACAGCCCCACTTCTCCCTAGGGCGTACACTAAGGTATCCGTGGACCGCTTGCCTAGCTCTCGCCAAGACTCACTCACATAAATATCACTAAAACACCAAACTAACATTCCAATCACAAATCTAAACTCAACGATAATTTACAAATACATTAAACCATTCTTACAATCTCGAATTACATAAACATTCAATTCTTAAAATACAAAAGCTCTCAATATCACAATTTAAGTTGTCGTACCAATCACAAAAGCAAACCCTAAATCTAAAGGTTGGCTTCTTCACTTGGGTTCTCAGTCCCTGTTAAGGAAAACAAATTGGAAAGAGTGAGCTAAAAGCCCAGTGAGTTCCAAACAACATGCAAAGCACTTAGCACATATGACATTTCACTTCAAATTTGAATTTAACAATAAACACATAAGAAAGCTCTTAACATTAAAAGAAGGATACAGGGGCTCTCAGGAGCCAAGGTCCACAACGCTCAATCTCGATCCAGGTAGTTGACACTCCGTCAACTATCATGCATATAAACCATGTAGTGTGACAGCCCCACTTCTCCCTAGGGCGAACCCTAGGGTATCGTCGGGCCGCCTGCCCAGCTCTCGCCGGGACTCACTACAGTCCTCAATCATATTACAAACTTCAAATAATTACAATGCAAGATCTTCAAATAATAATTACATTTCCAATGAATCCAAGTACTCCAAAGGTCCAACTGTCCAAACTACAAATAGTACAAGAGATATCTCGACCAGTCATACTAAGAGGAATCACTACACATGCCTTCCTTCACCTCGAGCCCTGTAGGGGGGGAAAAATAAAATATTTTTGGGGTGAGCTAAAGCTCAGTGAGGTTCCGAGAAAACAAATATTTTAGAATTTCACTATTTTATCAGAGTACAAAACATTGGAACATTCAAATCTTTGAAATCACGGGAAGAGTATTTTTCACTAGAAATTTGCAAGACGAAAACAATTCACGAAATAATTCACTTCATCACACAAGCTCTTTGACAAATAATCAAGCACACTCATAGTACACTTTTCAACTAGGAGATAACAATACTCGAGCCGCTTCGACTCGGAGATCAGTGCTCACGAGGAGACTTGCTCGGATTGTCTCAACTAGGTGATCAGTGCTTAATAAACATTAAATCAATTATAAAAGGATACAGCGCTCACTTGGAGCTATTTCACTGGTCCACATCACCTTATAACTCGAGCAATCCCCTTAGTTCATCTCCATCGCCTTATCCCTCCGTGAGGTAATACCGAGTATACCATGCCGTGCCCTAAGTACCAACCTACCCGACCGAGTCCGCTTCTGGCTCGAATAGGCCGATAACGAAGGAGGAAAGGCCTTATTCAGCCAATGTGGTAAAGTACACATGGCCTACATCATGCGCAAGTAATATAAAAATTATGGAAAGTAAACAGTTGAACAGCTAATACCAGTTAGGTCGAGTGCGATAAGGTACACACTTGCCTAGAAACAAGTATTTCACACTTATGAAATCAAGTAACATCAAGTATTCATCACGTAGGCATGTAATTCACACAACATACAAGGACCACTCACAAACTCATTTCTTTGCAAATATAAGTCGAGTAAATCATTTCACAAGTCATTTTCACATAATAGTAAAATATTTAACTTAAAACGGGTTTGAACATTCATAAACTTTTCATAAATGGTTTCACTTGTAAAAGCGTTTTACTTGGAAATAGTGGTAAATCACTTCCTTATAATTACTAGCCAATCATTTCATCAAAACATTCATTTGTAAACAATAATAAGATTTTCCATTTTAAAAGAGGTTGGGACACTCACCACGTGCCCTGGTCACCCTCGATCACCTTCGAGTCCTACGTACAACCAATGTATATAACCATCAACTCAAACCAAAACAACACTTAAAATCACTCAAAACAGCAAAGAGAGCACATGCAGGGGCGCTCGAACCAAAACGGACGACACTAGATTCACAATGGAAAACACACACTACAAGGTGTGAAAGACAGATTTGACACCTTTTGCCATTTTGATCATAACTCATGGTACGAGTGTCGGATTGAAGTGCACAAGGTGCCGTTTCGAAGCTAAGAGAACAAGCTATAACTTTCATGAAGACCATTTTTACCCAGATTTACTCTTTCTAGGTCAAAAGTGTCGAAACACTTTCAGGAATTTTCCCCGTCAGAATCACCGACAGGCTACATTCAAACGATCATAACTTGGCACTCACAAATCCAAATCAAGAAATTCCAAATCCGTTAGAAAGCTAACATACAGGGCTACAATTCTTAAGAAGACATCAAAAGCAAAAACATTCATCTTCCTGGTCAAAATGACCCATTACAGTAGCAAAAAAACCATTTCTGCCAGAAACAGGGCATCAGGGGTATTTTAGTCGTTTCACATGCTACAGTGCTCCGATTCACCTGAAAATTTGCAGGTAGAATTCTCACTCAATTTTCCACAACTTTCATGCTTTAAGCTAAGGCTAATTCAGCCTCCATCATATTCGAATATTCAAACCAAATTCGGACAGAAAATCTAAACAAAATTAAAACTTGGAGTTCATCCAAACCAACCAATTTCCAACCATCCAATTCAGTTCCTAGCAAACTAAAATCAACTTCCAATCATCAATTCCCAACATCAAGCATTGCAACTAGTGAAACCCTAACCCTAGCTCTTGGTCAAAGTTCAAGACAAGCAAAACAATAAAACCAATCCATGGAATCACCTTAGAAGCTAAGAATGATCATGAAGCAAGCTAAAACAACAACAAAATCCAACAACTTCATCAACTTAGATCAAATTCCAACAACTTAGAGAAAATGCCAGCTTTGATACCTTCAAGAAGATGAACTTAGGATGAAAACTCAAGCTTCCAACTCCAAGGATAAAGATTGACGGTTGCCAAGGGGTTGAATCTCCAACTTTCCTTTCTTTTTCCTCTCTTTTCTTTCCTTTCTTCCTTCCCTTTGCTCACGGTTTCTTCCCCTTTCTTTTCTCCTCTTGCAGCCGACTCTCCCTTCTCTTGGTCTCCTAACTTGTCTCAATTTTGTTATATGATAAGGCCTAAGAGATATTTGTGGGATTGGTCAAAGGGTTGGTCAAAAATATCAAGCCACCCTAGCAACTTCAATGATCTTTCACCTTGGCCCCAAATGATTTCTTTTCCTGTCAATTAAGTCCGTAGGTACTCCATTTACCCTAGCCTATCAAAGCTTAATTACACCTACTTAGGCTACTAAACGCCTAGGAATCGTAATCAACTCCCGTGAGCATGCAAGTTCACACCGAAAATTCTTGAAATATCAAACGTTTGATTTGTACATATAATTAGGGTTTCGAGAAAATATAGTAGGGTTGGTACATTTAGGGTTTAGTGTGCAAACAAATTAGGGTTTTGTCAAAATTTAGGGTTTTCAAAGCAAACTAGGGTTTAAATTCAAATTAGGGTTTTTGGACTTGTAAAACAAAATAGTTAAAACAAAACACTTTAAGAAGTAAAACAAACCATAGAAACACTTTGACAAACAATAATTACTATAATTAACATTATTTAATATTTTCCAAAAACTTGGGAAAAAATCGGGGCCTCACTACAACCTTCACTTTCTCCTTACTCTTCCAAACCCATCGGGCCTGACTCCAGCACTTCACTTCACTTCAATTTATCACGCCACTTCACTTTATATCACTGGTTTATTATTCATTTCCGAGACAAGTCCACGTGCCAAGTCTCGAGTATATATCACTGCACTTCATTTCACTTAATTAACCCTATGGCTCGTCCCTTTCTCCTCAGCCTAGGCCTAGCCTCCGGTTTGAGTCGAATGACTCACCGATAAGTCTCAAGAATTCCTGACCCTTCATACACACACATAGGACACTGCAAAACACTTTCACAATTCTTTTATTTCAAATAAAGGAAAGTGCGATGAAGTACACACTACCCCACTTACGATTTGAAAATCCAAATTCACATCAAATCACTTGACCAATACAAATCGAGTCATATTCACATAAACACATAACATACATTGAAACTCACCACAGTAATAAAGTTCGTTTTCCAAGGTGGGATCTGGTTCAAGTCCTTTCTCACCTCCTATTATCACGAAAAAAAAGAAGACATAAGTTTCGCGACATAAGTTTCGCCTCAAAATAGCGAAACTGAACTCAATTAACTCATTCACTTATCTTATCAAAGTTCTTTACAAAATTCCGTCAACTCTGCTCAATGACAAGTAATCACTCGAGTCGAAACTCATTTTACAAAATTCCATTTGCAAATCTAAATTTTCACATAAACAATAACTCTATCAATGCACTTCTTTTAGGTAATTTCTAATCTTTAGCAAAATGATTTAAAGTGAAGTTTTTCACCTCCAAATCACCCATTTGATCTCACACTTAACACTACACTTTAATCCAAAATTCTAACACACTTTTCAAACAATTTTCACAAGTTTTCAATACACAAAATTCATGAAAATTAGCTAAAGTATCTCGAATCCTCTAATTTGTCCAAAATTGCACTTTTCCCTCAGAGTTTAGTGAAATTCAATTTCTCATCACAGAAGTTCAAGATTTTAAATCTTTTAGAACATTTTCTCATAGACGAACATAATACACATACATTTAACCAAAATCTCATCAATAAATATCATAAAATTTCAAAATCACACTTCAAAATTGCCAAGTATGGTTCGGCCATCCCTTATCATTTTCCTTCAATATTTTCAACTACAAAATCTACTTTCTAACCATAAAATGAACTCAATTCACACATATTAAACACATCCACAATTAGGTCCTCAAATCCACTACCTAAAAGTCATCTCAAGTCCGCTACCTAAGTTGGGAATTCAAGAGCCCAACTCATGATTCCATATATAAACATTTCGAACAAAATAAACCGTAGATCTACTCTATTTAACACTAATCAAGCTAAATCTGTGAGATTCGAGTCTTATACCTGTAGATCTTTCTAGATCTAACAAGATTAAACAAGATCTTGTGAGCTCCTCCCAAGAGTGATACTCCCGAGCTTAGAAACTCCAAAAGTTCCAACCTTAGCCCACGATCCGCTTGATTTGATGGTGATTTCCGCCAAGAACTCAAGATCAAGCAACACACAACTCAAACAAGCTTTATTTCTTCACTTTTCTCTTCCCTCAAGGTTTGGACCTCTCCCTCTCTCTCTCACCCTCACACGACTGCCAAAAAGAAGAAGGCACAAGATATGTAGCTTTAATGGAATCTTTAAGTTTCAAAGGAAGGAAAATGAAGAAGATGAACAAGAAACCCTCAAACTCTCTCTCTAACCTCTCTCTCTTTTCAACCCTCTCTCTCTCTTTCTCCCTCTCTCATGGCAGCTCCAAGAAGAAGGAGGAATGTCTTCAATAGAGGCTTGAAGATTCAAGAAATTTGAGGAAAAAGAAGTTGAAGAAACAAAGTTGAAATCTTTCTCTCTTTTCTCTCCCTCAACTCATGGCTGCTCTCTCTCTCTTGGGCTCTAAGTTGTGGCTGAAAATATGAAGCTCAAGAAGTCAAGCTTTATGAGACAAAAAGGTGACATTTCCCCATTTTATGGAAAAGTTGTCTTTTGACCACTTTTTGTCACGTCGCGCGCGACACTCTAACTTTTACTATTTTATCTCATTCTCCAACCTTAAATATATATCTGTAATATCTCTACATATGCTCGGTTTCATCTTAAAGTCACTATTCATGCTTCGGAACAAGAATTAACGCTTAATCTGGCCGAAAACATACACCGGCAAATAATTCTCAAAAAAAAATCTCTAAATTAGAAAATAATCACTCAAAACATATTTTTACTAATATTTTAGTGAATAATCATAATATAAATATTATTATGCATTTTGAAAAAAAAAATTTTTTGTGGGGAGTTTAAGGAGAGTCAAGGGTTATTTTGCCAATCATCTAAGAGAAGGTCGTCCTCAACCAAACGCACTTCACTTGTGGAGCTCAAGCCACCTAGAAGGTGTAAGGAGCAAAATCCATCGATTCCTCCCAAGTCTAAATCACAGAATGAGCTGCGCGAGGAGGAGTCATGGTGGGACACTTACTAGCATCTTCTATGTGAGAAGCAACTAAAGGAACAAGTTGAATGCAATACTCAAGAGTCTTCTAAACTGAAACTTGTGGAGGTTATCGCTAGTGAAGATCAACCTAAGCTCATACAAAGTGAAGTTGAAGTAAAAGACATAGTAATTGAATCTGTGAAATGAGAGGATGTAATTGAGTGTGAGATGCAAAATGAGAGTGTGAACGATGAGGCAAAGTTTGAAAGGGAAATTCAAGCAAGAAAAGAGAGGGAAAAAGAAGAGATGTTAGCCGACTATGGTAAGGAAAAGAATTGTTTTCTACTAATACTCTTAACATTTTGTTGCCTAGTGTTTTCTTTGATTTTTCACAGGTTCAAAAAGTTATTAAAAAGCATGAAAGTAGCATCTTTTATGCATCAAGGGAAGCTAATCATGACTTTTTTGGGCCTATAATGGAGCAATCTAACTCATGGAATACAATTCTTGCTTTTCGATTGTTCCCTACATCTCAAATTGGTGAAATCTTTCTTGCGCAATTGTTCATCAATGAGGGAAATTCCTTACTAATTTTCTTTACTTTTGTGAAGATATGGTAGACCTTGAACCAATTATACATGTCCCTAGTTGTTCTTCTTTTATTGTCTTAAGTAATTGTTCTTTACTTGAGTCTTTGGAGTTGCATTTTAGTCCACATTTTAGCTTTCCTAGGGATAATTTCAAGGTTATTTTATGCATTTAGTTGCTGCCTTTCATACTTCTAAGTCGGGTATGCATGATATTCAAGTTCATAGTTTGAGTCTTACTAGTAGTTTATATGTCAGTGATGGTTGTTTTGTGAGTTTAGTTAATTACGTGTGTTTTGACCCCCTTTGTTTTGAATTCTTTTATGTCTTATCTTACATGTGAGGATAGTGTCTTCTTTATTGAGTGCTGTCCTATATATCTTATGGGCTGTAGCTTGCTAAATCATTGCCATTTGATTTTGCTACATTATTCTACTATTTGTAGTGTGATTTCTTGTGTATTTAAGCATAAATCATCTTCTTTCATTACTGATTTGTACCCTATGATATGTGGATTTCGAGTGTCACCATTTAGTTATCTACCTACTAAGTTTGGTTTTGTGAGTTTTCTCTTTATTCATTCTTTGTGTTCTTTGTTTGATCCAGACATCGGTTCAAGGTCGAATCCTTTTCATGAGAGAAGGAATGCTAGAGATGAAATAGCCCTTCCAAGTGGTTCATGTCTGTGGTCATTGGAGCATGAGTTAGTTCATGTGCATTGGATCTTGTTCATGTTCAACTTGAATAGGAGGCATGCAACATGGCTTGCATTCATCCAGACATTCGCTGAGTTGCTTCACTATAAGCAAACTCTAGATTTGAGACAAATCCTTCTCAATTGGAGGGGACTGATGTGAGCGTAGGTATGGATCGCCAAGATGTGCTTAGTGCCATAAGGGCCAATAGCACGAGGTCGATTAGGATGTTGCAAGACTCGATTCAAGTATTTGTTCGAGAAGTCCATGATCAAGTCGAGACTTCTCAAACATTGGAGGATAACAAGCACGATTGTCCGAGGATCATTAATTTCCTCCAAGTGATGGACAAGTGATCAAGTCTAACATTAAAATCGATTGTGTTAATTAGTTATGTTATTTTCATAGTTTGTGCTAAGTGTAATAAGCGGCCAACCATTGCTATGTTTGCATTTTATTAGCTATCTTTAGTCATTTATTTTTGGTTAATTTTTAGTTAAAAATTCGGCCAGCTTAAAGTTCAATTGGTTCGAATTTTAGCTTTAAGGCTATTAAGGGTAAAAACATCATTTTCTTAAGGTTTTCTTGTATTGCCTGTTAAAAGGCAGCATTCTCATGTTTATTTATAAACTGAATAACAGAAAATTTCGTGTGAATTGTTCTCAAGCTTCTTGAGCATCTCTTGAACATCTTAGATTAGAATCTGGGAGTTCAACTAGGTTTATCAACAAGAAATCACCCTTGTTGTGGCGCATTTCTACCATCACTCTAATTTCTTGATTTTCCTATTCTTGTGGGTTAGAAATTGTCTCTAGTTCACATTGAAAGGAATTCCAAGGGATTGAGTTTCCACTGCATATTCAAACCTTGATTCGTCATCTAGATCCCGGACTTCAGGATTACGTGTTCTTCCACGTGTGGTTGGGTTCGTATCAATTAGTCATAGGGATTCATTTTATTTTTATATCTCCTTTACCAACAATTTCTTTACTAAGATGGAAGTGCCATAATACATCCTTTGATTGATGATCAGTCCTTGGTTCCTTTGTTGGGACAATAACTCCATTGTTGTCACAATATAATGGTATTGCATCTTTAATGGATGGAACTGCTTCAATCTCAATAATGAACTTCTTGATCCAAATGACTGCTTTACCTGCTTCAACTATTGCAATATATTCGATTTCAATTGTAAAATCTACTATAGTTTCTTGTTTGGAGCTATTCCAAGTAGCTGCACCACTATCTTACGGTAAATATGAATCCAGACTGAGGCCTACTATCATTTTTATAAGATTGAAAGGTAGCATCAGTGTATCTTTGTACTAGAAAATCACCTGCTTTGTATACCACTACCATATCCTTAGCCCTTCTTAAGTAGTTATGAATCTTATTGCCAGTTATTCTTTGACTTTTACCAGGATTAGCTTGATACGTGCTTGTAACACTAAAAGTATAGGAGATATCAAACTTAGTGCACATCACAAAATGCATGATAGAACATATTATTGAAGCATATAGTGTTCTATTTATATGTGCCTTCTCATCTTCCTATTTAGTGCACATATCCTTAAAAGGGTAGATGCCATGAGGCATTGGCACTAAACCTTTCTTTGAATTCTTAATGCTAAATCTCTTTCCCATCTTATCTATGTATGAGGATTATGAAAGATCTAGTAGTCCTTTTAATCTTTTTCTATAAATCCTCCTTTCCAGAATGTAAACTACTTCTCCAAGATCCTTCACGGAGAAATTTTTGGACAACCATATCTTAACTATTTCAAGCATAGGTATGTTGTTTCCTATTATTAATATATCATCCACATATAATACAAACGAAATACACTGAGCCCTCACTGAGCTTCTTATATACATAAGGTTCATCTTGATTTTGAATGAAACCAAACCCTTTGGTTACGGTATCAAAATGAATGTACCAACTCTTAAATGCTTTCTTAAAACCATAAATAGATCTTTGTACCTTGCTTACTTTATTGGCATCACTAGATGTAAAACCTTTAAATTGTTTCATATACAATTCCTCTTGCAAAATTCTATTAAGGAAAGTAGTTTTAACATCCATTTGTCATATCTTATAATTATAGTATGCAGCTCCAACAAGTAAAATCCAAATGGATTTAAGCATACTTACTGGCAAGAAGGTCTCCTTAAAGTCAACACCTTGCTTTTGGTTATAACCTTTAGCCACTAATCTAACTACATAGGTAATTAACTTTACCATTCATATCAGTATTTTTCTTAAACCCTCACTTGCACCCTTTGGGTTTTATCCCTTCATGTGAATTGACTAAGGTCCACAACTTATTGTTGTACATGAAATCCATCTCAGATTTTATGGCTTCCAGTCATCTCTTAAGAGTCTTTACTCTTGAGAACATATCCATAAATCATTGGAGTAGCATCTTCTTCTAAGATGATTATGTTGTCTTTTCTTGCTAGATGTTCATATCTTTTAGGAATGCAACTTACTCTACTAGACCTATGAAGAGCTTGTGTACTTGGAGCTTCCCGCTGCACCTCATCAACATGAGCAGCTTGCTCCACTTTCATCAATTATTCATTGTCAACGTTTTCATTCTTGAATTTCAAGATCTATCTTACTATCATTGCCTTTTTATTTAGAACAAACTCTTCTTCTAGAAAGATAGTATGTCTTGACATAAACATCTTTTTTAATTCAAGTGGATAATAGAAGTAATATCCAATTATCTCTTTTGGATATCTCACAAATGAACAATTATTACACTTAGAATCAAGTTTGTTTGATATATCCCACTTTACATAAACTAGACATCTTAAACCTTCATACATGAAAGATTTGGCTTTCTACCTTTCCATATCTCATATAAAGCAAAAGGAACAGTCTTACATGGAATTGAGTTCAAAGTATGAAGATAGTTTGTAAGATGTGCCCCGAAAATGATTTTGATAGATTTGCATGATTCATCATCAATTGCACCATATCCAATAAGGTGTGATTTCTTCTCTTTGATGCTCCATTCATTTGTATTGTTCTTGAGGTGTCCTTTGAGCAAGAATTCCATTTCCTTTTAAATAATCTTTAAACCCTTGGTCTAAGCATTTTTCACCTTGATTGGATCTAAATTTTTTTTACTTTTACCAAGTTGTTTCTCTACTTCATTCTTAAAACCCTTGAAGTTTTCAAAAGATTTAGATTTGCGCTTCATTAAGCATACAAATTCATATTTTGAGTGGTCATTAGTGAATGTAATGAAGTACGAAATGCCCCCTTTAGTTTGAATTGTCATAGGACCACATACATTACTATGTATTAATCCTAACAATTTACTTGCCCTTTCACATTTTCCAGTGAAAGGAGATTTGATTATTTTTGCTTGCAGAAAAGATTAACAAATCTCAAATGATTCATAATCAAAAGAGTCCAAATATTCACCTTGGTATACTTTAGATATGCATTTCTCATTCACATCAGCTAGCCTATAATGCCAAAGATAAGATTATTTGAGATCTTCTAACTTTTGCCTTTTCATGGTAATATGAGAATTGGACTTGTAGTGTCTACAACGCACAGCCCATCAATCATGGGACCACTCCTATAGAAAATTTCGTTACAAGAAAAGGAACAACACTTATTCTTTATACTATTGAGAAACCTTCCATATCTGAACACAAAATTGAAGTAATGTTTTAGTGAAAACTAGAACACAATAACAATTATTTAATTCTAGTACAAGTCTATTAAGTAAAGATGAATGATATGTTTTTATAATTAAAGCAACTTTTGCTCTATTGCCAACTAGTAGGATCACATCATTCTTCTTTAACCATTTACTTCTCCTTAGTTCCTGCATATTTACACAAATATGAGAACTGCTCTTCTAGTATCTAATATCCAAGATTTATTGGAAGCAAATAAAATTGATCTCAATCATGTACACACATTGAGTTGAAGCTTCACCAAGTTTATTCTCCTTAATGTTGTCTAGGTGCTTCAAGTGGTCTCTTTGCCACAATTCAAACATGTGCTCTTGAACTTGCCTTTCTTCTTATCCACACCTCCCAAGGGCTTCATTACTTCCTTCTTCTTCTTAAATTTAGACTTAGACTTCCTAGTCATAGTCTTACAAGACCCTGAAGCAATCATAAGCACTTGACCTTGTCCCTTCTCAAGGTTAATCTCGGCATCCTTGAGCATATTCAACAGCTTGGATAGCGTAGTCTCCAATTTATTCATAGGGTACACTAACGTGAAGTATGAATAGCTCTTTGGTAGTATTTGCAAGATCAAGTTAACATTTAAGTCATGATACATGACAAAACATAATTGGTCCAATTTTTTAGTGTAGCCAATCATCTTTAATACATGCATATTCACTGGGTTGCCTTTAGCTATACTACAACTAAACTGCTCTTTGGAGGTCTCATACCTCTTGATCCTAAACCATGCACTAAACAACTCTTGTAAGTGCACCATCATGTCATAAGCATTCATGAATTCATGTTACTTTTATAGCTCATAGCTCATGTATGCGAAGACAACACAAACAACTATATTGTTGTTAGCAAGGTTTTTAAATCCAAACCGAACTGCTCGGTTGAACCGATCGAACCATTGACCGGGTTGCTATCTGAGCAGGGTTATGGCTCAAACCTAGTAGGATAAAAAAACTGCTTTATTTAGTAAAAACCAATTGACCCGGATGGTCCGACTGGTGAACTGTCAAATCGGAATGGTTTTTGCTAAACCATTCTGGCTCATGGTCAAATATGAAAAAAAATTGATGAAAACTGAAAACCTAACAACATAACCTAGAAACTAATAATGCAGCCCACAATCAACTATTGACTCCAATTTTTTTTTTATTTCTAATACTTTACTAAATTCCTACAATTTCGTCTTGAATTCATTCGTTTCTTTTGATTAATCATCACTCTCTTCATCATCTCACAACTAAACTCTCAAATTCCTCCAATTAAAACTACATCATTATTACTGCTTTCCAAAAAAAAAAACTACAATGCAAGAATTTTTGCTTGGTTTAGTTGATACTTGATTGGAGCTTTGCTTGAGAGAGTTTGAACATTTGGGTTTTGCCATTTGTGATTTAAATTCACAGGTAATTACCAATCAATAATCCTCTTCTTTGATCAATTTTTTTCTTATAAAATTCTACTGTCTACTACTGCTATTAGTGTAACTTTAGTAACTTGCACACCATGATCATTAATCATGGATGTTAATCATGATAAAGGGATGATATTCATCATGGTTCATACACTCAAACCCACCTAAAAAAAAATTTAGCTTTTGGTTTGTTGAAATAAATATTTTTTAAAATGAACTCTATTTCCTATTATTTCGTTAGCTTCACTTGAAAATTATAAAATATTTGCTCCTTTTATTTTTTGATTGCCTTTTCCCTGTTGCTGGAGTATGTTGGAGTATGAATAATTGCACAAATAATACATTGCAGTTCTAAATAATTGCAATTGATTCCGATTAGAAAGTTAAATGAAAATATATGTGTTGAACTTAGTTCATGCTAGGATCATCTAGATAATTTGATGAATGGTTTTAGCCAAGTACTTGTATCAAAATCTAGCATACACTCCCAAGTTATCTATGAAGACCCAAAAATTTGTGAAAATTATTTTCCAATTTTTCACTTTGGATTATCTGCATTTATTGATTTCACGATGAATCATTTGTGTACCTTATTTGCATTGACTTATTTATTGATTTAATGTTTGGAAAAATGATTTTTTTAATCTTGATAATTTTATTAATTGTTGCATGTGAGGGTTAGTGATTAGTGTAAGTGTGATTTTGTGGGGTGTATGAGGAAACTTTAGAAAAGAGGGAGTTTAGTACAAAAAGATTTTGGAAAAACCAATAAGACATGGACATGTGGCACTCTCTCAACCAAGTGTTGCTTTATTACACCAACCAAGCTTCTTATTTCTTCCATTTCATTTTCTTGTCTTGTAAAGTGAGAGAGAAGGACGAAATTCTTGGAGGAAAAAGGGGGGAAAAACCACAAACCCAACCTTGATCCCCTGCCTAATTTTGTGAGGAAAAAGAGTGGGAAAATCTTGATACTCCATCAAACTCTAGCTTAAGCTTGGAAGGAGGATCTTGGAGGAGCTTGGAGGAAGATCTTGTGGTTGTTTTCTTCTTGCTCAAAGGAACCGAGAGAGGTGTATGCTAGACCATCTCAATCCGATGAGTGTAGCTCCAGTTATGATCAAAATACCAAGAGATGACAGAAACTTGATAGTTTGATGATTATCTTCGCGAAGAATCTTAATGCCTACCAAGTGTTTGATGAAATGTCGGGCGTGATATATGTGTGATCTTAGGGTTTGAATTTATACCTACCAAGTGTTTGACGAAATGTTGGATGTGATATATGTGTGTGATCTTAGGGTTCAAATTTATGCACACCAAGTGTTCGATTATATCACATGTATGATATATGTGACATTTGGAGTTGGACTAGCAAGAAGATAAATGGGTGATTGTTGTGGAAAAGCTACAAGACTTGGTGAGTGTTCCAAACTCTTTCCAACTGACAGTTTTACTGCTGTTTTGTTCCAACTTGTTTTAAAGGAAATGTTCCACTATGACACTTTTGTGTTACTACTGTTTCAAGGAAATCATTTGTGAAACATTTTACTATTAATTTACTATTGACTTGCATTGGTTTACAAGTATAGCGATTTGATTTACTTTTGAAATGATTTATAAGTGTTTTTAAGTTGATTAATCGAAGTGTGATTTGTTGCTTGGATATTATCTAAATGAATGTGATATAACTGTTATTGAGTGCTCCAATCTCTTTACAATTGAAAAGGTTTATTCCTGCTTCTACAAGAGATGGTTTCCATGTTTTCGAGTGAAAAGATTTGTGAATATTGTGAGTGATTTAAACTTGATTTTCAAATGAAATATTTGATTAATGTTTACAAATGAAATGATTTTCTTGACCTGATTTCTAAAAATGATAGCCAAACTTGATTTTAAAATTCAGATAATTACCAAACTTGATTTTTAAACTTGATTTCTAAACTTACCAAACTTGAGTCCTAAACTTGATTTTGAAACTCATGTTTATAAATGAATCATTTCCAAACTCATGTTTATAACTAAAATTGTTTCCAAACTTGATTTCATATGAGTTACTATTGAGATGATTCTAAGTGAAATGAGTTTCACGAAGTGATTTCTAAGTGAAAACATGTTCAACTATGTGACTTGCTTGACTGAGAAGGTTTCCTATGCCTGATTGCTTGTTAAATATGCATGTTTGTAGGCCAATGTGTACTTTATTGCATTGGCTAAACTGATCTCAACCTTCGCTGGAACCCTATCCTAGATCCGCCAACGTTAAGTCAAGTAGGCCAAAAGCTTATCTTAGACCTGCCATCGCGAGATCAAATTAGATGGACAATCCTGGGTAATGACTTACCAATGTTAAGTGCAAAGGTCAAAATTTTTTGCTGAAAGGTCTTGAATACTATATCCAATGTTCAAAATTAAATAAGGGGATCGTTTATCGTTTTGGAGGACATAAGGTGAGATCAAGATAAGGGATCGTTTATCATTTTGGAGGACATAAGGTGGGAGTTCGGAGGTTATAAGGTAAAAAAATATATAGGGAATCGTTTATTGGAAGTTATAAGATGGAAATAGCTCCAAGTGAGCACGCGTATCCTTTCAATATTTGAATTAAATGTTTATTGAATTATTGTTTACCACATTATTGTTTATTAAATTAAGTGTTTATGGAATGATTGTTTAAGGAATTATTGTTTCTTGTACCCTTTCAAATGAAAAGTTTCTTAAATACTTTCAATATAAATGTGTGACCATGTTCTCGACATACACGTTATTCTTTTAAAGACTCAAATATTTTACAAAATGCTATTTGATTCAAATGTCTATGATTTTGATAAAACGTGAATTTTTCTCATTTTCTCAGAACCTCATTGAGCTTTAGCTCAACCCAAAAATTTTACAATCTTTTGCAGGCCTTGAGATTAGATGGCATCAAGTACAAGAATCTCTAGTATGATCTGTTCAGATGATTTTCCTGTGGATTATTTCTAGTTCTATTTGGGTGTATTATTTTAAATTACTTGTGGTATGTAATTATCGTATTGAAATATTCGTGAAATATTGGGATGACTTGTGTAATTATTGAAATGTAAGTTTTTGGGATTATAATCTTTTGGAAATTGTACTTGGTTGTACTTAATTAGAGTTTGGATTATAAATTTGTTTGAGAAATGTAGTGAGTCCTGGCGAAAATTGGGTAGGCGGTCCGCCGAACCCTATGGTTCACCTTTGGAGGAGGTAGGGTCGTCACATTATTGAAAATTCTACATGCATCATAAACAATTTCATTTTTGGTGCTTTCTAGTTTTTTGCCCTTTTTATTTGATGAATTTTTCAGCTTGGTTTTATTGCTATTTTTAGCTTATTTCATTACTTATAGCATTAGAAATTTTGTTATATTGCATAGTGATTGAGTCATTTTCAATTTGTATGCAGAAACTAACATGGAAGCTTCGATAAACAACTCTAGTTCACAATTTAGTGCAAGTGTTAGGATTAAGAGTGATATTGCTTGGGATCACATAACTGAAACAAAATTAGTAGATCGGCATCAAGTTTTGATTTGTTTGTATTGTGGAATGTCAACTAAATGTGGGGATATCCATAGAATGAAACAACATCTAGCTGGTAAAGAAGGAGAAATAAGACCTTGTAAACATTGCCCTCCAGATGCGATTTATCAAATGAATGATCTCTTAAAGAAGTTGTTGAAGCAAAAAGAAGAAAATAAGGAAAATTTTGAGATTCCGAATCCTTATGGTCCTAATGTTTCACATTTTGAGGGGAATGACATAGATGTTGAAAAGCTATCTCAACCAAATATTAATCAAAGTAGTCAAAAAGAAAAGGGAAAGGCTCCTAAAAGAATTGGTGACTTTTTTGCTCCACGAACTACTCCAGGCTCTCAACCAACCATCAAGAGTGTTCTTGCAAATAAAGAAGTTGTATGGAGAGTAAATATGGAAATGGCTAAATTTTTTTATAATACTTGCATTCCCATTAATGCTGGAAATTCTATTTACTTTTAACATATGTTTGATGCTGCACTTGCTATAGGCCCAATCTATAAGGTTCCTACATATCATGATTTTCAAGTGTCTTTGTTGAGTGATTCAAAGAAAGAAGTTCAACTCTTTATAGACTTTCTTAGAAGTAAATGGGCTAAGTGTGGTTATATTGTTATGGGGGATGGCTGGATTGATAAGAGGCAAAGAACACTAATTAATTTTATGATATATTGCCTTGGGGGAACAGTTTTTTGGAAGTCTATTGATGTTTCTAATGCTATCTAAGAAGCAAAAATTTTGTTCAAATTATTTAGTGAAGTAACTGAACGGGTAGGTCCTGAAAGTGCTACACGCAGGGTAACTGACAATGGAACAAATTATGTGGTTGCAGGAAAAATCATAAATGACACTTATAAATCAATTGATTGGTTGGCCTGTGCAGCTCATTGCTTAAATTTAGTGATGCAAGACATTGCAAAACTACAACATGTGGCTGATCTTTCAAAAAAAAGCTTCCATATTTACCAAATTTGGGTATAATCATGGTTATTGGTTGAATTGGTTAAGGAAGAGGAAAGATTGGCTAAGATAATGTTCGTCCAGGTGCTACTACATTTTCTACGACTTTTATTGCTCTTCAAAATAATTTATTAGCACGTGCATGATTTGAAAGCTTTGGTGACTTGTAAACAATTTTGTGATTCTAGACTGTTTAGAGATCCAAAACAAAAGTAATGGTCTCTATTGTTTTAGATAACAAGTTTTGGATTGATTGTTTGATTATTGTAAAAGTCTAGAGCCATTAATGTGTTTATTATGCATTGTTTTGGGGATAAAAAGCCTTCTATTGGCTATGTTTTTTATGGAATGTATAGAGCACCAGAAGGCAATCAAACAAGTGTTAAACTATAATGAGAAATACTATAAAATGTATACAAACATTATACAAGACGTTAGGATAGGCAGTTGAAGAAAAGTATCCATGCTGTAGCATATTGATTAAATCCAACATTTCAATATGATCAAGAAAACTTTTGCAAAAAAAATCTTTTGTTATGGATTCAATCGTTGATAGGATTTAGTTTAAGGGTAAAGGAAGCAATTCAAAATTATTGGATGAGACTCAATTGTTTCGTGATCAAATTGGGAGTTTTGGACGTGAACTTGGTATAGACACAAGCAAGACAAAGCAACCAGGTTGTATGATTTTATGGTATAACATGTTAATGCATATTTTTTTTACATTAATTATGAGTTCTTAACTTGTTTATTTTTCTTTTATATTTGAATAGATGAATGGTGGAAATTGTTTGGTCATAGTGCTTCAAATTTGCAAAAGATGGTGATTTGTATTCTTGGACAAACAAGTAGCTCCTTTAGCTGTGAACGAAATTGGAGTGTTTTTTTTATCAAATTCACTCCAAACGGCAAAATAGGTTGGAGCACCAAAGACTGAGTGACCTTGTTATTGTTCACTATATTCTAAAGCTAAAAAATAGGTAAATTCCAACCCCACCCTTAGTTTTTTGCAGTAGTTGAAAATATATTGCTTATAATTGTTAATGACTATAGGTTCTCAACTATGGAGAAGAATTATGACCCTATTGACTATGAAAGTATAGACAAAATTGACTTTTGGGTTCTTGAAGGGGAGGAAGATGAAGAGCCTTTCATTAATTATGAGGAGATAGAAAAATTACTTTATGAAGATCTTGAAGGACCAAAACTTCAAAAGCGATGTCGTTGTGCCTGTGACGACCCCACTTCTCCCTAGGGCGTACCCTAAGGTATCCATGGAGCGCCTGCCCAGCTCTCGCCAGGACTCACTCACTAGAATAACCAATAATACTTCAAAAGTGATTGTAAACAACCATTCCAATCCAAATCACAAATATTACACAATGAAATTCAACTTACAACACTCATTCCCAAATTACAGTTCAAAGTACTTCGAGTACAACCACAATTCCATCTTACAGACCCAAGTATAATAAAAGTCCATCCATCCATGGTTACAAAAAGTACAAGAATTAACCCAGTCACATACACTAAGAAGGATCACAACGCACGCTATCCAACGTCTCGAGACCCGTGGGGAAAATAAAACATTTTGGGGTGAGCTAGAGCTCGTGAATGTCCAAGAAAAGCAAGAAATTCATGGACTTTTGATTTAACAATCACTTTGTAAAACAATTGAGTTTTCAAGCAATCAATTCATCAATACTCACTTTAATTACAACATACAGTGAACAGTAATTCAGTACACAATCAAATCCAGTATTGAAAGGATACAGTGCTCACTTGGAGCTATTTCAGTAGTCCACTTCACCTTATAACTCCCGATCAATCCCTCGCATAACCGCCATCACCTTATCCCTCCAAGTGGTAATACCGAGTATACCGATGCTGCCCCAAGTACCAACCTACCCGACCGAAGTCCGCTCGCTCGAATAGGCCGATAACGGGGAAAAGGCCTTGTTCAGCCAATGTGGTAAAGTACACATGGCCTACATGCACAAGTAATGATCGGTCAAGACCAAGGAGTTTTGTTTTAAGATAAAGCTTTCCAACCTATCCGCCACACTAATGGCACTCAAGTAGGCTTTTGACCCACCGACGCTCAAGAAGGTGGTCTTAGATAGGCTTTCTAGCAAAAGGGTCTTGAGACCCGCCGGTCGATACGATAAAGTACACATCGACCTACAAGTAGTGAACGATGCGATAAGGTACACATCGGACTACAGGGTTAAAATGCTCCTTGGTACACCATTATCAAACAATCAAGTTATCAACAAAACAATCAAGGAAACAAGTAATATGCAAGCAATGGAAGTGTAGACAGTTGAACAGTATATTAACAGTTAGGTCGAGTGTGGTAAAGTACACACTCGCCTAGAAACAAGTATGGAATTCACGTAACATACGGGAGATATTCACAAACTCATTCCTTTGCAAGTATAAGTTGAATATATCGTATCACAAGTCATTTTCACGTAGTAGCGAAACATTTGATTTAAAATGGATTTGAACATCCACAAACTCTTCATAAATGGTTCCACTGGTAAAGCATTTCATTTGAAAACGATAGTAAATCTTTTCAATAAATCATTCATTTGGAAACTATTGCCAGATTTCATTTGAAAGAGATTTGAATCACTCACAAATCCTTTATAAGCTATTTCACGGGTAAAAGCATTTTACTTAGAAATAGTGACAAATCATTTCTTGGTAAATACTAGCAAATCATTTTACAAATCATTCATTTACAAACCATGGCAAGATTTCTATTTAAAAAGGGGTTTGAACACTCACCTCGAACCACTCAAACTAGTGAGTAAAGAAGAACGCTAAACTTCGTTAGCTGGTTCACCCTCGACAAAATCTTGGCCACCTGAGCCAAAGTTCAACTATCAGATATTTGCCAAAATCTCATATTCCAAGTCTTAACTCAACTCCACAGAAGCACCAAACCCTTACTACTACGAAGTCTGGTTCGGGCCATATTTAAAATTACCGTTGTTGAAATAGTAAGGTCTCAACCTCAAAAATCATTATTTTCAAAATAACTTGACACTTACTCATAGTCAAAACTATACATTAATTTAAAATACTTCATACCAAGTTCTTATATTCGAAATCCATAGAATTTGACCCAAAATATGGTAAAACCCCCAAATTCATTCAAATGACACTTTTCATTCGAAATTCATGAAAACTCCACTTTTCATCTTTTTAAAATTCAAACATTCCCTCCACTCAAACATACACTCACAATTGAACAAAACACATATTTTCTCAGAGGAAAATTCTTCAAGAACAAACACAAATTTCGAAATCAAGCATTAAATTTACCAAGCATGGGTTTGGCCATCACATCTATTTTCCTTCAAAATTCTCAACAACAAAACCCTACTTTTCTAACCATATTATCATATATTTCACAAATA
Source organism: Gardenia jasminoides (assembly GCA_013103745.1). Classification (NCBI taxonomy): domain Eukaryota; kingdom Viridiplantae; phylum Streptophyta; class Magnoliopsida; order Gentianales; family Rubiaceae; genus Gardenia; species Gardenia jasminoides. Next base: position 43,169,653 of record CM023103.1, read on the forward strand.
TCGTTCAGATCCCAAACAGGTCCTCAAGTCAGCTACCTAAAATCCACCTCAAATCCGCTACCTAGGTTGGGAATCCAAGAGCCCAACTCAAATGCTTCATACATAAGCATTCTTATCAAAATAAACCATGGATCTGAGCTATTTAACACTAATAAAGCTATATCTACAAGGTTCAAGCTTTATACCTTCAGATCTGACTAGATCTGACAAGATCCAAGATGATCTCGTGGGTTTCCTCTTTCCAAGAGTGCTCCCAAGCCTAGCAACTCCTCAAGCTTCGATCTTTACCCAAGATCTTTGAGCTTTGACGATGATTTCTAACACCACACTCAAGAACAAGCTCGAGATGAACCACCCAAGCTTTCCTCCTCTTTCTTTTCCTCCAAATTTTCGGATCTTTCCCCCTCTTCTTCTCCCTTCACACGGCTGCCAAGAAATGGATGATCAAACCCAAGATTCCTTCACTAAGATCTCACACTTCAAGTTGATAGATGATCAAGAAGATTGAAGCTCAAACCTCAAGCTTTTTCCTCTCTTTCTTCCCCAAGAAAATCGCTAGCTCTTCCCTCTCCTCTCCTCCTCGGCTGCAAGAAGTGGTGGGAGGATGGCTTCAATGGTGGTTGAAGCTTGAAGGAAGCAAAGAAGAAGAAGAAGAAGAAGAAATGGAAGATTGGAGCTTTTCTCTCTCTCTCTCTTCCTCACTCTCTCGGCAGCTCCCTCTCTCTCTACTCCCAAATTGCAGCTGAAAATATGAGCCCAAGGTTGCAAGAAGTCAAGGCTTTAAGGGCAAAAGGAGTGGTTCTCCTTAATTTATGGAAAAGTTGTCTCATGACCACTTTATGTCGCGTCAAGCGCGGTATTCTAACTTACACTGGTTTAATCCATTCCAACACTGTCTAACCTTTCTAATATTTCCATAATATCACTACATATGCTCGGTTTCAAGTCCAAGTCACTATTCACGTGTCGGAATAATTTTTAACGCTAAAATAGCCAAACCACACACACCGACAATAAATTCGTTTAAAATTCTCTAAATTAGAAAATAACCACTTTAAACATATATTTACTCATATTTCAATAAATAAACATAATATAAATAATATTATGCATTTTTAAAATAAAATTTGAATTTTGGGGCCCTCACAGTGCCCGACTAGGTTGTTATACTAAATTTTATGTCAAAACTTTGATAGATTTTTATCACTTTAGTATACTTAATTCTTTATTTTCATATTGTTTAGATGATGAAGATGATAATGAGATATTTTTACTGTACAAGCTAATGATGATATGGACTTCTCATCTTATCACAAGTTTGATGATTTTGGAGAGGTTAACATGTATAATGCTATTGGAGACAGTAGCATAAGTGATTTTGATTTTGGCAGTAATGGAATAGTTACGTAGTCATATTGTGGCTTGACTTAGAGATTTCACCCATGAATTGTAACTTTTATGTGTGATACCTAAGTTTTGGCTTAGTATGTCAATATTGTATAAGTCATCTTTCTATTAGTCTTGGGTTTAATTTTTACCTTACATCTAGTGGCAAACGTTGCACTTGTTGTTGAAAAGATTGCTTCCTTAAACTTTTTTTTGCTGATTGTATGCACTATTTTTTGCTTAAATGGTACCTTGTGACATTTACATAGTTATGGTTCTTGTTATCTTAGCTTTTTTTTTTAAAAAATTTTGCTTTATTATAAATTTATTAATAAAAGCACCATAGTTATGATGATGTGCCTTAACATTTATAAAAGTATGTGCAGATTGCAAATATTTTAAACATAGTTATATATAATTTATTTTTATCTATTTAGTTATACATAATTTATTTTTGTCTATTTATTATGTCACGGGTTGATAACAGTCAACCCAATAGTTGAACCAGTGACCCATGACTTGATAACTTTTCCGGTTCAATGAATGGTCTTGGTTTTAAAACCTTGGTTGTTAGCATAATGCTTGTTGACTGTTCAATTTCAGCTCTAGGGACAACAAGCGGGTGGCGGCTTCAATGGAAATGAAGTATTCAAGAACATGGACGATCTTTTCATGCTTGAGAATAATTCTCAAGTTACATTACCAGTCCAAGAAGTTAGGACTAGTTAATTTGCAATTGCTAAGGATGGAAAGCAGATTCAAGTTACTCATTCTACAATAAAGTAAAAATAAAATAAATATCAATATTTATGTAAAACAACCTAAGAAAACGACATAAAATGAATTTTGGTCTTGCTCTCACTACTTTATCACAAAACCATAAACCTCAAGTACAGATTTAGGAATTCATTGTTCCTAATGGGTTTGAATCCCATTTAGTTATTTTGATCTCGAGTGTACTCAACAATTTAAAATAATTTCAACAAGTAGGTACTTATTTTTTCTAATGACGCGACAAAAGTTTTAATGAAAACTAAAAAGGACGAATTCTGTCATCATTAACCTCAAGACAATGACCAGGGTCTTAAATTTTAGGATTTTAACTTTTTTTTTTACTATAACTTTGAGGTAATCTTTTTAAACTAACTCAAATGTCATATGAAATTAATCAAAGATCATCTACAAGAAGAAATAAAAAAAGAATTAAGTAGTTTTCTATCTAAAAAGGGGAAAGACAAAGTTAATACTATCAGTGGTAGCATGAAATTGATTGAAGATTTCAAAAAATGCTATTATATTTATCCCTTAAGGAACAAAGTTTGTCATAAAATAATAGTACTATTCTCCATCAAATCTGAAGAAATTTACTGAATTTTGAAGAAGAGAAACCAACATATTTGGAGAGAAATTGGGCTTTTGTTGATTCATGTTGAGTGCGTTAAAATTGGGAAAAGATTTAAAAATTTCAAACTTTACAATTGAATGATGTCGTCTAGTATGTAAGTGTTTAAACTCTGCATTTCTATTTCTTATGTCTTCAGGGAAGTCTTCTTCAAGCTATCAAGGGAGTGACTAGGGATATTAGACAGCAATACAAATATTGCTATGATCAAGGCCTGGGTATGGGGAATGGGTGGAAGGTAAAAAAAATAATAATAAAAAAAGAAGAAAGATCTTGGTGAAAATTGTTGACTTGGAAAAGTGATCGATATTTAAAAAACTTATAAACCACAAGGCAAAATTGAAGGTTTCTAAATCTTAATAAGGTAAGTTGAATAAGGGTATTAGTATTTAAGACATTTACTCATAAAAGGACAATTGTGACATTTTAATTTGCAACATTAAAATTGACATTTCAGCGAGGAACTACAGAATTTACAAACCATGAAGGATTGAATTGTAGGTTCTTAAATTATAGAAAAGTAAACCAAATATTCATTAAACCATAGGGAGCTTTTGGCATTTAACCCATTTTGAAACAATATGGGGGATTAATACATTTTCACTATAGTATTGTTCCTTAAGGTTTATATATTTTTATCATTTCTTTTCAAATAAATTATGCTTTACATTCCTATATTTTAACAATTATCCATATAAATTTTCAAAAGCAGTTGCATAAACTCCTCAAGGTTATACCTGGAAAATTGTTCAGTGATTATTAGTTACCATCGTTTGTATAAAAAAAAAGTTATTAGTTACCTGGGTTTACGAAATGAGAATCTTCGAAATGCCAATTATCATGCCATAAAAAAAAAACAATTTCATCTTTCCCAACAACAGCCTGAATTTAAGCTTGAGCAAGTGACCAAAAGTTCAAAAGTTTTCTCAAAAACCATCCACAATCAAAAGCTAACTTCCCTTTCTTGTATACAGTTATGGTTATTGTGAGGCCCCGATTTTCCCAAGTTTTTGGAAAATATTAAATAATGCTAATTATAGTGATTATTGTTTGCCAAGGCGTTTTTTGGTTTGTTTTACTTCTTAAAGTATTTTGTTTTACCTATTTTGTTTTACAAGTCAAAAACCCTAATTTGACATTTAAACCCTAGTTTGCTTCGAAAACCCTAATTTTTGATAAAACCCTAATTTGTTTACACCCTAATTGTAAATTAAACACAAAAGTACCAACCCTAATATATTTTCTCGAAACCCTAATTATATGTACAAATCAATGTTTGTTATTTCATGAATTTTCAGTGTGAATTTGTACGCGCACGAGAGTTATTAGGGTAATTGGGTGATTAGTGGCCTAAGTAAGTGTGCTTAAGCTTTGATAGGCTAGGTTAAATTGAGTACCTATGGACTAATTTGATAGGAAAAGAAATCATGTGGGCAAGAGTGAAAAATGACCTAAGTTGTTAGGTTGAATTGCATGAGAAGTTTGACCAATTTTGACTAAGCAAGAAAATATCTATTTGATGTTATCTTTTAGTTGTTTTATTAGCTTACATGAACCGGCCAAACAAGGAAAAAAAAAGAGAAGGAAAAACGTGAAAAAAAGAGAAGGAAAAGAAGAGAGAAAAGAGAGGAAAAAAAGAAGAAAAGCTTGGGGATTCTTGCAACTTTCAACCATCCAATCTTGAAGCTTGAGTTAGGAAGTTAAGTGGACTATCTTGGGCTTGTAATTTCATCAAGAACATAAGCCAAGAAGGTATTTTTTCCTTTGTATATAAGCTGAAATTTTGATGATAATGTGTAATTGTTGGATTTGGTGGTTTTGTTGGCTTGAATCATACTTATCCTTGGCTTGTGAGATGATTCCATGGATTGGTTTTATTGTTTGTTTGTCTTGAACCTTGGCCAAGAGTTAGGTAGGGTTTCATTAGTTGCAAGACTTAATGTTGGGAATTGATGATTGGAAGTTGAATTCATGCTCATGTGTGTCCTAGAGGATGATTAAATAGATTGGATTTGGTGTTTTGCTTCTCAAAATTTCAGCCAAGAATTTCTGTCCATTTTCTGTCCGAATTTGGCTTGAATATTCGAGTATGATGGAGGCTGAAATAGCCTTAGCCTAAAGCATGAAAGTTGTATAAAATTGAGTGAGGATGCTACCTGTAAATTTTCAGATGAATCGGAGCACTGTAGCATGTGAAATGACTAGATTACCCCTGATGCCCTGTTTCTGTCAGGAATCGTATTTTGCTACTGTAATGGGTTATTTTGACCGGGTAGATGAATGTTTTTGCTTTTTATGTCTTCTTAAGAATTGTAGCCTTGTATGTTATCTTTCTAACGGCTTTGGAATTTCTGGATTCGGGTTTGTGAGCGCCAAGTTATGATAGTTTGAATGTAGCCTGTCGGCAATTCTGACGGGAAAAATTTCTGAAACTGTTTTTGTATTTTCGACCTAGAGAGAGTGAATCTGGGCAGAAATGGTCTTCATTAAAGTTATAGCTTGTTCTCTTAGCTTCGAAACGGCACCTTGTGTACTCTAATCCGATACTTGTAGCCTGAGTTATGGGTAACGGCGCATAAGGTGTCAAACTGTCCTTACACCTTTAGTGTGTGTTTTCCGCTGTCCTTTCCTCCCAACGCCCATGCATGTGCCCCTTTTTGCTGTTTTAAGTGTTTATAAGTGCTTCTCGAGAGTTTAGTTTATTGAGTATATGCACGTCACGTCTTTTCACATTTGAAAATGGATTTTCCAATTTCATGAGATTCCTTTTAATGTGGAATCGAGAACCTTATTTGATTGAAAATTTGACCTTGAATGCATTTAGGTAATTTTGATTTTATCTCTCGGTGATCACGCGGACACCAGACGCTTGTATGACCTCTTAAATTTACTCACTCGCCTCGGTTAATTGGTGAGTGGCAAGTGCATGATTTGTTGACTTGCTTGACCCGTTACATGTTTAAATTGATTGTATTATTAAACTTTTCGAGGGACGTACTTTATCTCGCCGACCTCTCTTACTTGACCTGACCTGCTTGCTTGTGTTTGTTGTACTTGCTATTTAATCTTGTTGGGGACGCCCAAAACCTCATTGGTAAACCTTTACCTCGGGCGGTAAGGGCTTTGGCCGAGGGATTGGTAAATCATGAGTCTTCACATATTTTCGCCGGTTGGAGTGCGCACGACTACATACCGGTATACCAGTATTACCAAATTTTCTATTTTGACGAAGCGGCCGGTTGGGGTGAAACGGTGGACGGAGATGGTTGACAAGTGGAGCTCTACATGGATAAGAAAGTTGACGGAGTGTCAACTATTTGGAATGTGATCAAGATTCGGGGATCTTGGCTCCTGAGAGCCCCTCAGATCCTTTATTTAATGTGTAATTAAATACCCACTTGTATTCTTGTTCAAAGTTCTTACTTATCTTGTTTAATAAAGGTGTAATTTTCTTGAGCCTGCATGTTTGCATGTTTTCTTGGCCTCACCGAAGCTTAGCTCACCCCAATTTGTTTTCCTTAACGTTTCGAGGTGTAACGTGAATCGAGGAAGCTAGTATTTGTGTAGGATTTCCTCGATTTGTATAAGATTGAAATTAATAGATGAATTTGATGGTTTATGGTAATCCAAGAGTTTGAGTTGTAAGCTGAATTTAGTAATGTTATTATTTGTGGTTTGATTGAAATGGTTAATTACGCTCACTTTCAAGGGTTATTAGTCATTCAAGTGAGTGAAGTCCCTGGCAGAGTGGCCCAACCCTTTGGTTCAGGGGAGGTGGGGCTGTCACAGGTGGTATCAGAGCTTAGGCTTCAAATCTCTGTAGTGTATCCTAGGCTTCAAGTTTAGGATACCGGACTGTGGGGTTAGTTAAAAGTTAAGTGAAAGGATTACTGATATATATATTTGGTTAAGTTGATTGACTTTGTTCTTATCTTGCTCAATACACATATGTTACAATTGAGAATATTTGCTATATTTGGAATTATCGAAGATCTTGTTTAGAGGTAAGAACTCATAGTCTTCTTTATCGTGCTTAACGGAGATATATTTGTAGGTGAGGATTTTAATAGGAAGAATGCTTTTGCAGACAGTGGTATCTATTCTAAGGATTTTGAACTTGGTGCTTGATGTATTGACTAGCACTATCCAATGCATTATTGTTGAACTCAAATCCTCCTAGATAGGATGAATGTTCCGTTGTGAACTAGAACAGGAAGTTCCAGTCTTTTGTAAGTTTTTGCAAAGATTAGTTGGGTGATGCTTTGTGAGGCCTCTAAATTTTAAAAGACCTAACCTTCAGATTTTGTGATATTTGTGTGCTATATGATGTGTGATTATTCCGAAATGACTTGTTGATTTGCTTGTGAATTCGGAATATACCAGTATATGCCAATTTACTTGTTTTACATGTTTACTATTGACATGTGTGTTTACCTTTGCTCATGCATATTTAATTTTGTTGTCTATGCATCTAGACCTATCATTAGGCTATGGATGCTCGTGGTCGTGGTCGAGGTAGGGGTCGTGGTCGTGGTCGGGGTCGTGGGCGTGCGCAACCCCAACCCTCCGTGAGTGTTCACTTTTCTGAGGCTGAGTCTGAGAGGGGACCGGGTGGAGGTAATGAGGATCAAGTGGCTACGCCATCAATAGGATGACCGACATACTTGAACGCCTGGCCGATAATCAAGGCCTTGGACAGCAGAATCAACCTGTAGGGCCTGATCATGGGGATGATAGGGCTTTGGAGCGTTTTCTTAAGTTTTCACCACCTAAATTTCTTGGAGGATCTGACCCCGAGGTGGCAGAGAACTGGTTTGAAAGGATGAGTGAGATATTTGCTGCCCTGCATTATACTGAAGAAAGGCAAGTGAACTTTGCTGTTTTCCAGTTTGAGGGAGCGGCTCGGGCATGGTGGAATGTAATTAGAGTTAAATGGGAAAGAGAACAAACCCCTTGGACCTGGACACATTTTGAGAGGGAGTTTAATGAGAAGTTCCTTCCACCTATGATTCAAGAAAAGAGGGAGGATGAATTTATAAGGTTGAGACAGGGGGCCTTGAGTGTTGCCGAATATGAGGAGAAATTCACTAAGCATCAAGGTTCTGCCCGAGTTGGTGGTCACCGAGCCAAAAAAAAGGATAAGACGGTTCGTACAAGGATTAAATGTGGAAATACAGGAGTCTTTAGCGGCGGCCCAAATTCTTACATTCACTGATGCCCTAGAGAAAGCGCAAAGAATTGAGAGTGCTAAACTTCAAGTGAAGGCTTTTCAATCTAGGAAAAGGAAAGCCCCAAGTAGCTCTACTGGGCAAGTTGAGATGAAAGTACCGCCTCCTAAAGTTGGAAAGGAAACGGGAGATGTGAGAATCTCGGAACCATCAAGAGGCGTTTCTGGGGGACAAGGACGATCAAGAAATGTCTCACAAGGAGGTCAAATATCGACTCCTAGTGTAAGTTGTGGGTTCTGTGGGAAACCCAATCATACCGAGGATGAATGCTGGAAGAAGTCGGGAAATGCTTTATGTGGTAGTGCTGAACACCGGATATACAATTGTCCCGAAGGCCGCTTGAAGGAAGCAATAGCTGTCCGCCAACCGTCATCTAAGCAATCAAGTGTAAAAGGAGGTCAATCGAGAGTACCGGCTAGGGTTTATGCCTTAGATCAATCCCAAGCCCCCGATTCTACTGAGATCATTGAAGGTAAGACTCTCCATTTACCATTGTCTAGTTAACCTTTTAATTGATTTTGGTTCAATGGACTTTCTTGTAACCCCTAGTTTCATGAGTAGGTAGACGGAGCTCATTTTGGTTACCCCATAAGTGGAACGCTAAAATGTAGGTTTAATTGTCAATGGGTATGTAAGGATTATGAGGTATGAATTGAGGACGAAATTCTTTGAAGGAGGGGAGATTGTGAGGCCCCGATTTTCCCAAGTTTTTGGAAAATATTAAATAATGCTAATTATAGTGATTATTGTTTGCCAAGGCGTTTTTTGGTTTGTTTTACTTCTTAAAGTATTTTGTTTTACCTATTTTGTTTTACAAGTCAAAAACCCTAATTTGACATTTAAACCCTAGTTTGCTTCGAAAACCCTAATTTTCGATAAAACCCTAATTTGTTTACACCCTAATTGTAAATTAAACACAAAAGTACCAACCCTAATATATTTTCTCAAACCCTAATTATATGTACAAATCAATGTTTGTTATTTCATGAATTTTCAGTGAATTTGTACGCACGAGTTATTAGGTAATTGGGTGATTAGTGGCCTAAGTAAGTGTGCTTAAGCTTTGATAGGCTAGGTTAAATTGAGTACCTATGGACTAATTTGATAGGAAAAGAAATCATGTGGGCAAGAGGAAAATGACCTAAGTTGTTAGGTTGAATTGCATGAGAAGTTTGACCAATTTTGACTAAGCAAGAAAATATCTATTTGATGTTATCTTTTAGTTGTTTTATTAGCTTACATGAACCGCCAAACAAGGAAAAAAAAAGAGAAGGAAAACGGAAAAAGAGAAGGAAAAGAAGAGAGAAAAAGAGAGGAAAAAAAAGAAGAAAAGCTTGGGGATTCTTGCAACTTTCAACCATCCAATCTTGAAGCTTGAGTTAGGAAGTTAAGTGGACTATCTTGGTTTGTAATTTCATCAAGAACATAAGCCAAGAAGGTATTTTTTCCTTTGTATATAAGCTGAAATTTTGATGATAATGTGTAATTGTTGGATTTGGTGGTTTTGTTGGCTTGAATCATACTTATCCTTGGCTTGTGAGATGATTCCATGGATTGGTTTTATTGTTTGCTTGTCTTGAACCTTGGCCAAGAGTTAGGTAGGGTTTCATTAGTTGCAAGACTTAATGTTGGGAATTGATGATTGGAAGTTGAATTCATGCTCATGTGTGTCCTAGAGGATGATTAAATAGATTGGATTTGGTGTTTTGCTTCTCAAAATTTCAGCCAAGAATTTCTGTCCATTTTCTGTCCGAATTTGGCTTGAATATTCGAGTATGATGGAGGCTGAAATAGCCTTAGCCTAAAGCATGAAAGTTGTATAAAATTGAGTGAGGATGCTACCTGTAAATTTTCAGATGAATCGGAGCACTGTAGCATGTGAAATGACTAGATTACCCCTGATGCCCTGTTTCTGTCAGGAATCGTATTTTGCTACTGTAATGGGTTATTTTGACCGGGTAGATGAATGTTTTTGCTTTTGATGTCTTCTTAAGAATTGTAGCCTTGTATGTTAGCTTTCTAACGGCTTTGGAATTTCTGGATTCGGGTTTGTGAGCGCCAAGTTATGATAGTTTGAATGTAGCCTGTGGGCAATTCTGACGGGAAAAATTTCTGAAACTGTTTTTGTATTTTCGACCTAGAGAGAGAGAATCTGGGCAGAAATGGTCTTCATTAAAGTTATAGCTTGTTCTCTTAGCTTCGAAACGGCACCTCGTGCACTCTAATCCGATACTTGTAGCCTGAGTTATGGTAACGGCGCATAAGGTGTCAAACTGTCCTTACACCTTTAGTGTGTGTTTTCCGCTGTCCGCTTTTCCCAACCCATGCATGTGCCCCTTTTTGCTGTTTTAAGTGTTTATAAGTGCTTCTCGAGAGTTTAGTTTATTGAGTATATGCACGTCACGTCTTTTCACATTTGAAAATGGATTTTCCAATTTCATGAGATTCCTTTTAATGTGGAATCGAGAACCTTATTTGATTGAAAATTTGACCTTGAATGCATTTAGGTAATTTTGATTTTATCTCTCGGTGATCACGTGGACACCGAGACGCTTGTATGACCTCTTAAATTTACTCACTCGCTCTCGGTTAATTGGTGAGTGGCAAGTGCATGATTTGTTGACTTGCTTGACCTGTTACATGTTTAAATTGATTGTATTATTAAACTTTTCGAGGGACGTGTACTTTATCTCGGCCGACCCTCTTACTTGACCTGACCCGCTTGCTTGTGTTTGTTGTACTTGCTATTTAATCTTGTTGGGGACGCCCAAAACCTCATTGGTAAACCTTTACCTCGGTAAGGGCTTGGCCGAGGGATTGGTAAATCACGAGTCTTCACATATTTTCGCCTTGAGAGCGCCGACTACATACCCGGGTATACCGAGTATTACCAAATTTTCTATTTTGACGAAGGCCCGGTTGGGGTGAAACGGTGGACTGGAGATGGTTGACAAGTGGAGCTCTACATGGATAAGAAAGTTGACGGAGTGTCAACTATTTGGAATGTGATCAAGATTCGGGGATCTTGGCTCCTGAGAGCCCCAGTATCCTTTATTTAATGTGTAATTAAATACTGTACTTGTATTCTTGTTCAAAGTTCGGTTACTTATCTTGTTTAATAAAGGTGTAATTTTCTTGAGCCCGCATGTTTGCATGTTTTCTTGGCCTCATCGAAGCTAGCTCACCCCAATTTGTTTTCCTTAATGTGTATACGGAATCGAGGAAGCTAGTATTTGTGTAGGATTTCGATTTGTATAAGATTGAAATTAATAGATGAATTTGATGGTTTATGGTAATCCAAGAGTTTGAGTTGTAAGCTGAATTTAGTAATGTTATTATTTGTGGTTTGGATTGAAATGGTTAATTACGCTCACTTTCAAGGGTTATTAGTCATTCAAGTGAGTGAGTCCATGAGAGTCATGGCCCAAACCCTTTGGTTCATCTAGGGAGGTGGGTCACAGTTATATAATATAAAATTAAAACTTTTATTTTGGAGTAATATCATAATAGTATATTTCAATGTTTTTAAATTCTAACTGTTAAATGAAATGGATAAACTTTAGATTCATGGATCAAAATTGGTTCAATCGGTTCAATTCGGTTTGAAGATTTTTTTATTCTTTTTATTATTTACTAATTATATGACTTTCAAATTTAAAGAAAAATTAAATTTACTTTGAACTAATTCGAAAGTTTGATTTTTTATTAATTCTAACAGATTTGACCAATTTGACTGATTCTTGATCTGATTTGACTAGTTTAAATAACTTTCCGCATCGACTGGTGAACTGGACCATCCATGACTGGTTCATAATTTGATTGGATGAATCCGGTGGTCCGGTCCAGTCTAGTCCGGTCTTTCGAACACTTAGACCCTGTTTGATAAAACTGAAATTTGAAATCTGAAGTCTGAATTCATCAAGTCACTGAATTGTTAAGTGGTGAATCTAATACAATTTTTGTCTGAATCTAAACACTAAACGTATTATGCCTGTTTGATAATTATAGACGACTGAATACTTTTTTGTTGTATTTTACAATTTTTTCCTTATATTGACTTGTTTATAAATGATCTATATTGGTATATTTTACCAATAGTACATATGATTTAATTTTATTTAAAATAAGAATTATTTATTAGAAAAAGAATGAACTAAAAATGAATGAACTATTATACAAAAAAATGAGCTAAAATGAAAATAAAATTATAATATAACAAATTTATTTGATAAAATATAAATGCTAGTCTATCAAATGTTATAAATACAATTAATCAAAAGAGTTAAAAATGTTGATTTTTAATTTGCTTACGCAAGTTGATCATAAAAGTTTGATCAGCTTGTCAAGATCCTCCTTCGTGTTCTATATTTTCTGGGTTATCTTCAACATGTTGCTCATTGTTGTTTTGTACCACAATTTCTTCATTCTCAAAGATTATTTTTCTAGTCAGTTTGTATTGCCTACGCTTCTATTTCTGTCATGGAAGATTATTTTTTCATTAACCATATAAATCAAATACATAGATGAAGCATAGATTTTTATTGAATATGAGTATGAACGACAACTACACAAGTGAAATAAAGCATATGCATAAAGTTAATACTTACCTTTATGCTAAACAATTGAATGCTTCAATGGGTAATTTCTTAAGAATGAAGGCTGACCAAAAAAAAAAAAAAATTGGAGAAGAGGTTGATAAACTGAGAACGATGATAGAAAGAAAAGAATGAGAGAGAAGAAAGACGGTAGAAGAAAGAGAAGAGAAAAAAATAAGGTAATTGTATTTTATTTGGTAAGGGTTATTTATGTCCTAAAAACTATACTTAAACCCTAACATCGGAGCGTACTTTTTATTAAGTGATGATAAGTGATAAACTTATCACTTATTTTTTGAGCTCCATTTTGTCTAGGCAATTCAAACACACTTAATCATTAAGATGTAGTATTTTTTGTTATTAAACAGTCTTAACACCATTAAGGTTTGAATTCATTAAGATTAAGACCTGAATTGGGTTATCAAATGAGTTCTTAATCTACTCTAGCGATTTATCATGCTGGCCACAGTTGTATAAATATACGTCTCGTAACCTAAGCATGAGTATCGCAAACTGCAAAGATGCTGAAGAAACTAAAACATGTCAACGTCCCTGCATTTCTCCTCTTCTTCACACAAATTCTCTGGGCGCTGATTCTACCATCGCAAATAGTCAATGCCCAGAACAACACAACAATTCCAGTGAATGTAGGCGTGGTTCTAGACATGGACACATGGATTGGAAAGACAGGGTTGAGCTGCATCTCCATGGCCCTTTCAGACTTCTATTCCTCCCATAGTGACTATAAGACTAGGATTGTCCTCAACAACCGGGACTCCAAGAAAGGTGTGGTTAGTGCTGCAGCTGCAGGTATGGTTTCTGTTCTTTCAATCTCCGCCCCACATTCCAGCTTAGCGACATATCGTTGTTCACTCAACTTCTTGCAATCTTGTTTCCAATATCTATTTCTACAAGAAAGTTCGGCTTGCTCATGGGGTTTAGGATGGGAGGGAGGAAGAAATAAGGTAGAGGTGGAATGGTCAGGTTAGAATTAGACCTTTTATCTTTAAGATAACTGAACAGGACCACTAACTATTTAGTAGATTAGCTCTTCACCATCGAAAAAAGCCTAATAAGGGTCCACCATTTTCCACATCATATATTTAATCAATTTTCATTACTCCTGTGTAAAAGTGCAGAGACAATCGAGGGAGTTTTTGGAGAAAGACCAACAACGATTAAAAGAACAATAGCTTGGGCATGAATTCAACAACTACTGCCCATTCTCATTAATATTATATCTGTAATGCTCTTGAAACAGAAATGATGGAATAAGTAAAGAAGGGGTAAAAGAAGGAAGGAAATTTGGGAAGGAACAGAGAAAGGATAAACTCCTCAACTCTATACAATAACCGGGATATTCTCAAAAAGTGTCTACTACAACTAGTGTCTTATCTTTTATACTAATAGGAGCTAAGTCACGTGGTCTGTCTGGAATGATGGTCACCGCTTCAATCACGTTACTTGCACCAGAAATTGTGACTCACTAGTCCATGCCTCATTCATCCAAGACATGGTCTGTGCATGCTTACATTGTCTGGGCCCCATCTAAATAAATTTCTTTTTCTTTTCAATACCTCACTCCATGATAGTAGCTTCCCCTTCAAAAAATCTTGTCCTCAAGATTGAAAATTTGGAAACCTTGCTCAATCACTTCTCAGATCCCTCCCATGTGGCTTTCAAGAGAGATGTTCCCCACCAATGTACTAAACCATTGAACCATCACATTTCTCTTCTTAACAATCCTTCGATCCAAAACAGCAATAGGCTCCACTCTCAGATGTCCTTTCTCATCGGTGTTAGGCTGCGTGACTGGAGTCGCTTTGTCCAACCTTCTTTCTTCAACAATGATACATGGAAGACGGATGAATCTTGATTCAGTCTGTAACCTGAGTTTATAAGCAACCTCTCCTACTCTTTATGCCACTTGGTGGTCCAAAGTATTTGGCTGAAAGTTTGGTGTTGCTCCTCATTTCCAATAGTTTGTCCTGTAAGGTCAGAATCCTCAAATAAACCCATCTCCCACCTTGAACTCCCTCTCACTCCTTTTTTATCAGCATACAACTTCATTCGATTCTGAGCCTCTTGCAAATTCTTCCTGAGCATGTCATCTATTCTTCACCTCTCATTTAAATGATCCTCTACTATAGCTACGTTGGAGTGCACATAAGGTCCTAGAGCCAGCTGTGGAGGCTTCATTCCATACAAGGCTTCAAATGGACTCATACGTATGGCAGTGTGATATGAAGTATTGTACCACCATTCAGCAAGTGATAACCATGCATTCCACCTCTTAGGCTCCAAATGAGTCATACACATTAAGTACATTTCAAGCACCTGATTCACGCTTTCTGATTGCCCATCTGATTGAGGATGGTAGGCCGTACTCAAGCTTAACTTAGATCCCAGCAAGGAAAATAATTCAGTCCAAAATTGACTGGTGAATATCTTATCTCTGGATCTACCCCACCGCACCTGTAGGCAAAAGTGGCTTTAGGATCGCCTAGCTCTCGCCAGACTCAATAGCAAAATGATAAACGCTACAATTCTCATAAAGGATAATATGTACATTATATATATCCTTAATATTCACTACAAGACTACAAGAGTTAGAGTGTAACTCCCGTCAAGGTTTCTCACACCCGCTATCCAAAATACAAAATACATTGCCAAAACTCCAACCCAAAGCAAGTAAAGAAAAGGGCTACACTATACCTTTCACGCTGGCCTCCCGCTCCCCCAAGGAAAACAAATTGAAAAGGATTAAGCTATATGCTTAGTGAATAATCAAGCACATGTAAATCACATTTCCACAGATTTTTCAAGTCAAAAGCAAAAGTAACACCACAATTAAGGATACGTGGCTTCAAAGCTACCTCAATTTCCACGCTTGATCTTCCATTGACACCACAACCGATAACTAGAGACCCCACTTATACTCCTACCGGCCCACCTTATCAACCCACTGGCCAGCCTACAGACATAAACAACTTGAGTAATAATATCATTGAGATCCCAAAAGCATTGAGATCGATTCATCTATTTGGTCGGAAAATAACATTTACCATTGAGACCCCAAGGCAACCCGCTGAGATCGCACTCATCCAAGTGGTCAGAGAGCCACACTAACATTGAGATCTCAAAGATATCCCTTGAGATCAAACCATCCAAGTGGTCAGAGAGCAACATTGACATTGAAACCTCAAAGGCATCCCTTGGGACGCACTCATCCACTTGGTCACTTATCACTAACAAAGATCACGTGAGATCATATATCACACAACACATGCATTCAAGAATCATATATGGAGATTAGCTGCTAAAGTACACCCCTCGCCCAAGCGCCCACCTATCACATTCACAATATAATCACATATAAAGTCCCACTACTCACCAAAGTTATATAAAAGCAACAAGTTAGAAAGGTTCCCTGGTCTCCTCGACCTCACCTCCGTGAAGAATTGAGCCAAAAGATTACTCAAACAATCACTAAGGCACCAAAACCACTTAAAAACACTTAAAACAACAAATTAGGTACATGCATGGGCATTCGACTAAAAACGGACGAGAACGGAATGAAAACGCAAAACACACTCTAAAAGGTGTAAAAGGCAGTTCTGACACCCTGTGCGCCTTTACTCATAACTCATGCTACAAGTATCAGATTAAAGTGCACGAGGTGCCGTTTCAAAGCTAAGAGAACAAGCTACAACTTTCATGAAGGCCATTTTTACCCAGATTCACTCCATCTAGGTCAAAAATTTACTAAAACAGTCCCAGATTTCTGTCGACAGGTTGTCTGTCAGGCCTGATTCAAATGGCCATAACTCAGTGTACCAAAGTCCGATTCAGGAAATTCTGGATGCGTTGGAAAGCTGAAAGACAGGGCTAAAACGTTTGTGTTTTGGCCAAAAGCTGGTTTGACACGGATCATGACAAAAAATGCAGCTAAAGGGACTGCTCGACCAACCCTGATTTTCTGGTTTGAGCTATGCGATGCATGGTTCAAGTTCATTTCTATCACATACAATTTATACCATTTGCAAGCCAACATAAACACACATGTACATATATAAGTTAACTATCAAATTCAGTCCAAACTGGCGCAAACCAAACACATTTATTAAACAAGCAACAAGATCATACTATCGTTTCCAGATTTTACAAGCTACTAGCAAACCAAAGCTTAAATCTTCTTAAATGTAATCGAAGTGACATATAGAGGGAAGGATGAAGATTCAATCCATGTTAAAATCCTGCATCAAAGTCTCACAAAATCAAGCTCAAACAGGCTGCCCTGTTCGACCATTCACTAAGTTATAAGACTTCGCTAGGGCACTTTGAGTGTGGCTGAGTATGAGACGCAGTTTACTAAGTTATCCAAGTTTGCTCCCGAATTGGTGACAACTGAACAAAGAAGGATCAGGTGTTTTATACAAGGACTAAACATAGAAATTCAGAAGGATTAGCTGCAGCCCAGGTTAATACTTTCATAGATGCTCTCGAGAAAGCCCAACGGGTTGAGTAGGCTAGGCTCAAGTTAGGACTTTTCAAGCAAAGAAACGAGGGGCATCTAGTAGCACTACAAGACGGGTTGATCAAACGGTTCCAACCCCCAAGTTTGGAAGAGGGGCAACTGGAGGTCGATTTCCGGGACCACAAAAAGGAGTACCATCTAGAGGAGCTCAAAGTGGCAGAGGACAACAACGGCGTTCTCTCGTGGAGGTTCTGACTCCTCGAGAATCTGAGCTATTGTGGAAGACCAAACCACACCCACAGATAATTGTCGGCGTAAGCAAAGAAAGTGTCACTGTAGCATCAAATCGCTTCATGCCCACCATAGTCTGCGGAAGGAAAGGACGGTCAATCCTGGACAAACAAACCCTAAGCAACCGCCACAAGTGGAAATAGACCAAGAGTGCCCGCTAGAGTTTATGCCTTGGACCAAAACCAAGCTCCTGAATCGACCGAGGTGGTTGAAGGTACAATTCCTATTTTCCACCGCTTAAGCTTTTAATCGATCCCGGTGCAACCTATTCTTTGTAAACCCTACTTTTATGTGTGGTATAGATGTAAACCCACAAACTACCATATGACTTGGAAGTTAGACACCCACTGGAGATCAAAGTTTAATTGTGAACATGGTGTATAAAAATTGTGAGATTTGGGTAGGAGAACGAAAATTGGTGATGGATTTGATTGGTTTGGATCTTAAGGGATATGATGTCATTATAGGGATGGATGTTAGCCCGACACCGCTTCAATTAAATTATAAGACTAAAGTGGTGGAGTTTTGCATACCGAGAAGCAACCCCACCATTAGACGCGGAAGGGTAGATTGGCCTCATCTGCACTTATTTCAGAATTGGTTAGGAAATTGCTAAGCAAAGGAGCACGGTTACCTAACTTTCCCACTAATACCCCGGAGATAAGGTGAAATTGAAAGATGTTTTGGTGGTAAATGATTTTCCAGATGTTTTTCCTGACGAATTAGTATCACTGCCACCGGATAGGGAAGTGGAATTTAAGATTGACCTTTTACCTGGAATAAGCCCCATTTCTAAAGCACCATATCGAATGGCACCCGCCGAACTTAAGGAGTTGAAGTTACAACTGCAAGATTTGTTAGAACGTGGTTTTATACGCGAGAGTGAGTCTCTCTGGGGAGCGCTGGTGTTGTTTATAAAAAAAAAGGATGGTAGCTTAAGATTATCCATAGATTATCAGGGCCTAAATAATGTCACTGTGAAGAATAAATACCCTTTACCCCATATCGATGAATTATTTGATCCATTGCAAGGGGCTGTGGTGTTTTCTAAGTTGGATTTGAGACAGGGGTATTACCAACTAAAAATTAGGAAAGAGGATGTGCCAAAGACTGCCTTTAATTCTAGATATGGGCACTTTGAATTTGCAGTGATGCCTTTTGGTTTGACTAATGCCCCTGCGGCATTCATGGATTTAATGCATCGGGTGTTCAAACCCTATCTGGACCAGTTTGTGGTGGTGTTCATTGATGACATTTTGGTATATTCCAAATCTCGGGAGGAGCATGAACAACATTTAAAGATCATTTTGCAAATCCTAAGAGACCACAAATTATATGCCAAATTAGCAAGTGTGAGTTTTGGTTGAAGTAAGTTTCCTTTCTAGGG
The DNA here is from genome assembly GCA_013103745.1 of Gardenia jasminoides. Taxonomy (NCBI): domain Eukaryota; kingdom Viridiplantae; phylum Streptophyta; class Magnoliopsida; order Gentianales; family Rubiaceae; genus Gardenia; species Gardenia jasminoides. The sequence continues at coordinate 43,188,419 of CM023103.1, forward strand.
CATGTAATTTCAAAAGAGGGCATTACTGTAGATCCAACTAAAGTAGAAGCTGTACTTGGGTGGAAACAACCAGAAAACCCCACTGAGGTTCGTAGTTTCTTGGGATTCGCAGGATATTATCGGCGGTTCATTAAGGATTTCTTACAAATAGCAGGACCTTTGACCAACTTGACCAGAAAACATGGTAAATTTGTTTGGGATTCTAAATGTGAAACTAGTTTCCAAGAATTGAAGAAACGACAAACCGAGTCACCGGTTTTGGCCTTACCGAATGGGAAAGACAGTTTCACTGTGTATACTGATGCCTCACGAGAAGGACTGGGGTGTGTTTTAATGCAAAATGGGAAGGTGATTGCATTTGCATCTCGAAAACTAAAGCCTCATGAGCAAAACTACCCGACCCACAATTTAGAATTCGCAGCAGTTGTTTTTGCTCTAAAGAAGTGGAGACATTATCTATATGGGGTTATTTTTTAGGTTTATACAGATCATAAAAGTTTGAAATACTTGTTCTCTCAGAAAGAGCTGAACTTAAGGCAACGTCAATGGATGGAATTTCTGGAGGATTACGACTGTACTATTAATTATCATCCCGGGAAAGCTAATGTAGTAGCATGCCTTAAGTCGAAAGGCTCAAATGGTCGGATTGATGACTAAAGAGTGGAAACTATTAGAACAAGTAAGTGAGTGGAATCCCATACTTGATCGACGTAGCACTTTGGGAATATCACAGTGAGGTCAACCTTATTGGACCGTATCAAAGAAGCTCAGAAACATGATGTAATGGTACAGAGATGGGTTGAGAAGGCACAGAAAGGGGAATTATTGGAATTCAATGTAAGTTCCGAGTGAATTTTGAAATTTCAAAACCGCATAATGGTACCGAAAAATGAAGAGTTAAAAAAGGATATTTTAGAAGAAGCTCACCGCTCCAAATATACGGTACACCCTAGAAGCAAAAAGATGTATCAAGATCTTAAGGGATTATACTGGTGGGATAATATGAAAAAGGAGATTGCTCGATTTGTCCAGACATGTTTGGTTTGCCAACAAGTGAAAGTTGAACATAAAAAACCTTCGGGTTTGTTACAACCTCTCGAAATCCCTGAATGGAAATGGGAATATATTACAATGGATTTTGTGTCGATTGCCACCTAACTCAAAGAGGTCAATGGCGTCGTGGTAATAGTTGATAGATTAACCAAGTCAGCTCATTTCTTACCCATTAATATGAAGTATTCTTTGGAAAAATTGGCTCAATTGTACATGGATGAGATAGTGAGACTGCATGGGGTTCCAGTGAGCATAGTTTCGGACTGAGATCCTCGATTTGTGTCTCGATTTTGGCAAAAGTTACAAGAAACTTTAGAGACTAAGTCAATTCAAGACGACCTACCATCCTCAAACGGATGGCTACGGAGAGGACCATTCAAACCCTAGAGGATATGTTAAGAACATGTATTATGGATTTTGAGGAGTTGGGGTCAATACATGGCAATCGGTGGAATTTGCTTATAATCATAGTTATCACTCATCTATTCAAATGGCACCGTATGAAGCCCTTTATGGTAGGAAATGTCGATCACCAATCTTCTGGGATGAAGTGGGGGAAAGGAAAATACTGGATCCAAGCACAGTACCATGGATTGAGGATGCTTATGAAAAAGTAAAGATGATTCATCAAAGGCTTCAAACCGCCCAGAGCCGACAAAAGAGCTATGCAGATAACCAACGAAAGGATTTGGAATTCGACGTTGGGGATAAGGTGTTTCTTAAAATTACTCCACTTCGAAGCCTTACCGTGGGGAGAAGAAAGAAACTCCAACCGAGATATGTGGGGCCATTTGAAATTCTTCAACGAATAGGGGCCGTAACCTACAGATTGAGATTACCAGCAAACCTATCCAAAATCCATGATGTGTTTCATGTTTCTCTATTAAAGAAATATCATCCAGATCCCAGTCACGTCTTGAAGTCAAAAGAAATTGACATTGAGAAATCTCTGACCTACGAGGAGAAGCCTGTGCGACTCTTGGACCGAAAAGTAAAGGAACTAAGAAATAAAAGAATTCCTCTAGTCAAGGTCTTATGGAAAAATCATGGGATTGAGGAAGCTACTTGGGAAATGGAGGAAGAAATGCATAAGAAATATCCTGAGTTATTCTTGTTGGTCCCGAAATGCAACCCAAGAAATCAACTAAAATTGTTCAAGCAAACAAGTACTCAAACAACCACAATAATGATAAATGTAAACAATCTTAAACCACAAAGAATAAAGTAACAAAAAAGTAAAAAGAATTCAAACCAATCAAACTCCCAAGCTTCTTCCAAACTTGGAGTTGAATTCACCAAATAGCTTCTTCAATTGATGATGACACTAATCAACTTGTACAAGTGAAGGATCACTCCTTCCTCACCCCAAACACCCTTTGGTTGAGCAAAGGAGTTTTACTACTCTCCAAATAAACCCTCAACTAGTTACAATTGAAAGCTCACCAACCAACTAAGAACTATTTTACAAGTGAGGCAACCTTCACCAAGGTTTTACCACTCCAAGTGATAGGCTCACCTTCACCAAGGTTTTATGCCTCCTATAGAGTAACCTTCACTTGAGCAACCTCACAAACCCAACTTTCCCCACACCTATACAACAAACAAAGAAGATTTCTACCCAAATATTCACTTGTAAGCTTGTATTTCATGTAGGCAAAAGTCTATGATCTTCTTGAACTTGTGGGTATTTATAGAGTGTGAGAAATGGCCTCAAGAACCTCTCCAACGGTCAAAAACATGGCTGTTGAAAATAGCCGTTGGACCCATCGGACGTCCGATACAATGTTATGCGTCCGATAGAGTGTCCGACAGTTCTTCTCAACGCCCTGGACGTCCGATGGTTTTAGTGCGTCCGACACAAGCGTCCGATAGGTTGCTTCGCTCTTTATCGGACGGTCGATGATAATTCTCAAGGTCCGATAGCTTTGCATCCGACAAATACCAAAGAGCTTTGATTTCATCTTTAATTCTATCGACGTCCATGATAATGATATGCGTCCATAGAAGTGTCGATAAGTTAAAATCTTCTCAATTCATCTTGAATTGATTTCTCTTCTTTTCCAATGAATCAAGGACCTGTTCTAACAAAATTCTCACATAAAAACATTAGTCTAAATCATCATATTATTTTGTTATCATCAAAACCTAGGAACAAGGCCAACAATCTCCCCCTTTTTGATGATGACAAACCAAATGATGATTTTGCAAGGGAATAGAAAGAAACTCCCCCTCAATAAGAGTTAAAATGATTTAGAAAAAAAATCAAAATCATCTAACAATTTAGAAAATCATCCAACAATCTCCCCCTTTTGTCATCAATCAAAAAACATATTAACTCCCCCTTATTTAGACATCCAAACCATTTAACAATTCAACCATATTTAAACTTCAAATATCAATATTCAACATTTCACAATTCCAACATCAATATGAGCAAAACACTAAAGTAGCAAAGTACTTAATGAATTATAACCCAAGTTGTTTTTTTTTTTTTAACTGATAGAACATAATGAATGAGAGTTAGTACAACATGATCTAATAATCCACATAGATTTCATGCCTTTTCTTATATTTTTCTTCACATAGCAATCATTTTGTATATGTCCAAATTGGCAAACAAAATGACACATAATACTAGAATCATTCACAAAATTAGGTTTAATAAATTTAGTTCCTCTTTTATAAAATCATTTTGGCCATGTAAAATATGGTTTTCTTTTCTTTGTAAAACATTTTGTTTCTCCTTTTGGAGAGAATCATTCAAATCATTAATTCTTTTCTTTAAAAGATTTTGTTCCTCCAACATTTTTTTCATAAAACTTTGTTTTATTTTCCAACTTCTTTTCAAATCATTTTGCAATCAAAATCAATTTTGTGCTTTTCAAATCATCATTGTCTTTTCTCAAATTCTTATTTTCTTGAAAAGTCTAGAGTTTTCTTCCAATAAAGCATTTATTTTATTTTCAAATCCTTGTTTTTGGCATAAGATTCTTTCAAATTTTATGCATTTTGACCATAAGAACTTGTATATCATCATTATCATCATCCCTCATCACTAAGAGAGTGATTAGAGTTTACCTTATTATCTCCAAATGCCATAAGTGCCATTTGGGTCGATTCTTCTTCTTCTTCCATTTCTTCATCCCAATTGCATTCGTCCCAAGTAATTTTGAAATTCTTGAGTTTTTTTCTTCTATCATTGCTTGCTCTTCCTCCTCTAGAGCTCCTCTTATTTAGAAGCTTCTTTAATGTTCTTGCCATGTTATTTAGCTTTACATCTTCATCATCTTCTTGTGAGGTCTTGAATGCTATGCCTCTCTTGATCCATGCTTCATCATCTTGTACTTTTAACTTCAACTCATAAGAGGTTAGTGAATTCACAAGAGATTCAATAGACATAGAATTTAAATCTTTTGCCTCTTCTATAGCGGTGACTTTATTTTCCCATTCTTTTGGCAAGGCATTCAAAATTTTTCTATTTTTCTCACCCAAAGTGTATACCTTGTCAAGCAATTCAAGATCTTTAATAATATCATTGAATCTACAAAACATTTTATCAACATTTTCATGAGGATGCATTTTAAAAGATTCATATTGGGCAACAAGTATAGATTTTCTTTGTTCTCTAACATTGTCACTCCCTTCATACATATCTCTCAATTTATCCCATATTTCCTTGGCCGATTTGCACCCTTTTACTCTAGTAGATTCATTTGCATCTAGGGCATTATACAATACGTTCATGGCCTTAGCATTCAAAGAGAGATTCATTCTATCTTGAGCACTTAATTCACTTCTAGTTTTAGTTCTATTTCTACCGGTTGTTTCATCTATAATAGTGGCCTCACAAGGTCCTTCACTAACAATAAACCACAACTCTATATCTATAGATTGCAAAAATATTTCCATTCTATCCCTCCAACTAACATAATTTATACCATTAAACATGGGAGGTCTAACAATGGATTGCCCTTCTAAAAACAATACATTATAGGTTGCCATCTTTACTCCTAAGCCGATTGAGCTTAATCTCAAGGAGACCAAGCTCTGATACCAATTGTTGGTCCCGAAATGCAACCCAAGAAATCAACTAAAATTGTTCAAGCAAACAAGTACTCAAACAACCACAATAATGATAAATGTAAACAATCTTAAACCACAAAGAATAAAGTAACAAAAAAGTAAAAAGAATTCAAACCAATCAAACTCCCAAACTTCTTCCAAACTTGGAGTTGAATTCACCAAATAGCTTCTTCAATTGATGATGACACTAATCAACTTGTACAAGTGAAGGATCACTCCTTCCTCACCCCAAACACCCTTTGGTTGAGCAAAGGAGTTTTACTACTCTCCAAATAAACCTTCAACTAGTTACAATTGAAAGTTTACCAACCAACTAAGAACTATTTTACAAGTGAGGTAACCTTCACCAAGGTTTTACCACTCCAAGTGATAGGCTCACCTTCACCAAGGTTTTATGCCTCCTATAGAGTAACCTTCACTTGAGCAACCTCACAAACCCAACTTTCCCACACCTATACAACAAACAAAGAAGATTTCTACCCAAATATTCACTTGTAAGCTTGTATTTCATGTAGGCAAAAGTCTATGATCTTCTTGAACTTGTGGGTATTTATAGAGTGTGAGAAATGGCCTCAAGAACCTCTCCAACGGTCAAAAACATGGCTGTTGAAAAATAGCCGTTGGACCTATCGGACGTCCGATACAATGTTATGCATCCGATAGGAGTGTCCGACAGGTTCTTCTCAACGCCTCGGACGTCCGATGGGTTTCAGGCGTCCACACAAGCGCCCGATAGGTTGCTTCGTTCTTATCGGACGTCGATGCATACCTTAAGGCCGATAGCTTTTCCCCACAATAATGTGAGAACTTTGATTTCATCTTTAATTCTATCGGACGTCCGATGATAATGATATGCGTCCGATAGAAGTGTCCGATAAGTTAAAATCTTCTCAATTCATCTTGAATTGATTTCTCTTCTTTTCCAATGAATCAAGGACCTGTTCTAACAAAATTCTCACATAAAAACATTAGTCCAAATCATCATATTATTTTGTTATCATCAAAACCTAGGAACAAGGCCAACAATTCTTGACTCTAGGTGAGAATTTCGAGGATGAAATTCTTTTAAGGGGAGAGAGTGTGAGAGCCCTAAATAATAATAATAATAATAATAATAATAATAATAATAATAATAATAGTAATAATAAAATTTTCATGCATACATTACCATTTAACTTATTCAAGTACATATAAATTCTTTTAGTGCATTGGTGGCATGTTTCCACTAAATCCATTATTCATTGTTGATTAAATGCACTTTTCTTAGATTCAATTTTAGAATTAGTGAGAGTTTCTTGCATGGCTTAATTGCCAAGAAAATAGGATGTGTTGGTGTTAGATGGAGACTAAATTAAATTAGGGGAGTGAGGAAGCAATTAAGTGAGATTTTTGTAGGTAATGACCAAGAAACCACCACTTGTCACCCTAGGATTCAAACCTTGACTTGATGATTTATTTCTCTCCAAACTTATCTCTTTAAAACAACACATTCTCTTCACTTTTGGGGTGGTGGTGGCTGAACCTAAGGGAGGAAAAAAGAGAGGAGAATTCATCCAAAAACCAACCAATATCTTGCTTGGCTTAATAGGAAATCAAGAGAGGAAGTTGGTAGCACCCTAAACCATCAATCCTCAAGATTGGTAGGGAAAGATTTTGGTTGATTGAAAGAGTTACTTCCTTGGCTTGATAAGGTATTTTCCTATCCAAACCCTAGTTCAACGATCCTAGAAGTTAGTCTAATGAAGGTTGTTGGTGATGTTTATGGAAGGATGATGCTTGGAAACCTAGTTTTTGGGCTTGGATTCTTGTAGTTGCAACTTGAGAATTGGTTTGATTTTATGCCTACTATGTGTTTGATATTTGGATTAGCACTAATCACTAGGCTATGATGATTATTCCTTTGAGAAAGGTGCTTGATTATCTTTCATATGCATGCTAGAAAAGTTATAGGAGTTGTTTTGAACTTTAAAAAAAATGGAAGAAGTTGTGGTTCTTTTCCTCATGTTTTGCGATTTCTTCTTGTTCAATCTTCACTAATTCTTGTTGAGGAACCTTGTTAGGATATTTGTGTATCAAGTTGGAGTGAAATCAATCTATTTTGAAGGGTGAAAACCTCTTGAGTTGCACAAACTTTTGAACAAAAATTTCTGTTCTGCACCCCATCAGAAATGAAAATTCAGTCAACTTCCCAGGTTTTCTGGTATTGATAGGAAATGAACTAGGAGCTGAGCCATATACTGTTGGAAAGCCGTTTTTAACGCCGCTGACGACACTCAATTTCAATTTTTCTACACCAAGTTATGGCCATTTTCCCACGACTGCGCAAGGGTCACTGTTATACCCGAACCTTAGTATTGTTGTAAAATTGTTCTTGGTTGAACCTTGATGTTTCTTGAATCTTTGCATGTTTATTTCATTCCAAATATCTACTTAACTTGTGGATCCACTAAACCTTCAATATTTCATCATTTTGTGACCTGAATCACCCTAGAATTTCCTAGTGAGATGCATTAACTAGTAGCATTCATTTTTGCACTTGTTAGGTTACATTTATTTGCTTTGGTTGAGTTGATGATTGTATACGTTGGTTGTACATAGGACTCGAAGGAGGTAACGAGGGTGATCAGGGCGTGAGCATTTGACTTGCTTGGCTTGTTTGGGTGAGTGTTTCCTTGCTTGTTTCGTGAACCTATGTGCTTTCTCAAACTACATGATCTACGTGTTTGCTTGAACTACGTGACTACGTGATTTGCTTGAAATGTAACTATGGAACTGGATTACATATCATAGATGGTTAGACTACTGAGGGTGAGTCGAGGGTGTACTTTATCACACTCGAACTCTTCCGTTTAACTTTTCATTAGAATTTGACTTTCTCGAACTATGATTTGACTTTTTGTACTTTGATGTGAAAAGTCATTTGGGTGATATCCCATCGACTAATTTGATTCGCTTGGGGTTCCGGAAACCCCAAAACCCTATTGGTGAGCCATTCGTATCGAGCCGGCATAGGCTTGGTCGAGAAGATCGGTGAACCATAGGTTATTTGATTTGGTTCTTTGGAACATGGTATACTCGAGTATTACCCAAATTTGATTAGTTGAGGTGTTCGGGCCCGATAAGGGGATGATTGGTGGACGGTTATGGTGTAAGTGGTGTCTAGGACTTGGTTCTTAACTTCAAACGTTGACGGAGAGTCAACGGCTCGTGTTCGATCAAGCTTTGTGGATTTGGCTTTTGGAAGCCACCTGTATCCTTTACTTGAGTGCATTGCTTTAAATTACTTTAAATGTAAAATTTGACTATCTGATTTGCCTATTTGTTAATGTGGTTGCATGTTTTGTTTTGGGGACCTCATGAAGCTTTCGCTTACCCCTTTTCCCTTTTGTTTTCCTTAGCAGGAACGTGTAAGAGGTCAGAGAGTTTGATTGTGGCTAAAGTCAAGTGTTTATATTTTGTTTAGGTACCGATGTATTAGTGAACTGGTTCCGTTTTGTAAGCTTGAAATTGGTTGTTAACTTTATGTTCGAAACGTTGTAAACTTTATGTTCATGTAACTCGGAGTTTAATTTATTTTGAGTAAATATTGAGATAAATGTTTTGATGATATTTTGGGTATTTGAGTCCTGACGAGAGTTGGGCAAGCAGTTCACTAATCCTTAGGGTACGTCCTAGGGAAAGGTGGGGCTGTCACACCCATATCCCTTCACAAATTTTCTATAATATCCCGTCAAACCAAGAAATTCTTTCAATTGCTTCACATTCTCAGGCCTTGGCCATTTCATCATGCTATCTACTTCTTGGGGTCTGCCTTAACACCTTCTGCAGAAATGATGTGGCCTAAGTACTCTACTTGTAGTTGGGCAAAAGAACATTTGCTCCTTTTGGCATATAATTTATTTTGCTCCAGAATACTCAAGACCTCAGTGACATGTTGCAAATGACTCTCCAAGGTGGGACTGTATACTAAGATGTCATCAAAAAACACCAACACATATTTTCTTAGTTGCTCTTTAAAAACCTGGTTCATTAAGCTCTGAAAGGTGGTTGGTGTGTTAGCCAACCCATACGGCATGACCCTGAATTCATACAATCCTTGATGTGTCCGAAATGCTGTCTTATGTTCGTCCTCCACTTTAACTCTGATTTGGTGATATCCTGCCCTGAGATCAATCTTGGTGAAGTATTTAGACTCGTGCAACTCATCGATCAACTCCTCTATTAATGGCATCGGAAACTTGTCTTTCACTGTGAGATCATTAAGTTGTCTGTAATCCACACAAAATCTCCAGCTTCCATCTTTTTTCTTTACTAATAAAATTGGGGATGCAAAAGAGCTATTGCTGGGTTGTATAATCCCCATTTGCAGCATTTCTTTGACCAACTTCTCTATTTCAGATTTCTGCACATATGGACATCTATACAGCCTGATTTGGAATGGTTTGGCTCCCTCTTTTAAAGGAATACTATGGTCATGACTTCTAGCTGGAGGCAGTCCTCGGGGTTCAGCAAACACTCCAGTAAATTTTTTTAATATCTCTTCCATTTCAGCTGGCACCATTTCAGTACGTTCACCATGTTCTTCTACTACATAGAGTTGGGCAGCAATGCCATAAGTCTATTTTCTACTCCACTTGACTAATCTGCTACCCTTAATGACGTTTATTTTAAGTTTACCAACTTCACCTTTCAACTCCACTAATTCCTCACCTCTATAGAACGACAAGGTCAGCTTCTTGAAGTCAAATACAATGGGGCTGTATCTTGCCAGCCAATCAACTCCCAGCACCAAGTCACAACTCTCCAACTTCATGGTGTTAAACAGGTGTTGGAAGCAATATCCCTGTACCTTCCACCCCAGGGGTTCCTTTAGTCTTCTAGACTCTAATTTTTCCCCATTGGCCACGTTAACAACCAAGGGTTCTCCATGGGTCTGCAACTGTAACTCTTTGGCCAACCTTTCATCTATGAAACAATGGGTGCTCCCACTATCAATCAATATTGCCCTTTCTCTTCCTCTTATAATGCCCTTCACTTGAATAGTTTTATGCTCAGTTCCACCTGCTAGAGCGTTAATAGAGATTTCTATATTCTCGTTACTCAATTCACCCTCTGGGCAGTCACAAAATACTTCAGAGTCCTCCTCGGGATTTACATTGGCAGTTATTGGTTCAATGGGATCATCTACTAAAATGAAGTGCATATGGGCTTGTTTGCAAATATGGCCAAAGGTATATGGTTCAGCACACTTGTAACACAATCCCTTGTCCCTCCTATAGTTGTATTCAGTGGGAGTTATCTTCTTAAATTGGTCTATTGGAGGATTAACAGATTTATTAGATTTGTAGGTGGTTGTCTCTGGTCGTTTGGTGGTGGTATTGGTCCATTTGAATTTGGTTTGTGGGGCAACACCGGTTTTGGTGGTTGTTATGGGGTAGGATTGAGGGTATTTCTGGGGGGTGGTTTTTTGAGCTTTTCTGATGGCTTCTAGGTTCTTTTCCTGTAGTTTAGCAGCCTCAATTGTATCTGCCAAAGTATCAGGTTTAGCCATTTTAACCATATTCACAATTTCACTTTTTAATCCACTCATAAAACAAGCTTTATAATAAGAATCGGTTTGCCCTGGAAGAGAAGGCATTACCAAGGATCTCAACAGCTCAAACTTCTCCAAGTATTCAGCAACACTTCCAGTCTGTACTAGTTTGTTAAACTCCTCTATAGCTTCCTCTGGGGAGCCTTCCCCAAATCTCTCGCATATTGCCACAGACAGCTCATTCCAAGGAATTCTTTCTCTCCCATGGTACCTGCCATGAAACCATATATCTGCCTTATCCCTGAGATATAGTTCTGCAATTTCAGATTTCAGATCCTCTTCTACCCCATGGAGTTGGAAGTACTTGTTAGCCTTCCTAACCCATTCTCTGGGGTTCTCTCCCTCGAATACCATAAGATCCATTTTGGGTATTTTTGGTATCATTTTTCCATCCCATTTTCCAGAGTTTCCTTTCTGTAACTCCACCTTCTGATCTCTTCCAGAATTACTGCCTTCCGCCTCCTTCCCTTTATCACCCATTTTAGTCATCATTTGGGCCATCATGGACATCATGCTAACATATTTTGTGTCTAAGTTTTTTAAGACCTTTTCAGTAGTCTCCTGTCTGATCTCCATAGTTCTAAAAGCCTGCTCTAGCCCTTCATTCCTGGAAGCCACCGTTCTCACCACACTTCCCAGATCACTCAAATCTCTCTTCATAGTTTCATCTTGATTCCTAGTCATCCCTATGGCTCGTAGCTGAGCTCTGATACCACTGTAATAGTGCAGAGACAATCGAGGGAGTTTTTGGAGAAAAACCAACAACGATTAAAAGAACAATAGCTTGGGCATGAATTCAACAACTACTGCCCATTCTCATTAATATTACATCTGTAATGCTCTTGAAACAGAAATGATGGAATGAGTAAAGAAGGGGTAAAAGAAAGAAGGAAATTTGGGAAGGAACAGAGAAAGGATAAATTACTCAACTCTTTACAATAACCGGGATATTCTCAAAAAGTGTCTACTACAACTAGTGTCTTATCTTTTATACTAATAGGAGCTAAGTCACGTGGTCTGTCTGGAATGATGGTCACCGCTTCAATCACGTTACTTGCACCAGAAATTGTGACTCACTAGTCCATGCCTTCATTCATCCGCACATGGCTGTTGCATGCTTACATTGCTGGGCCCCATCTAAATAAATTTCTTTTTCTTTTCATTACCTCACTCCCTGACATCCTGATTTCACCAACAATTTTAAACTGAAAGCTAGTGCACCTCCTCCATTCTACCAAACATCATTTGATTATAAGATCTCCAACTGCCATGGTTTTCTAGTTCTCTTTTTACTTTTCCCTCTGTTATTACATGCAGCGATATAAAAAGGGAGGAAAAATAAATCTCTAAATCCCTGTTTTCTATTCTCTCAATTCTCCTTAAGAAATAAACTCCACCACTCTCATTTCTCAGTCACAAATCTGCAAGCTGGAGGAACTAATCACCGAAAAGATATGTTGGAAGACGATTGCAATAATCAAAATCTCTAGAAACTTTTAGCTTGTGAATGGGTTTGTATTTTGAACATAATATATCTTTTCCCGTTGGAATTTTTTATGTAATTTTTTCAGAAGGTATCCCCCGACCCTCGGGCTTTTTGCCAAGTTCTGTGGCATAGGCTTGTGTGTTGACTTTCTGGCGAAGCTGTAGTTCTAATAAAACTTATTTGTTGTTTGAGTCAATGAGCTACTTGTTCTATATTGAGTTAATCATTCTGTTCAGTATGGGTGAGCATCCAGGGCACATTGCCAAGCATTCAATATTGTGCCCATTACCTGTTCGATGAATTGCGTAAAAGAATAACTTTTGTAAGCTAAAACATCAAAAACGAATTATTCTGTCTTGATCACACTTTTGCGTTCCTTATAAGTTATAATCAACGTCTTTTGGGTTGACTTAAAATTTGACACTTGGACTCATTATCTCGTTGGCAAGTTGGTATTGATTGCCCCATCAGAATGGAAACGCGCATGATTGTTTGTTTTGTTACATGTAAATTTTCAGCATATTACACATGCTAACTTGAACTCCACATCATTATTGGCCTTGATCACTAAAGGTGTGAAACTAAACAAGACCTTCCAAATTGTTTGATTTTCTAATCCTCGTAACCCTTAAATTGCTCTAGAAAACGTAAACAGTTAGGCTGTTGACTGAAGTATTTGCTATAGGTCTTCGGTCAACGTGGCATTTTGCGTCTATAAGTGTCTATCGCATTTGATTTTAGGCCTGCCATTGAACTCTCATTCAGCAACTCCTTACTGGAAAATGATAAATGCTAAGCTAACACATAGAATAACAAATTGGGAATAACAAGATTATTCCATTCGATCAGTAATTTACATCCGATATGTAGGCAGGTTTTTTCATTGCTGCTGCTTCTTTGTAGAAAAATTTTCGTTGATGGAATTAGTACTTTTCAGCAGTAAAATGCCATTTCCGGGAAACTGCAATTTGAGGACTAACTGCTTTTCCTCCGCACGGCTGTTTAAATGTATAAAATAGTTTGCTATTAGGAAAATTTGTTCAAAATGTCACCCATACTTTATTAAACAAATTGTTTTATCATTTACTTTTAAAATTTAATTTTGCGTCCCTTAAAAATTTAAGTTAATAGATTTAGTTTGAATCTTAGTTTTTGGCCACTCTTTAATATAAAATCATCAAGTGATTCATATGCGATCAATTTTTTATGTACAAAAAGGTCAGATCACACTATTCTAGTGGTAAATAAATATGGATTATCGTATTCCACATTTTTTAAGGGAAAAACTGAATGTATTTTGGATTAGGTTCTACTTTTTTGGGGTAAAAATGAATATAGATCACATCATTTGTTTAATTACAAATGGGATTTAATTTTTTTGCTCCTAAAAAAATGGCCATGTGTGGATTATGTAATAGATTCAAGGTAAAACATGGTCAAAAACATATGTAATAAAATTACTGCCTTAATTTTATTAGGGACCTAAAATTACTATTTTAAAAGGGAAAAACGAAAAAATCAATTTGACAAATATGAGGAACATTTTGAATAATTTTCCCTTACTGTTACTTAACGAAAATTGGTCTAAGAAATATGGTTTGACTTTGCTAAACATTCCAACAAACATATTTTACTTTCATCACAAATACAATGTTCAATTAACTTTTTACATCTTCAATCACTTTTTTATCTCACATACGTCACATCCCAAAAGAGCAAAATACTCAAGTAAACTTTCTTAGGTTCTCTTTGAAGTATCAATTTCAGCATGGGATAATTTTAGAAACCTTCCTTGAGATTTGGTGAAATATCAATTAGCTCCCTTCACCTTTTTAAAATTTCACTTAGTTCCTCTAAAGTGATGGTGGGCCATATATCGCTATTAGAGGGGAAGATTTGTCAACAATACCTCACTTCTCTAGTAAAAATTAGAGAAATATTCTGGTAGATGTTAGGACCTGTACCAGATAACGTGCTTTGGACTGAGGTTTGCCTAAAGAAAAGGATTGTCTTGTACAATTGATGAAGAAGCAAAAATTCGTTGTCATAGCACTGGTACTTAATAAAGGACTCTCGTTTCTATATGGTAGAACCATCCTATTTTTTTCTCTCTTCTATGACGAATAAGTAGAGCTTCGAGCAAAGGAGAAAATTGCTAAACCAATAATATGATCCGCTAAGGTATGGAGTGAAGGCGTGATTCGGTAAACTTCAGTGCACAGCAGGTAAATATTTAAACTTGGCGCTTTAAATAATGATGTAATAAGTAATAGGAGATGATCTGATTTGTAAGAGAATTCGATGCTTGATATACAATAGAATATAATGGTAATCATATCTGAAAATGGTGTTTAAGGCAATGGTTTCACAATCAAAAATAGGATGTGATTTTTAATGTCTTGATGAAGATGGCTTTTATTGATTTCGACGAATTGTATGATGATTTGTATGATTGCCCAACACCTGATGAAGTAGTCATTTTCTACTACAAAGTTCCTCTCAATCTTTCCTTATTTCTCAGTTGTTTTTGCCTTTTATTAATGTATCTGCACTCCAAGTAGTTGTTGGCTACCAAAAGTCTACTATTTGCTGATTGCAGCAAAGTTTTCTCCATATCATACTTTCACCCCTTCACTTTTAAAACGTTTTCATTTGTAAGTTATTTTTTTTGTTTTCTGGTTTCATAAATGTTTATTTTTGAACTACCTAAGGGTATTAAGGGCATCAAAATACTCTCTCTCCTCCAACATGTATTTTCTAACAATACTTTTGATCACAAGGGCTGACATTGTTAATAAAATGTCAATTCAAAGGGAGCTAAGTTAGATTTTAGAAAATGTGGAGGAGCTAAGTGATATTTAGCCAAATCTTAGGGGAGGCTTCTAAAACTATCCCATTCAACATTATACACTCTTGAAATCATCAATTTTTTTTTTTTTTTTTTTTTTTTTGTAATGTAACCCAATCAACTCACCGCTGGGATTTTAATGAGTAAAATGTCATTAATGTCTTTGAATTTAGCTACTTAGCATCTTATGTGTCCTTATTCATCTACATCTACTTACATATGCATATCAAGGTTTTCTTTTTTGTATGCACATAGAGAGAGAGAGAGAGAGAGAGAGAGAGAGAGAATGAGAATGAGTATATTGGTTATAGACAAAAAAAAGGAAAAAAGGCATTTTAGTTACTTAACTAAATCGAGAGACATCAATGACTCTTCAATGATTTTAGTTACTTAACTCTTTGGAAGATGTATTGTGCTGAAATTGACAGTTCGGGAGCATTTTGCAACCCAAAAAATGTTCAAGGGGATATTTTGTAATAACTTAACTGCAGTTTAATCCATCACATTGCAGAGCTAGGTTTCCCACTTTTGAAGTTAAGTTTCATTCCTACGAACAGAGTAATCGTTAAGAATTTCTTTTGTTTAGTCAATTATGAGACCATGTCCTGCTCTCATTTTTTGAAGGAATAATAATCTAACCAACAATTACATGTTGCCATCAAGTTTTCAGTTCAGGAAATGAAGATACATGATTAGCACTGTTCTTTATTATACACCAAACCAGGAGCCGAAGATGATGTAAACGGAAATAATCTAGATCATCAAGTTGCTCATCTACAAATGGATTATTCCATTTTCAGTTTTGTTATGTTTTACTCTCATCACAAATTTAGCAGTTGCAGTTGCAAGCTGACACATCTGTTCAAAAGTGGACAAACTAATTAATTGATTATTCTCGTTCAAAACACAGCTCTAGACCTGCTAAAAAATGCTGAAGTGCAAGCAATCATAGGGCCAGTGTCATCAGTACAAGCAGAATTCATAACTGATCTTGGAGATAAAGCTCATGTGCCCGTCCGTCATCTCATTTTCTGCAACAAGTACATTTCTTTCACCACTTAGCAGTCCATACTTCCTTCGTGCAACTCAAAATGACTCATCTCAAGTAAAAGCCATCAGTTCAATTGTAAAGGCCTTTGGGTGGAGAGAAGTAGTGCCAATGTACGTTGATAATCAGTTTGGAGAAGGGATTTTATCCTTCTTGACAGATTCCTTTGGTGAGATCAATACGCGCATCCCTTACTGCAGTGTCATTCCTTCTTTAGCAACAGATGAGCAAATTGTTGCAGAGCTTCAAAAGCTAATGACCATGCAGACTAGAGTTTTCATTGTTCATCTGCTGCCCAGTCTTGGTTTGCGACTTTTCGCTAAGCAAAACAATTTGGAATGCTGGGTGCAGGGTATGCTTGGATATGCACTGATGCTATCACAGATGAGCTTAATTCGATTGATCCTTCTATCATTGACACCATGGAAGGAGTACTAGGTGTAAGGCCTCATGTTCCTGATACTGCAGAGCTTCAAAGCTTCATTAAAAGATGGAACTTGAAGTTTCAACAAAGCAATCCAGATATCATTAGTCCTCAATTGAATGTGTTTAGGCTATGGGCATATGATTCAGCTACAGCACTTACGATGGCAATAGAGGAAGCAGGAATTTCAAAGATTGGATTTGATTGAATGCCAGATAGATCAAGGAACTCTACAGACCTTGAAAGTTTTGGAGTCTCTAGAAATGGTCCTATGCTTTTGCAGGCAATGTTAGGCACTGCATTTCAAGGCCTTAGTGGAGACTTCAATATACCTGAGGGACAACTTGAATCTCCAGTTTATGAAATAGTAAATGTCATTGGTAATGGAGTAAAAGAAATTGGCTTCTGGACTGCAGATAAAGGAGTTGTTAGACAGATAAACCCTACAACTACAAAGAAATTGGGAGCTATTGTGTGGCCAGGTGACACTGCAACTCCTCCTAAGGGCGGGGCAATTCCAAAAAATGGGAAGTTGAGGGTCGGTGTACCAGTGACTGCTCGATTTAATCAATTTGAAAAGGTTACAAGAAACTCCCAGACGAATGCAACCATGGTCGAAGGTTATTGCATTGATATATTGGATGCAGTAATGGCTTTGTTACCATATGCTGTCCCTTACGAGTACGTTCCTTTTGCAACTTCAGATGGTATGAGTGCTGGAAATTACAATGACTTGGTGTACCAAGTCTATTTAGGGGTAATGCTTCTCTCCGTCTCATACTAGTAATACATTTTTATTACAGGCAACATAGAGATATCCATTTTGGTTGAGCACAGATAACTACTGTCAAGAATTTTTTTTCTACAAATATATCACATAGTCTTGCATGCTTACTCACTCTAGTTTGCGAACATATTAAACATGGATGTCAATTTTCAATTGAATAGTGTTATGATGCTGCTGCTAAAGAAACAACAATGATGAAGGGCATCTATCAAAATTTACAATCTTTTGAAGTTTCATCAACCTTTTCCACAAGAGACATGCACTGAACCACGCAAATAATCATATAATAGCATGTCACATTTGGTAATAGTTATAGCTTGTTTGCTAAGTTCATGAAAGGCAGAGTCCTGAATCGTGCTCCATGTTCATTTGTTAGAATTTTGATGCAGTCGCTGGAGACATAACAATCATAGCAAACAGGTCACTGTATGTTGACTTTTCTTTCGCATATACCGAGTCTGGGATAGGGATGATTGTTCCCACAGACAACCGAAGTAGAAATCCATGGATATTTTTGAAGCCACTCACTTGGGATCTTTGGCTGACAAGCTTTTTTACTTTTGTCGTTATTGGTCTTCTTATTTGGGTTCTTGAACATAGAATAAATGATGAATTCAGGGGACCGCCCTTGCATCAGATTGGCACGATCCTCTGGTTCTCCTTCTCTACCATGGTTTTTGCTCATAGTAAGCTTCCATCCTTCTCTACCATGTCTTTCTTCTAGTAGCATAGGATATTCTACCCTGAAGAGGATGTATCACTTTCCTTCTTCCCTGTATTTTGGTAGTTTGGGATTGCCATAATATTCATGCCCTATTATCTTTACTTGGTAACTACGCATCTTTTAGCAAAATTCATGAAATTGGAGGGGGAATCAACATGTTTCTAGACTTACAAAATCATTTAATCTCGACTTTTGTGTTTGGGTTTTTACTAAAATTTCTTATGCTGTTTCTTTGTCTGTTTTTGATAGGGGAGAAGATAGTAAGTAATTTGGCTAGGTTCGTGCTGGTCATCTGGCTTCTAGCTGTGTTTATACTTACCCAGAGCTTTACAGCCAGTCTTACGACAAGGTTAACTGTACAACAACTCCAACCAGCTATAGCAAGTGTAGATGAGCTCATCAAGAACAAAGCGTATGTTGGCTACCAAAATGTTTCGTTTCTTTCAAAAACTCTGCTTCAAATGGGGTTTGATGAGTCTAGACTTCTAGCATACCACTCTCCAGAGGAATTAAATGATCTTTTCACAAAAGGAAGTGGGAATGGGGGCATTGCTGCTGTTTTTGATGAGATTCCATATATGAAGCTTATACTTGGTTCATATTGCTCTAAATATACCATGGTTCAAGCAACATATAAGACTGACGGTTTTGGATTTGTACGCCATATGCCTTCACTCTTGCCTATTGATCTTATTCTATTTTGTTGTGCTACATGTTTCACTCACTAGTTTTTCCTGAATTTAATGACTAACAGGCATTTCAAATTGGATCTCCTCTTACACCTGATGTTTCAAGAGCAATCTTGAATGTTACACAGGGTAGTCAAATTCGCCAAATTGATAAAAAATGGCATTTTGAAACATCCAATTGCCAAGACTATAGCACATCATCCGCTCCTGGCAGCTTAGACGTAGGGAGTTTCACGGCCTATTTTTAATCATGGGAGTAGCAGCTATTTCAGCTTTCGTAATCCATTGGACAATGTTCTTATACGAGCATTGGAATGTGGTAACTCGCTCTAATTCTTCAGCATGGGAGAAAATCATTGGTTTGTCAAGATGCTTTGACAGCAAAGATCTCACCAGCCATACATATAGGAAACGTGATCTGCGAGTTGCAAAAACAACCCCAGGTGGTGATAAGGAAGTTTCACGCTGTACAAATTGTCCAGGAAGTCCAGTAACAATTTCTTTGCAAGCCACTTCACATACAAGTGTGTCATCAAGTTCAAGCTTTTCGAGTCACACGGAACATAATTTAACCATTTCTGAAAAGCATGAAATTTCTTCTTATGAGAGTGCGAGTCCAAATCAAGAAGGTAACACGTGTCAACAGATAATACTGGCCATTTATCTTACTGGTCATGGATGAAGATAGGGAACAACATAAGGCGTTTCAGGCGGACCGAGAATTATCCTATAGTCGCATATTGACGGCATTGTATAAAACTTTCTTTGTTGAAGTGGTCCTTCATATTTGATTAAAACTTTATGGTTATGTAATATTCCTTTTTCTCCTCCTTCTCCTTGCTTCCTTTTCTTTTGTTATTCAAGTCCATTTTTTACTTAATTCATCCCTCACTTCGTCCTACTAGCTTCCCACCCAAAATCTCCTTTGTCTCTTCCCCTGCTAATTCTACCCAACCTACTGTATATGTAAAGCCAAGCCCTTGGCCAGTTATTACACATCTATATGAGCCTAGAAGCTGAATATAAGTTACTTAAGCCCGTCAACATCTTGATGGGGCTTAATTCAATAACTATTCGAGAATTGATTGACAATTCTCATCTTAGTGGGACTTGTTTTGATGGAGGTTTCGTAGTATACTCTCGAACAATTGTCATCTTTCTTATTATTATCTTTGAAAATTGGGCAAGAACAAGAAAACCATAGTGTCAGTTTTTGTTCATCTTTTGTGTGTAGAATTGATGATTAGTAAGTCTTTTTTTATCAAGCTCTTGTTGGAAAAAATGGGGAACAATATTTTTTTTTAACCGCCAATCATATCTGGTGGGCGGACTTGGCTACCCCTTTTATTAAATAAGCGCAAATACATGGGATAGGACGGCCTATGCCTACCTTCCCAAACTTCAATACAAAGCTTCAGAGACAGATGTGACAATACCCGACCTAACTAAACACTTTTTTAAATCGAAAAGAGGGAATCTGGAACCTATCCATATTGTATCGTCCTCTCACCTCCCTAGGCAGCTGTGCAAATGAGGTAAACACAGCCGTATGACCTAAACTTCCATGACACGCTAGTGCATCCGCTACCATATTGGCCTGCCGGAAGCAGTGCTCCACCGAAATCCACATATCCTTCAGGCTTCGAATCTGACGAACCAACGAAATTAACTTTGTAGGAGCCTTCACCATACCATTAACCACTTGCATCAGGACCTTCGAGTCGAGTTCCACCTGTAACGGTTTAATCCCCCGCTCTCTACACATATCCAATCCTGACAACAAAGCCCGTGCTTCTGCTCCAAGGACTGACGTCTCGTTGTATGATTCCGAGAAAGCAAAAATAACACCCTCAACCTCATTCCGAACCACCCCACCTCCCCCACCATTCCCAGAGTCCAGCCTTGAACCATCCGTGTTGAGCTTGAAAGTTGACACTAGAGGCTTGCACCAGCAAATTGGAATTGGTCGATGTTGAAACCTCCCTTCCCGGACTTCGTTCAGGAACACTAACTGTGAGGCCCCGATTTTTCCCAAGTTTTTGAAAAATATTAAATAATGCTAATTATAGTAATTATTGTTTGCCAAGGTGTTTATATGGTTGTTTTACTTCTTAAAGTGTTTTGTTTTAACTATTTTGTTTTACAAGTTTAAAAACCCTAATTTGAAATTAAACCCTAGTTTGCTTTGAAAACCCTAAATTTTGACAAAACCCTAATTTGTTTGCACACTAAACCCTAAATGTACTAACCCTAATATATTTTCTCGAAACCCTAATTATATGTGCAAATCAAACATTTGTTATTTCATGAATTTTTGGTGTGAACTTGCATGCTCACGGGAGTTAATTACGGTAAATGGATGATTAGTGGCCTAACTAGGTGTGACTAAGTATTATTGGACTAAGTTGGATTTACAACTTATGGACTTAATTGATAGGAAAAGAACTCACTTGGGCAAAGGTGGAATTAACCTAAGTTAGTAGGAGTAATTGAGCATGACAACTTTGACTCAATTTTGACTAAGACCTAAAATATCTATGGAGTGTCATCTTGTAGCTATTTCTAGAACAAGCCAATTGGCCAAGCAAGAAAGAAAAGAAGAGAGGAAAAACCGTGAGTAGGGAGGAAGAAAAGAAGAGAGGAAAAGAGAGAAAAAAAAAGAGAAAAGCTTTGGGAAATTTTGCCGATTCAATCATCCAACCTTTCTTTGGGAGTTGGAAGCACTTGATTGTGAAGCTCAACCTTGGATTCAAGAGGTATTTTACACCTTGCGAGTTGAACTTATGGTGCAATTGCTGAAATTTATTTAAGTTGATTAAGTTGATGAAGATGATGGATTTTGCTCATGTTCTAGCTTCTTGATGATCAAAGTTAGTTGAGAAGATGATTCCATGGTTTAGTTTTCTTGTTTTGCTTGTCTTGAATCTTGGCCAAGAGCTAGGGTTAGGGTTTTCTTAGTTGTAGTTCATGTTTGTGATTGTGGGTGATGTAGTATTGTTGTTTGAGTTGTTGTGTGGGCTCTTGAATTCCCACTAGCATGAAATTGATGGTTATGGTTGTTGTTATGCTTTCCTTGGTCTTTGTTACTACATTAGGTAATGAATTCATGGTATGAAATGGTTGTTAAATTGTGAGTGAAGTGGTTACTAAGGTTAAAAGGATGGTTGCTAATTCATTTTTAGCGCAATAATGCACAATGGATGGAAAATGTACGAGTTAGAATGGGTTAAATGCACTTGGTGCGTAAATATGTAACGTGTGTGTGTTAGGGGTAATGTAGGGTGTGTGGAAGCTGCAAATGCATGTTTGTTGTCGCATTCGAGTCGATGAGTTTGCATGTGTGTGATTTGGTTGAATGTAATGTGTTTTGGGTGTAAAACAGAAAACAGGGATGACTGATCAGCAACTTTGGCTTCGTTTTTCGTGTTGATCCTTTGTGATTTGGCTTTTGGCCAAAACACTAAATTTATAGCCCTTCGTTCTAGCTTTCAACGCCGCTGGAATTTCTTGATTTGGATTTGTGAGTGCCGAGTTATGATCATTTGAATCTAGCCTGTTGGAAATTCTGACGTGAAAATTTCTGGAACTGTTTCCACACTTTTGACCTAAAAAGAGAGAATCTAGGCAGAAGTTTTATTCACAAAAGTTGTAGCTTGTTCTCTTAGCTTCGAAACGGCACCTCGTACACTTCAATCCGACACTCGTACCATGAGTTATGATCAAAATGGAAAAAGGTGTCAAATCTGCCTTTCACACCTTGTAGTGTGTGCTTTCCATTGTGAATCTAATGTCGTCCGTTTTGGTTCGAGCACCCATGCATGTGCTCTCTTTGCTGTTTTGAGTGATTTTAAGTATTGTTTTGGTTTGAGTTGATGGTTATATCGCTTGGTTGTAGGGCTCGAAGGTGATATCGAGGGTGACCGAGGCACGTTGGTGAGTGTTCCAAACCCTTTTCAATTGACAATTTGACTACTAGTTTGTTCCAACTTGTTTTAAAAGAAATGTTCCACTAAAATTATTTTTGTGTTAATATTGTTTGAAGGAATCCTTTGTGAAATACTTTACCACGAATTTACTATCGACTTGCATTGGTTTACAAGTGTAACGATTTGATTTACCTTTGAAGCGATTTATAAGTACTTTTAAGCTGATTTATTGAAGTGAAAATTGTGGTTTGGGTGCTCTCTAATTGAACATGATAAGTGGGCGCTTGGATAAGGGTGTACCTTATTGCATTCGGCCTAAACTCCATATATGGTTCTTGAATGCATGTGTTGTGTGATATATGATCTGTGAAATGTGATATTGTTAGTGATAAATGACCACTTGGATGGTTTGATCTCAAGGGATGCCTTTGGGGTCTCAATGTCAATGTTTCTCTCTGACCACTTGGATGGTTTGATCCCAAGAAATGGTTTTGGGGTCTCAATGTCAATGTTGCACTCTGACCACTTGAATGGTTTGATCTCAAGGGATGCCTTTGAGATCTCAATGTTAGTGTGGCTCTTTGACTACTTGGATGGTCTGACCTCAAGAGATGCCTTGGGGTCTCAATGGTGAATGTTATTCCCTGACCAAATAGATGGTCTGATCCCAATGCCTCTGGGATCTCAATGTTACTATTACTCATTTGTTTGTCAACTTATTTGTGATGTGCTTGTTTTACGTATTGATTTATTAATATGTACAGGTGAAATAATTGCTGTGAAAGTAACTTCCATTTAACTTGCTGTTACATGGGAGTATTCTTGAATATTAATTGCATTGCATGTGCGGTTGTTAAGTGTTCGAGTGTTAAGTGTTATTTGTTTGAGTGTGATGAATTACCTTATTTCGTGAACTGTTCTCGTCTTGCAAATTTTTAGTGAAAGGTACTTTTCACGTGATTTCAAAAATGTGAATATTTCAATGTTTTCGTGCTCTGACAAAACAGTTAAATTCTAAAATACTTGTTTTCTTGGAACCTTACTGAGCTTATAGCTCATCCCAAAATATTTTATTTCTTTCCCCCTCCCCACAGGGCTCGAGATGAAGGAAAGCAGAAAGTAATCTTTCATGGTGTGACTAGCCGAGTTACCTCATGTACTATTGTAATATTAGACGGTTGGACTTTTGGTGTATTTGGATTAGTCAGAAATGTAATTATTATTCGAAGATCTTGCATTGTAATTATTTGAGGTATGTAATATGATGGAGTAACAGTAGTGAGTCCCGACGAGAGCTGGGCAGGCGGCCCGCTGATACCCTAGGGTTCGCCCTAGGAAGAAGTGGGGTTGTCACACTAACCATCCCACACCACGAACCCGAGGCCTCATCCAAGGAAAACGAAGCATTGCCATGTCCTGGACATCAGAACATATCAACTTACATGTACACACTACATTAGGATCCACCCCCTCAAATGTAAACTGGTTTCTAGCCTTCCAAATAATACCACACAATCAGGATTGGGAGCATTTGACCCACCCATGCTAACACAGGAGGCGAGAAAGACTGAAGCCACCAGGAGACACAAATACCTCGAAGTTCCTTGCCATCGGAAGATGGAACATCCAAAGCTTTCTCAAAAAAACCCCATACCTGCCTAGCAAACGCCCCTGAGCAAAAATATGTTGCACCGTTTCTACCTGCTTATTCGAACAACAAAAGCACCATGATGGACCGTGTATTTGAAATCTGCAAAAGGTTTCCGCCACTGGAACCCGCCCCAACATAGCCCTCCAAAGAGTGAATGACATTTTGATGGGTACACCCTTCGTCCAAATCCTCTTGAAGACCTATGACTAACCGCTACATTGCAATTGCTTAACCATGTACCCCACCCTAAACGCACCTAACAGCGAATTCTTCCAACACACGAGATCCTCCTCCGACTCTTCAAAGCAAATATCCAGACTCACGATCCTATGAACCATTTCTGATGGCAAACTCCTTAACAACTTCGAGTAATTCCAGCTGCCCTGATCCCAGAAATCCGCCAGCCTTGCCCTGGACTCCATAACCGGATGCCCCCAAGCAAGAGGTCCTTCCCCCATCCAATTATCCCTCCAAAAGGATATATCACCCCTTCGCACGATCCAACAAATATTCAGCTCCACCTCTTCCCTCACCCGAAGCATATGCTGCCATGTCGGCGAGTCTATAGGCTTCCATTCAACCTGATGCGGATGCTTCTTAGAACAATAGCGTGCCCTTACAAACGAGGCCCACAACGACGTACCCTTGCAAAAATGCCACCATAGCTTGCCCTCAAACGCTTTCCGAGCTACCTCTAAAGAACGAACTCCCAACCCTCCATCTTTAACCGGCCGACATACTGTTGGCCAAGCCACCCAAGATATTGATGACCAAACTTAGACGACCCCCATAAGAAGTTGGCAAATAATCGATTTAGCTAATTGATGACCGATTTAGGGGGTTTAAGCACCGTGAGGTGATGAATTGGCATAGACAGAAGCACGGACTTGAGGAGCACTAGCCTTCCACCATACAACAACCACTTAGAATTCCAAGCACCAATTCTATTCTGGACCCTCAAGACCAATTGCTGAAAAAACTCTTTCCTCATTAGACCTCCAAAGAGCGGATACCCAAGGTACTTGATGGGAAACGCCTTCTCCGTGAAGCCCGTCACCCTTTGCACCTTACCCTTAAACTGACAGGGCGTATTATCTATCACCGCAAAGCAGCTCTTGCCAACATTCACCTACTGCCCCGGGCACACCTGATATTCCTCCAACACCTGCACCACATGCTTTATGGATGGCACATCCCCTCTGTAGAAAACCACTACATCATCCGCGAAAGCCAGGTATGTAATGTTGGCCGCACCTCTTGGCACCCCAAACGGAGTGAAGTCCCGCACCTGTAACAAGTGATTCAGGCCCCTAGAAAGCACCTTCGCTGAAATTATAAAAAGTGCCAGGGAGAGCAGATCGCCTTGTCTTAACCCTTTTGTTGATTTAAAATACCCTGCCGACTGCCCATTCACTAGTATCGAAAAGAAACAAGACGATATAAGTCTCCAGACCATGTCGATGAAACTTTTCCCAAACCTAAAGGCGCGCAACACATGGATAAGAAATGGCCAAGAAACCCTATCATACGCTTTTGCCATATCTAATTTTAACAACAAATTTCTTCCCCTCACCTTATTCTGTATATTCTGAACCATTTCCTATGTCAGGAGCACGTTGTCCGCAATGGATCGACCCTTTACAATGGCGCTCTGCTGAGGTGAAATAATTTTAGTTAGAATCCTATCCAACCGATTTGCCAATAGCTTGGATATAATTTTTTTCAAGAAGTTACAAAGACTGATCGGCCTAAACATCGAAAAAGATGACTGGTCCGATGACTTAGGAATAAGTGCCAACAGAGTCGATGTAATCCCTTGTGGCAAATTAGCCCCAAGGAAAAACTCCTGCACCGCTGCCACCACATTAGGACCAACAATTCCCCAAGTTGTAGTGAAGAACCTCCCCGTGAAACCATCCGGCCCTGGCGCCGCATCCCCATTCATTTGAAACACTACTTGGCGAATCTCCTCCGCTCTCAAAACCTCCTGAATACAAATATTGTCCTCTTCCATGATAACATTCGAAATTAGATGCAGCAGCAGAGACGACCTCAGATTCTCCTCCACTATAGCAAGAATTGAATAAAAATGCTCCACCACTGCCTGCTTAATCTCTTGGTCAGATTCCACCCAATTTCCAGCTTGATCTTTAATCCGGTGGATATACAACCGCGTCCTTGACTGACAAACATAGGCATGGAAGAAACGTGAGTTCAATTCCTCTTCCCCAAGCCATTTGATCCGTGCTTTCTGACTCCAAAACTCCTCCTCCCGATTCAACCACACCTTTAATCTTGCCTGGGCAGCTTGTATCTCCGCAATATTTACCTCTGACGGCTCCAGTTCCGCTATCTGCTCACACCTTAGCAGCTCCTCTTCTGCTCGTCAAACCGAATCCGGGATATTTCCAAATCTTTCAGCATTCCATTCGGTAAGAGCCTGTTTTGTCTCCTTGAGCTTTAGAAGCACTTTTCTCCATGGCCTGCCTTCACAATGTCGGTTCCATGTAGCCCTAACCACCTCCAAGAACTGAGGATACGAACTCCATGCATTCAAAAAATGGAATGACCGTGGCCCCGACGGCTCCATTGGCTTGCACTTAATGAGTAATGGCGAGTGATCATATTTCACACGCCCAAGATGCTAAACTTCCACCAATACCTTTAACCGATCCCAATCTTGGTTGATGAAAAGACGGTCCAACCGTTTCCACACCCTTGCCTGACCAAACCTATTGTTACACCATGTAAGTGTTGGACCCGAATATCCCACATCAACCAAACTCGCTTCTTGTATAAAATTTGAAAAATCTATAGCTTCCGCAACATTAAAAGACCGGCCCCCCTTTTTTCCCGAGGCCGAAAATATGACATTAAAATCACCCACCAAAATTATCGGTAACCCGTGCTCACAGAGCCGAGACAGCCTTTGCCATAGGGACTGCCTACAACGCACATCACACAAAGCATGAACAAAAATGGCTAGAAATGAATCCTTAACCAACCCATTCGACAGCGCAAGGCCAGGAATTGCGCCTCCTGGTCTACTATCTGGGCAGTGAACTCCTTTGAGTGAATACCCATAAGGATCCAGCCTCGTTAGACATAGCCTTCGGGAATTATAAGCGATGTCGCATCCTCACTAAACGGGAGGCGTCAACCTTTGGCTCACAAATTGCAATCAAGGTTAACGAATACAGTCTACGTAGTTTTTTTGGATGAGCTATCGTGACTTTATTTGCTATACCTGTAGCATTCCAAAACAAGCAATTAATCATTTAAACTGTTCAATACATCAGATGAGGAAGAAATACCTCTTTTCCAGGACCCCAAACCTCCCTTTGAGAACCTCTCCTGCACCCGAAAACCATCCAGCCAGTTCTTCACAGCATCCATGACGTGCGTCGCTGCCTCACCCCGACGTGGAGACAAATTCAGTTTCTTGACCCATATCTGTTGCTGCCGAACCACCTCTTCACTAGTATCATCACTACCTTCATCATCAGATTGCTCATTTGCTACTTTTTCTGACATATCCTCAATAATCCTCTCAGCCGCGTGTGTCATTGCACCATCAATCAAGGTCATCACATCAGCCAATGCCGCTCCTTCCATCAGAGCAGTGTTAGCCTGCTGTGGTTCCTCCCCTTCACTCCCTCGCGTCTCGGTATCCCTTACCAACACCTGTTGAGCCTCACCACCTGCATTTTCAGCATCCGCACCACTTGCACTTTCAGCCTCCTCCCCACTGTCAATAGCCGTATCCTCCTTTGCCTGCGTCTGCCCATTCTGCAAACCCAAACCCTCCTCCTCCACCCCTGACTTCCCCATCTCTACCCCCTCATTAACAGACCCCACTTCCCATTTCAATAGAGACTCCTACTCCCTCTCCCGTTGCACCATCTCCTCCGGAGCCATTGAGACTCGGGCCGGTTTCACCTGCCGCAGACCCATTCCATCAGCATTCACCCGAACACGCGACCGACCCTGCGATTGCCCTCTGTTTGGCTGAATTGTCGGATTCTTCACATGGAATCTTTCCTCGTCGTGGCCTTGCCCAAAGCAATATTTACAATAGGCAGGCATGTTCTCCGGGATTAATTGCTACCAGAACTCCCCTGGTCCGCTAACCCTATCCAGACCTGCTCTGGAATCACTTGCAGCAAATCAACTTCCACACATATCCAAGCAATGCTAGGGCGTAATAGATTTGCAGTCGCCGAATCAATAAACAGCGGCGTACCCAGGATTGTCGTAATCTTGAACAAGCATTGTTTCTGAAACAAGTGCACTGGTAGTTTAGGTAATTGGAACCACACCGGCACATGTGAGGATTCTCTATCAACGTGTGGAAAGACGGTGACCACTTAAAAACCCTCATGGGCATCCCTTGCACTTACCATATACTCCGCGACCATATTCTTAAAGAATCTACTTCATTGCCTAATCTAATGAGGACGTGTCGATAATCCAATAGCCCAACTTGCGCCTTCTCTTTAAGATCAAGCGACATTAAGAACTTGCGTATGTTTTCCAAGGAGGGGCGGCCCTTCAAGAATTTGCCTACCAATGTAAATTGATAAGGAGCAGCCACCAAGAGTAGTTCTTCATTACAGAATAACACCACTAACTCACCACGGTGTGTCGAAATTTCTGTCCTCACCGCCTGGGATTGCATCGTCGGGTCCTTGAACAGTTTCGAGAAGGCTTTTTTCTAAAAGGTTGGAGAGGATGAAGTCACTAGTTGCCCTCAAGCCGGTGGCTGGAGGGCTAAATCCAAATGCATTGCAAAACCCTAGGCCGGCCAAGAGAGAGAAGCGAGAGAAGAAGAGACCTCCGGCCAAGAGAGGTGGAAATTTTTCGACTTTGTCACAATTCGCCAGTATAATACTTGTAATGAAGGAGCAATCCCTCAATGGGGAACAATATTAATACTTGAATAACGAAAATATAAGAAAAAATAAACAAGCTTGAGTCGTGTTAAATAGCACTGTTCTAAGAAACTATTTTAGGGTGATGAAATATTTCTCAAAGATTAAACAAGCCTTCTTTTTTAATGCAAGAATGAACAGGAACAGCAAATATTTAATCTAGCACAAGAGTAGTAGAAGTAGAGAGTAAGGATAGAAGGGCGTAGAAAGTATAGTGAAGTAGTACGTCTTGAAGAATAGATACCAAGTATTCATAGGCCTCAGAAAGTAACTTTAAGAAATGGATAGGATTTTATCTTTAGGAGAGAGCCATTGTAGGCCTAAAAATTCTCGCTACTTGTTGCTAATAAATAGGAAAATATGGATAAGAAGAACATTTGCTAGTCGTTGCTAACAAATAGGCACATTTGGATAAAATTTTATCCTTGAATGTTTCAGCAAAACTTCAAAAGAATCAAATTCTATCGTATAAGTATCTTCAGAAAATGTTAAATATTGGAAAGAGTCAAACTCTATGTAGATATCTTCAAAAAAAAATTTAACATTTTAATAAAATTTTTCAATATGGAACAAAATCTTTTGAAATATATATTTTTTATAAGAATCTCCCTTCTATTTCAAAAGATTTTGGACAAAAGAGTATATATATATAAAAAAAAACTACTGGATTTGTTTTGGCTCAATGTAATTAGTTTGATGTCTTTTGGACCATGAACCAAACTTTGAATGATAAAATATGTCTTATAGAATTATTGGTGAGATAAAATATGTCTTACAGATTTATTGGTGAAATATGAATTTCTATGAACCAAAAACTCTTGTTGTAAAACAGAGATTTTATTAATCACATTGCAACCCACTATTTGTTGTTCAATGCGATTTTGAGCATTTAGACCATGCACCTACCTAATTATTCATGAGAGCTCTAAAGATTCACCAAAAATCTTATAGGAGCAACTCCACTCCACTCTCATATAAGTGAATTCATCAAGTGTACACTGCTTTAAATACACATCCAAACAAAATATGAATTCATTGAGAGTTTTAAATTCAACCTCACAATTACTAGTAGTCAAAGCATTTATCTAAGAAGTGACTTAAATTTGAAGCTCTTTACAATTAATATTGATTTGTTATTACCCATATGAATCTACGTCATGGGATCTCCAATCACATAGGTTGGGCTACTATCTCTACTGATAATTTGTTGGCCTAAGTCCCATTTCCCCTGTAGTTTGAAGAATTAATTTTCTTCCCACAGGTTTAGTCAAAGGATTGGCCAAATCAACTGTGACCTTAGAAAATCAATGGAAATTATTCCATCTCTAATCAGTTACTTTGTGATATCATGTCTCAATTTCATGGGTCGACTTTTACAATTATAGGATTTATTTTTAACAACAGCAATTGCTACTTGACAGTCACAATGTATGGATACAAGAGACAACAAATCCTTAGCAGTAGGAATACTAACTAAGAAATTTTTAAGCCAATCAGCCTCAGAACCATCCAACTCCGGAGTTACAAAATCAGATTTCATAGTTGACCTAGCAATGATTGTCTATCTGGCTTATTTCCATTTTATTGCACCACCATCTAGGATAAACACATAACCACTAATAGACTTTGATTCATTTGAATTAGAAATCTAATTAACATCTCTGTAACTTTCTAATACAATGGGAAATTCACTATATAGGATACCATAATTTATGGTACCTCTCAAATATTTTATTAGTCTGACTAATGCAAACCGATGCCTATGATTGGGATTGCAGGTATATATACTCAATCTACATACAACATAAGCTATTTAAGATCTTGTAAAATTCATCAAATACATCAGACCCCCAATGATCTGAGCATATTTAGACTGACCAATTGGGTCATCTGTGAGAACCCTAGGAAACAAAAAAAAAAAAAAAGAAGAGGGAGAAAAGAAGGAATTTTACTTGAGTGCATCAAATAGTCATTAGTGCATTAATTTTTCTAAAAGTGCTTAATTTCATGGGTATTGCATGGTTTAATTTAGAATTTTATTTTTCATGTTTTACATGGATAAATGCATTAAATTTATGTGGTTTTATGTGAGTTATATTTTAACTAGGGGTTTGATGCTAATTAGCAAGATATTATTTCATCTTTTGGCCAAGAAAGTGCCAAGTGTCAACTACCTATGATATCTTGACCTTAAGCCATCCTATATAAATCTTCCAATTCAAAAATTTGAAGCAAATTTCCCTCTCTCTCTCTTGGTCGGCCATCCTCTCAAGCAAAAACATCCAAACCTAAGCTAAAATTAGTCAATTTTGGTGAAGGAAAAACTACTTTGAGTGAAACCCTAAGCTAGATTAATCCATAGACTTCCAACTTGGTGGCAAGGAGTGGAGTTTTTGGTGGTTTTGCTCACACCTTTGGCAAGGTAAAACCTCTCCTAATTATGCTTTAATGAGCTTTAACTCCTTGGGGAAATGTTGGTTAGATGTTTTGAGGTCCTTATTGATGTTTGGAAGAAGAGATAATGGAAGGAAATCTTATGTTTGCTAACATGAGTTTAGGTTTCATTCGTTAGCCGCCAAGTGTTTGATAAATTGCTTGATGTCTTGTGATGCTTCAAGGATGAAGTTAATTGCTGTTTTAGCTGGTTTAACACCTTGGCAAGTGAGGGAAATGGTTTTAAAAGGTTGATAGAAGAAAAGCAACTAACCAGAAATTTTTTTTCAGAAAGCAAGAATGAGAAACTGCCCACTTCCCGAGGTTACTGTTACCTGTAGAAAATGAATTAGCATCCGAGCCTTATACCGTTAGAAAGCCCTATGAACCTAGTTTCAAACGCCACTAACGGAGCCCAATTTTGATTTTTCTACGTCGAGTTATGACTGTTTTCCCGAGACTGTTCGTCCAGTCTGAATTTTTCCCGACAGATTTCCTGCTTCTCTGATATCTGCCGTTTTGACTGTGATAAAGCATGAATTGATATCTGACCTCTTCATGAAAGTTGTAGAGCTATGTCTTAGCTTCGAAATTCCATAAATTACACTCCAATCCGATAAGAGTGGCCACAGTTATGATCAAGTTACTGAACCTTGACGAACCTGTACAACAATGATTTCATTTCTGCGATTGCTTCTTTTAATCCTTTCGATTCTCGTGTCTTCTTGCCGTGCCCCGACCCACTCATGCGTGGTTCTAGGATGTTGTTAAGACTTTTATTTGCTCATCTTCATAAACTGGATTGGTCATTTCATGATTTGTGCATCCAAAATACGACTTTTATCCCATGAAAAGAAACATTGAGCATATGCATTTGATCACGTTTGGTTGGACAGCCGAGCTTAAATATGTTCCATTTTATTTGATAATAGCCTTTGAAGGAGGAAGTAAAGAGGATTTGGGTGCGAATACTTGAAGATATTTCACTCGACTCGGTGAGTGTTTCATGCTTGTTATTTGATCAACTTGATATCTGAAATATTGAAATACTTGAACTATGTGATGATTTGTGTTCTTGTGATTTATGAACCAATTAATATGATCGAGACGAGTGCGTACTTTATCACACTCGATCTCTTGTGCTTGGAATTTTGTCCTTGAATACTTGAATTCATGTGAAACGGCTTTTGGCCATATTTGATTTGTGAGTCGTTTGGGTGATATCCCATCGACCAATATGATTTGTTTCGAGCTCAAAACCTAGTTGGTGAGTCAATCGACTCGAGCCGGCACGGGCTTGGTCGGGGAAGTTGACAACCACGGATATGCAATGTGAACCGGAAAAACTGGTATACCGAGTATCACCTAAAATTTGATTTGTTGGGGTGTTCGGGCCGTAGGTGAAACGTGGTTGGTGTCGGTGATAAGTGGGGATCTACTTTTGATTCTGAGATGTAAATGTTGACGGAGAGTCAACAGGAGGTGATTGATCAAGCTTCGGGAATTTGGCTTTTGAAAGCCATCCGTATCCTTTAATTGAATGTGTTTAATTTATTTGGTGAATTTATTTGTGACACTTGTGTGATAAGTGAATTATTCTTGTATCCCTGGCTACTTGTATTTGGAACCTCATTGAGCTTTTAGCTCACCCTATTTTCCCTTTTGTTTTCCTTAGCAGGGGGATTTGCCCGAGCTCAGGGTTGGACGTACGAGCGTTTTGTATAAGTTTTTATCGTTACTTTTGTTAAGGAATGATGTGCTGTAAAACCCAACTATGGATAAGTTTAGCTTTTGGCGTTGTATCCTTACTTCCCTGTTGACTTTAAGTTTGAATGGTAGTGTGAGTTTATGTATCTATGTTGGTTGACTTTTGAATTGGGAGAATTTAGTTTTATCAGTTTTTCATTGTTGGTTTATTTTAGCTATTGAGTCCTGGCGAGAGCTAGGCAGGCAGTCCGCTAACCCCTTTGGTTCGCCTTAGGGGAAGGTGGGGCTGTCACATCATCATTATTTTTCTTTAATTGAGTGTCAACATCATAAGGAGTACTCACAGGAGTCACATCATAATTTTCAAACTTCATAAGAAATCTTTCTGTATAATGTTCCTGTGTCAACATTATTCCATCTTCTCTCCTTATGATTTTAACACCTAATGTTATTTTTCCCTCACCCACATCTTTCATATCAAAGTTAGAAGAGAAAAAAGATTTAATACTATTAATAATACTTAAAATTGTACCAAATATAAGCATATTATCATCCACATATAAACTAATAATCACATATTGATTATTTACAACTTTGACATATACATATCCACTTCTAAAGATGAAAAGTCGTCTTTTATTAAAATTTGATCAAATTTCTCATGCCATTGTTTAAGAGCTTGTTTTAAGCCATAAAAAGATTTAACTAATTTGCAAACTTTATTTCTTATCCAACTATAACACATTCCTCAGGTTGAGTCATATAAATTTTTTCTTTCGAATCACCATTTAAAAAGGTTGTTTTAACATCCGTTTGATGAACTATGAGTTTATAAATAGAAGTCAGAGCAAATAAAATATGAATGGAAGAAATTCTTGTTATTGTTGCAAATGTGTCAAAATAATCAATATTTTATTTTTCAGAAAATCCTTTTGCTACTAAACGAGGTTTGTATTTATCTATAAAGCAATTAGGATTATATTTTCTTTTAAAAATCCATTTGTAGCTAACAGGTTTTGCACCAGGCAATAAATCTATCGAAATCCAATTTTTATTTTTCATAATCAAATCAATTTTAACTTTAATTTCTTGTTTCTAAAATTTGCCATCAGAAAAAGAAATAGCATCAAAATAAGTTAAAGGATCATTGTCAATGAGAAAAGTTTGAAAATCATTTCCAAAAGAAAACTCTTTTCTCGGCCTTTCACTCCTTCTCAATCCTCATGAGAGGTTATTTCTCCATTTCAATAGGTGCATGAGAAATTTTATTGGATAGTGAAAAAATATATTCAAAGAATTCAGCATTCTTTGTCTCAATAATTATATTACAATCAAGCACATCACTTCTTAAAACAAGAAATCTATATGTACCATGTTTAACATATCCAATAAACATACAATCAAAAGTTTTAGAATCTAACTTTCTTTCCTTAGGTTCAAGTAATAATACTTTAGTAAGACACCCCCAAACTTTTAAATATTTTAAATTTGATTTACAATTTTTTCATAACTCATAAGGTGTTTTGCCAGTACTTTTCTGAGGAATTGTATTTTTTTAAATGACATGCCGATAATATAACTTCTCCCCACAAATTATCAGGAGCATGAAAACTAACTAGCATAGAGTTCATTATTTCTTCTAGTGTTCTATTTTTTCTTTCAACTACCCCATTAGACTCTAGTGAATAAGGTGGTATTATTTCATATATTATGCCTTCATGCTCACAAAAATTATCTAAGACTAAATATTCACCTCCTCTATCTGCTCTAATTCTTTTTATCTTTTTATTAAGTTGATTTTCTGCTTCAGACTTATAAGACAAAAAAAGCATTAAAAGTATCTGCTTTATTTCTAAGTATAGTTTGGCGTATGTAGAATAATCATCTACAAATGATAACATAACATCGTTTACCACCTCTAATCATAGTTTACTTTAAATCAACTAAATCTGTGGGAACTAAAATTAATAATTCAATTTCTCTTGGATAGTTACACAACTTTTCTTTGTTATTTTAGTTTCTGCACATATTTCACATTTGTCCATGTTATCATTGATACTAGAAATTAGGTCACATGATTGCATTTTCTTTGTGTGACTTGTATTAACATGTCCTAATCTAGCATGCCATAAAGAAATTGAATCAACAATATAAGTAGAAGAACAAATATTTTCATTGATCACATTTAAAATGTTAAGTACAAAGAGTCTTTGGTTATAATAGCCTTTGTTCACAAACATATTATTTTTGGTCATTATAATCTTATCAAATTCAAATGACATTTTCACTCCAATTTTTCCTAACAAAGCTACAAAAACTAGATTTGCTTAAACGTTTGGCACATGTAGCACATCATTAAGGGTCAAAAATTTTTCTGAAACGAGATTCAATAGCACTTTGCCCTTACCAAAAACTTTAGCAGTTCGTGAGTCTCTAAAATAGACCACTTCTTCATCATCTCCTATGTGAGGGCTCGAGCGTTTACCCTAATTTTATGCTTACTTAGGAAATTAGATGTGTGTTATTTACTTCATTAAGAATTAAAATTTCATGTTCATTTCATTTCATAAAAAAAATTCTTTTATTTGCGTGATTAATTCTTAAGGACTTAAGTTTGCTAGAATGAGACCAAATGGAGTAATAGCATAACAAATCTAGAATTATAGGACAAATGTGGGACTTCTTTTCTTTCATGCAAATTTTAGGACACTTGTCAATAGTTTTGCCAATTGTCAAGAATCTCGTGAAAAGACCAAAATGCCCCTCATTCTTTAAAGATTCACCATGCAAACAAAGTCAAGAAAATAAAAACAAAACAACACCAATTCCATTTCATTTGCTGGTCCAGAACTACTTGGGTGAGAGGGAGAGATTGAGAGAGCAAATTCATTTCCAATTCTTGATCCAAAGCTTGAGAGAGGCGAGGGAAAGTTCTATTTTTCAATTTCTGGTCCGAAGCTTGAAGCTTGAGAGGAAGCAATTCCATTTTTCCATCCATTCTTGCTGCCAATAGAAACCGAGAGGAAGAAAAGAAAATTTTCTGCCTTACATCCTTTCAAAAAAAAAAAGGTAAAATGGCTAGAAAATCCCTAATCTTCTAGCAAAACTTAGATATTCTAGATGCATGCAGTTTTAGGTCATTTTTGGTGAAGAAAATCTTGTTCTTTAAATTGTTTAACTGCTAAATTCCATGATTAGCTGATGATAGATTTGCAATTTTCAATTGTTAGACCATGATTAGCTGATGATAGATTTGTATGTGGATTCTTTGTGGAACTAATTGCTTAAGTTACATGTTAACAAACTTATTTTATGTCAAGATGAGTTATAATGGAAATTACCATGAGTTTAAGTGAGATAGTTGGGGAAATTTGGTAAAAAAAAAAAGAAAAAAGAAAAAAATTTTCTGGAAACTTTGCTGGAAAATGATGATTTGGCCGAGAGAAAGAAAAAAAATGAATTTCATGTCTATTTCTAGAATTTTGGTTGATAACTTGATCTAATAATGCTGAATACAAGTTGTATATCCTTAATCTTGTTTTGCATGTGGGATTTTTCTGGATATAAACTAGAAAAGGTTGATGATTTTGATTAAACTAAGGAAAATGCTTACTAAATTTCAGCATTTCTGGCCAAGAGAGAGGGGGAGGAATAACCAGCTTTAAATCTCAAATTTTTGTTGGAAAAATGATGTAATCTTGGCTTAAACACTTTATAGGACATTAATCTTAGTGTGCATATGAATTTCTCTGGTTTTTGAAATTTCAAAGTTGATGAAACTTGAAGGAAAATGTGAAAAATGCTTGCTGGAATTCACAGCTTGAACGGTGAGATTAGGACTTGGTTCTCAAATGGAAAAAAAATGAAAATTTGTAGATATAATGGGCTGTTTTGGGTTTAGTTGAACATATAAGCTTAAATTCTTGGCCGTCACATTTGAGTGGCCGTAAAAAAATTGATATGCATGTAAGAATTGTTACTCTAAAAGACTTGGTTTTGAATCATTGCTTTGGGTGTGTAGCAAGCCGTACAAGTTAAATAGTTAATTGGTTTTATATTAGAAAGCCCTAAAAATCCTAAATTAAAATTTCTAAGTTTCATATCTAGTAAAAACTAAATAATTGTGGTTTTGAACCTTGTATTAGGAATCGATAGTGGCCAAGGTTTTGTACCAGAAACTGAAGCTTAATCTACTTTGTCGGTGAGTGTTTCTTGTGTGTTTTATGATTGTAGTGTTAATTAAGTTGCTTCATGAATTGTTCAATGTATGCCAAGGTCTACTTTACTGCTTATAAGGTGAGTGTATACCTTAGCAAACTTGAACTGATTGGGATTGTTATATTGGTTGTGCATGAATACAAGTCATGTGTACTTTATCACATTGATTGAACTAGGCCCCACGCCCTTCAACGATTAACCTAGTCGAGCTAGTAGAGGGATTGGTTGGGTAGGTTATTGACCTTGGGCAACTAAATGTTGGTATACTCGAGTAGTACCTCAAAGAAAGTTGATTAATGGCCAAATACTAAAATAGGGGATTGTTTAAATGATTCGGAGGACATAATGTGGAGATGGGTGGAGTGTAAAGAAATGGTGACTGAAATGGCTCCGAGTGAGCATGTATCCTTTAAATGATTGTATTATTGTTTTGATTGGTTATTGTTGTAATTGAGAAAGTTTGTTCATTTGTTAAATATGCTTAATTGCTAAACTGTGATATTTATATGTTTTGCTTGGGTGCTATTTTGGGAACCTCACTAAACTTTAGCTCATCCTTTTTGATGTTTTCCTTACGGAGCTTGAGAATCGAACTTGATTGGGATAACTCTAATGTGCTTGAAATCTTGAATTGTAATTTTGGAAGACATTTGTACCTTATTTTGGTTATGTAATTACTACTCATCTTTTGAGGTTGTACTCAAATGAATTTAGATGACTATTAGATTGTATTCAAGTTTAATTCTAGGCAATTTAGACTTCTATTACTATTTTGAGAAATGTTATAGTAAGACCTAGTGAGAGCCAGGCAGGCGACTCGCCAAACTCTTTGGTGCACCTTAGGGTGAGGTGGGATCATCATAGGTGGTATCAAAGCCTAGATTAGAGATAGCCTAAGCAGATTGAGAATTTTACAGTTGTAAAAGTTTAAATTTAATAACCTGAGGTGTTAGGTGTATGAATTTTGATAAGTTTGACTAAGACTTTGATTTTAATTATAACTGTAGAAAATGGAAGGAGATGGTAGAAACGAGAGACCTCTTCAAGTTATTCGTTATTAGGAGGGACCAAGGGAGCCCGTTTGACTATGGGTCCTGGGCACCAAATTCAGCGGTGTGACTGTTGGAGGACCTACTCTTTCCTTGATCAGGTGGTGTTAGTTGTGGTAGACAAGCGACGAAGGTTGGCCAATGCAAATAATAGGACCTATAATGAGATGCGGGCAATGAGAACAACAATAAGAATGCAGGGTGAGAGGATCCAAGAGCTCAAGGCTAATATTCTAGAAGAGCAAGAAAGGACTGATGCTATTCCTGGATAGCTTAACGAGGCCAATAATCGCCTCACTATGGTATTAAGAGAAGTAAGGGATAGAACTGAAGGAATTCTGACTAAATGTGAGATACTGATTGAAGAGGCAATAGACACAAACTTAGCTGAGGTTGATCAAAGAGAGGAAGCACCTAGTGTGGGAAACAAAGCCAGTTCTGCTCGAGAGATAGAGTCCTCTAGATGTATTATGGACTAGTCTAGTGAAGCACTGATTTTGAACTTTTATAAGTGATAGGGTGATTGGGTTTGAACTTCGATCCGTCTATCTTGATGACTAATGTACTTGTGATATTAGCTTATTTGAATTTCCCGTTTGATGAACTTGAACTTAGTATGTACTGTACTTGATTTTCGGTTACAATGTGGTTTAATTAATTGTGGATTTGTGCTGACTTGTAAAATGATTGAGTTTGGTTTGATAATTATTGTTGATTGTGCATTGTTGTAAATGGCTCTTATTTATGCATATATAGATTGGCTGTAAAATGGAAACTAGTGAACGATGACGGGGACATCCACGTAGGCAACCCCAAGACCAAGGGGGTAATAGGGAGTCTGCAGCTAACCAAAAAGCTGAGCAAAGGGCCAGGGCAATAGACCAAGTAGCATTAGCTATAAATCGAATGACCGATTTGTTAGAACGCCTAGTACACCAACAAGGTCAAGGAGTTGGGCAAGTGAACCAACCTAGAGGCCAGGAGATGGGAGAGGATAGAGCCTTAGGAAGATTTCAAAAGTTCTCTCCACCTAAGTTTTCTGGGGGTCCTATCCCCGAAGTAGCAAAAAACTAGTTAGAAAGGATGATCAACATCTTTGAGTCGGTAAGGTACCCGGAGGAGAGATAGGTGACGTGTTCTAGTTTGAGGGAATAGTTTGATCATGGTGGAATGTCATAAGAACTAAGTGGGAGAAAGAATAAGTACCGTGGAATTGAGTGAATTTTACCTGAGAGGTCAATGAGAAGTTTATTCCTCCTCTTATTCAAGAGAAAAGAGAGGATGAATTTATAAGGCTCCATGAAGGAACGATGAGTGTTGCTGAGTATGAGGCTCAGTTCACCAAATTATCAAATTTGCCCCAGAAGTAGTTACCATTGAACTAAGGAGAAAATGGTGGTTTATCCAAGCCCTGAACCTAGAAATTCAAGAAGCCCTTGATCCGGTCCAGATCCCTACGTTTAGTGATGCCCTTGAGAAAGCCTTAAGCATCAAGAGTGCAAAATCCCAACTGAAAGCCTTTCATGCCCGAAAAAGGAGCGCACCTAGTAGCGGTAATCTTGGGACCCCTAAGGGAAATGTACACTCACTGGTGATCATTGCTTGTTAGCTAATCAACTATATAAGAATCGTAAGATTCGGTTGAAAAAGGAAAGTTATTGATGGATCTAGTGGTTTTCCTTATTCGGGGATATGACATTATAATAAGTATGGACTGTTTTAACTCGACATTATGCTCAGTTGGATTGTAGAACCAAAATGGTTGAATTTTGTATATCGGGAGAATCAACTCTAAGGATGGATATTAAGGGTAAGTTATCCTCATCTGCTCTTATTTCGGGGATTGCAGCCAAAAAATTATTAACTAATGGTACACAAGGTTATCTAGCCTATTTGATTAATACCCCAAAGGATAAAGTGGAGCTTGAAGATATGCCTATAATGAAAGAGTATCCGGATGTTTTTCCTGAGAAATTAATGTCATTGCCTCCTGAAAGGGAAGTAGAATTTAAGATTGAGTTAATGCCCAGAACAAACCGTATCTCTAAAACCCCTTATCGGATAGCACTCGTTGAATTTAAAGAGTTAAAATTGCAGTTACAAGATTTGTTGGAGTGAGAATTCATACACTTAAACGAATCTTCTTGGGAAACCCCAATACTAATTGTCAAGAAGAAAGATGGAGGGTTGAGATTGTGTATAGACTATCGGAATTTGAATAATGTTACAGTTAAGAATAAATACCCTTTACCTCATATTGATGAATGTTTGACCAATTGTAGGGAGTCGTAGTATTTTCTAAGATAGATCTTAGGCATGGATATTATTGAGTAAGGATTAAGAAGGAAGATATACCAAAGACAGCCATTAACACGCGGTATGGACATTATGAATTTGCAGTGATGCCTTTTGGACTAACCAATGCACCAGTGACATTTGTGGATTTAATGCGTTGAGTCTTTAGGCCTTATTTGGACTAGTTTGTGGTGATCTTTATTGATGATATTCTGGTATATTCTAAAACTCGAGAGGAACATGAACAATATTTGAGGATAGTATTGCAGATATTAAGGGGGCATCAGTTGTATGCTAAATTTAGTAAGCATAAATTCTAGTTGGATAAAGTGTCTTTTCTCAAACATGTAATTTCAGATGAGGGGATCAGTGTAGATCCGGCTAAGGTAAAGGCCATTGTTGAATGGAAATGACTAAAAAACCTACTAGAACTAGTAGTTTCTTGGAATTGGTGGGGTATTACTACTGATTTATAAAGGGTTTCTCTAGGATTGCGAGGCCTCTGACCAAGTTAACTTAGAAGCAAGTTAAATTTGCATGGGATACCAAATGTGAAGCTAGTTTTCAAGAGTTTAAGACTAGTTTTGACATTGCCAAATGGGAAAGATAGTTACACCATGTATGCAGATGCCCCTTGAGAAGGATTAGGATGTGTGTTGATGCAAAATGGAAAGATTATAGCATATGCTTCTCGAAAGCTAAAACCCTATTAACAGAATTACCAAACACATGATTTAGAATTGGCTACAATAGTGTTTGCACTAAAAAAATGGAGACGTTATTTATATGGGGTGACTTTTGAAATTTGTACAGATCATAAAAGTTTTAAGTACTTGTTTTCTCAGAAGGAGTTGAATCCGAGGCAAAGGCGATGGATGGAGTTTTTAAAAGATTATGAGTGTGAGAGCCCAAAAATTCAAAATATTTATTGACTTGTTTCTTGTCTTGCAACAATATAAACCAGACGTCCCTTGCCCCTTGTATTTTCCTTCATTTGCTACATCTTTAGAAACAAGAGAGACAGCCTCATGACGAAGAGAAAACAGAAAAACAAAGCGCTTGAAGTTCCTTGTTCTAGCTGTGAGAGAGAGGGAGGAAGAAATTCCTCTTGGTCTTGCCCTTCCTCCTTGTCTTGCAGCTGTGGGAAAGAGAGTAAGCTGGCTAGTGCTTGTGTAGGTGAAAAAGAAAGAGAGGCAGCTGAGAGTTGAAGGGAAAAGCTGGAGCAACTTTGCACCTTTCATGGAGTTGTTGCAGTCACTTGAGGAGAAGACTGCCGGCTGCTTCCTTGTCCAGTTTGCAGCTTGGTTTCTTGAAGGTTTTAGAGGTAACCTAGCTTGCACAACCCTTGAATCTTGTAGTATAGCTTGTGGTTGATGTTTAGAATGGGTTAGGATAGCTGAGGACAGATTTTGGATGGTTGGAATCACTTGGTAAATTCGTTTGATGAAGTAGGGTAAAATAGCACACCAACTGTTTGAACTTAAGCTCTAGATTTTTGTGTCCATTTCCTCTACGAATTTGACCATGTTAGAGTCCAAACCAGCTCTTTCTCAAAACATAAAAATTGTAGGGAATTGAGTTAAATATCCACTGATAAAATTTCAGATCAATCGGAGCACTGTATCCTGAGAAATGTCCAAAATACCCCTGACTGCTCTGCTCTACTGTTTTACCCGATAGTCTCCAGTTTCAGCCAACTTGTCGGATTTTCTGGTATCAATTGGCAATGAACTAGAGTCTGATTTTTATACCATTGAAAACCCTATGAATCTAGTTTTAAACTCCACTGACAGCACTCGATTTTGATATTTCTACATTGAGTTATGGATTTTCTCCTGAAACTGCTCCTGCTTTCCTGACGTAACCCGACAGTTTTCTTCAGTCTCTGTAATTGCCATTTTTTACTATGACAATACATGAAGTGAATTTATATGGCTTCATAAAAATTGTATAGCTATGTCTTAGCTTCAAAATGGTGTAAAATTCAACTCAATCCAATAAGCGTAGCTCGGGTTTTGATCAAAATACCGAGAGGTGTCAAAGCTGCCAAAGTTGATGTTTCTCTTTTGTACTCATTCCTTCATTTTGTTTTGCTTCAAATACTTTTCTTGGTTCAAGATAACATTTTTACTCCACATGACCCTGAACCATGCCCTAGTATGCTTGTGGTCGTTTCCCTTAATTTGAGCCAAGGTCTTGTGGATTTGGAACTATGGTTTAGAGGTTAAAGTTGGACATGTTAATTGAGGAATTTAAGCTAAAGTTTCTCGTTTCTTATGGATTGGAATTTGTGAAAGTCTTGTTATTTTACTTGATCCCAGGACTTGAATGTGCCATGAAGATTAAATGGTGAATGGTGATTTATGTGGACGAGTGTGAAACTTGGTGAGTGTTCCAACTCATTTCAACTAAAATATTTTACTAAAATTCAATTGTGAAATGACTTACTACCTTACTTTGATCTTGTTATCTCAAACTTGCTACTCATTTTATTACTTATGAAGTGGTTCACTAACCTACTACTTCACTTGTTTTCAAATTTGCTCTCATCTTGTTTCTAAACTTGTTTTAACTTGTTTTTCAAACATGTCCTAATTTGTTTTCCCCACTTATTTACACATGAAATATTTTACTACTATTCTTTTAAATGACACATTTTCCAATTATTTGTAAGTATTTCAAAATGTGTTTTAAACTCTTTACAAACTTCTTTTGATGCTTAATGTAGTTTGTCGTGTGAAATAA
Source organism: Gardenia jasminoides (assembly GCA_013103745.1). NCBI lineage: Eukaryota > Viridiplantae > Streptophyta > Magnoliopsida > Gentianales > Rubiaceae > Gardenia > Gardenia jasminoides. The sequence continues at coordinate 43,232,109 of CM023103.1, forward strand.
CTTGATCCGTTAAGTTGTTAATATCTAGATGATTGTTCGATCTTATTTCCAAAATTGTTTTCACACTTGCTTTCCAACTTGTTTTCGAACTTATTCCACTTGATTTTTAGACTAACTTTTCACTGGTTTTCACATGAAATATTCCGTTACTACTTTTTCTAAATGAAATATTTTTCCAGTATATCGAGTGTTCAAACTATATGTTAACTTATTTGTAAATATTTCGCTACTACTATGTTTCTATTTTAAAATTTATTTCAACTATGTTTCCACACATATTGGTCAATGACGTAATTTACTCGTGGTTTCAAAAGAAATTGATTCCAAAGGACTTGTGTTTCAAATTAATGTGTGCAAGTAAAATAATTTATTGTTGAAGTGAATGCTACTTGATTTTACATGTTGCTTTTGAGTGTCCTTGAATATTAATTAAATGTTCAAGTGTTAAGTGTTATTTGTTTAAGTGTTATTATTTATTAGTTGAAATAATTACTTGTTTCCTTGATTGTTTTGTTGATAACTTGATTGTTTGATAGTGGTGTACCAAGGAGCATTTTACCCCTTGTAGTCCGATGTGTATTTTATCGCATCGTTCACTCCTTGTAGGTCGATGTGTACTTTATCGCATCGACTGAACTGGGTCTCAAGACCCTTTGCTAGAAAGCCTATCTAAGACCTCCTTCTTGAGTGATCAGTGGGTCAAAAGCCTACTTGAGTATGCCATTAGTGTGGTCGGGTAGGTTGGAAAGCTTTATCTTAAAACAAAAACTCCTTGGTCTTGACTGATCATTATTTGCGCATGTTGTACGCCTTTGGCGGAACTGGGCCCTACCCTTGGTTACTAGCTTATTCGAGCCAGAAGCGGACTCGGTCGGGTAGGTTGAAACCCTGGGCACTAATTCGGTATACTCGAGTATTACCACTGGAGGGATAAGGTGATGGCCAGATGAAGTAAGGGGATTGTTTGGGAGTTATAAGGTGAAGTGGACTAGTAAAATAGCTCCAAGTGTGCACTGTATCTTTTTATAACTGGATTAATGTTTATTAAGCACTGTTCTCCTAGTTGAGACAATCCGAGCAAGTCTCCTCGTGAGCACTGATCTCCGAGTTGAAGCGGCCCGAGTATTGTTCTCTCCTAGTTGAAAAGTGTCCTGTGAGTGTGCTTGATTATTTGTCAAAGTGCTCGTGTGATGAATTAAATTATTTCGTGAATTGTTTTCATCTTGCAAATTTCTAGTGAAAAGTACTTTCTCACTTGATTTCAAAGATTTGAATATTTCAATATTTTCGTGCTCTGATAAAACAATTAAATTCTAAAATACTTGTTTTCTCGGAACCTCACTGAGCTTTAGCTCACCCCAAAAATATTTATTTTCCCTCCACAGGAATCGAGGTGATCGGAAGCATGTATAGTGGCCTTACTAGTAATTTTGGAGTATTTCTTGTACAATTGTAATTCTGATTGAGTTGTAATTTATATTTTGGAGAACTTGGGTTGTATTTACTACTGGGACGTACTTGTGGATTTTAGCATTTTGTACTTTTGAAGTTTTCGAACTGTAATTATTATTTATTGGAGTTTTAATTTGTAATTAATTGAGAACTGTAGTGAGTCCCGGCGAGAGTTGGGCAGGCAATCCGCCGAACCCTTTGGTTCGCCTTAGGGGGAGGTGGGGCTGTCACAATGAGTGCACCATTAATTATCATCCCAGAAAAGCTAATGTAGTGGCAAACATTCTTAGTAGAAAGGCCCAAATAACGAGATTGATGATTAGAGAGTGGAACATGTTGGAAGAAGTATGTGAGAGGAACCCTCGACCTAAGAACCTAAAGGTAGTTTTTGGAAATATTATGGCACAATTCTTGATGTTGGGACGTATCAAAGATGCTCAAAAGCAAGATCCTACTCTACAAAAATGGTTAGAAAAGACCTAAGAAGAAAAATTGCCCGATTATAGTTTGGGACCTGAAGGGATATTAAGATTTCGAGGTAGGATAATTGTACCAAAAGATGAAAGGTTGAAACGAAAAATTCTAGAGGAAGCTCACCATTCTAAGTACACGGTGCATCTGGGCAGTAATAAGATGTACCAAGATTTGAAGAAATTATACTGCTGTGATAACTTGAAAAAGGAAATTGCTCTCTTTATTCAGACTTGTCTCACTTGTCAGAAAGTAAAGAACGAACATCAGAAACCCTCAGGATTACTTAACGGCCTTTAGAGATCTCTAAATGGAAATGAAAACATGTTACTATTGATTTTGTGTCAGGATTGTCACGTACTCAAAGAAATCATGATATAATTTGGGTGATAGTTGATCGGTTAACTAAGTCTGCATATTTCTTACCAGTGAACATGAAATATCCATTTGAGAAATTAGCTAAATTGAACTTGGATGAGATTGTCAGACTACATAGAGTACCTGTAAGTATAGTCTCAAACAGAGATCCTCAATTTGTATTCTGGTTATGGCAACAGATGCAGGATGCCTTAGGCACCAAATTGCACTTTAGCACCACGTGCCACCCTCAAACAAATGGATAGCTAGAAAGAACCATTCTAACTCTTGAGGATATATTGAGGTCATGTATAATGGATTTTAATAAAAGTTGGGATCAGCACTTGATCTTGATTGAATTTGTATATAATAATAGCTACTATTCTTCCATTCAAATGGCACCTTATGAGGTTCTTTATGGGAGAAAGTGGCGATCACCAATTTACTGGGATGAAGTAGGGGAAAGATAAGTTTTAGATTCAGAAAAAGTACCCTGGGTTGAGGAGGCATATGAAAAGGTGAAGTTGATACGTCAAAGAATCCAAACAGCTTAAAGTCGGCAAAAGATCTATGTGGATCATCGAAGGAAGGATTTGGAGTTTGAAATTGGGGGTGAAGTATTTCTTAATATTACTCTGTTACAAGGGAGTACTAAGGCAGGAAAAGGAAAGAAACTCAAACCCAAATAGGTAGGACCTTTTAAGATCCTCTAACGAGTGGGAAAAGTGGCATATCAGTTGGACTTACCAGCTAATTTATCCCGAATTCATAATGTTTTTCATGTTTCTTTGTTGAAGAAGTATCACCCAGACCCTACTCATATACTCCAACTAGGAGATATTGAATTGGGCAAGACCTTAACTTATGAGGAGCAACCAACACAACTTCTAGACCAAAAGTGGAAGAACTGAGGAATAAGCAGATTCCCCTAGTCAAGGTTTTGTGAAGGCATCATGGATTAGAGAAGGCAACTTGGGAACTGGTGGAAATCATGTTGAAGAAGTATCCCGAGCTTTTTGTAAACAAAGGTAAGAATTTCAAGAACAAAATTCTTTTAAGGGAGAGAGAGTGTGAGGGCTCAAGCATTTACCCTAATTTTATGCTTACTTAGGAAATTGGATGTGTGTTATTTACTTCATTAAGAATTAAAATTTCGTGTTCATTTCATTTCATAAAAAAAATTCTTTTATTTGCATGATTAATTCTTAAGGACTTAATGTTTTGCTAGAATGAGACCTAGTGTAGTAATAGCATAACAAACCTAGAATTATAGGACAAATGTGGGATTTCTTTTCTTTCATGCAAATTTTAGTACATTTGTCAATAGTTTTGCCAATTGTCAAAAATCTTGTGAAAAGACCAAAATGCCCCTCATTCTCTAAAGTCAAGAAAATAAAAACAAAACAACTGCACTTCCATTTCATTTGCTGGTCCAGAACTACTTAAGTGAGAGGGAGAGCTTGAGAGAGCAAATTCATTTCCAATTCCTGATCCAAAGCTTGAGAGAGTTGCGGGAGTGTTCCATTTTTCAATTTTTGGTCCGAAGCTTGATGAGAGGAAGTAATTCCATTTTTCCATCCATTATTGCTGCCAAGAGAAATCGAGAGGAAGAAAAGAAAAATTTTAGCATTACATCCTTGACAAGAAAAGAGGTAAAATGGCTATAAAATCCCTAATCTTCTTGCAATACTTAGATATTTTAGATGCATGCAGTTTTAGGTCATTTTTGGTGAAGAAAATATTGTTCTTTAAATTGTTTAACTGCTGGAAATTCCATGATTAGCTGATGACAGATTTGCAATTTTCAATTGCTGGACCATGATTAGCTGATGATAGATTTGCATATGGATTCTGTCAATCTTGATTCCAGATTTTGATGTTTACAAAACAATTGGAGAATTCAATCTAATGTTTTTCAATTGAGAAAATGTCAGTTCAGATCCTTAGATGCATATGAAGACATCGAAAGATTCAATCAAAAAGAGCAAAAGAAACTGAACTCTGTCGGACACTTGAAAACTAGTACTAGACGTTCGATAAAGATTGAGAACTCTCAGAAGAACTACTATCGGACGCTCAAACTGAAGTACTAAATGTTCAATAGACAGGGGAAGTATCGGACACTCCTATCGAACGCATATCATCATCATCGGACGTCTGATAGAATTAAAGATGAAATCCAAACTCTCTGACCATCATCATCGGCCATCCGATAGAAGTTGAGAAGAACCTTTTGGACGAAGGCACCAGACGCATAACATTGTATCGGACGTCCGATAGCTCCAACGGCTATTTTTTAACAGCCATATTTTTGACCGTTGGAGAGTTTCTTAAGGCCATTTCTCACACTCTATAAATACCCACAAGTTCAAGAGGATAAAAGACTTTTGCCTACATGAAAAACAAGCTTACAAGTGAAATATTTGGGTAAAAATTTTCTTTGTTTGTTGTATAGGCGTGGGAAAAGTGGGGTTTGTGAGGTTACTCAATAGGAGGAGTGAAACCTTGGTGAATGTTGCCTCACTTGTAATAGTAGTTCTTAATTGGTTGAGTGAGCTTTCAATTGTAGTTTGTTGAGGGTTAACTAGGATAGTTGTAAAACTCCTTGACTCAACTAAAGGCTTTTAGGGTGACGAAGGAGTGAACCTTCACTTGTACAAGTTGGTTAGCTTCACCAACAATTGAAGAAACTACTAGTGGATTTTATCCAAATTCGGTGTAACTTGAAAATTTAGTTTGCAATTCTTTCTATATCTCTTTTCTTCATTGCTCAATTGTGATATCTTTATTGTGCTTAATTTGACATACTTTTGTGCATACTTGAGAAATAATTTGTACTTGCTTTATTGGGTGAATTCTTACTATAATTGATTGTCTTGTTAAACAATATAATTCAACCCTCTTAGGTTGCATTTGGGACCAATAATTGGTATCAGAGCTTGGTTTCCTTGAGATTAATCTCAATCGGTTTAGGTGTAAAGATGGCAACCAATAATGTATTGTTTTTAGAAGGGCAATCCATCATTAGACCTCCCATATTCAATGGCATAAATTATGTTAGGTAGAGGGATAGAATGAAAATATTTTTGCAATCTATAGATATAAAGTTGTGGTTTATTGTTAGTGAAGGACCTTATGTGACTACCATTATAGATGAAACAATGTGAGGCCCCGATTTTTCCTAAGTTTTTGGAAAATATTAAATAATGCTAATTATAGTAATTATTGTTTGCCAAGGTGTTTATATGGTTGTTTTACTTCTTAAAGTGTTTTGTTTTAACTATTTTGTTTTACAAGTTTAAAAACCCTAATTTGAAATTAAAACCTAGTTTGCTTTGAAAACCCTAAATTTTGACAAAACCCTAATTTGTTTGCACACTAAACCCTAAATGTACTAACCCTAATATTTTTTTTTTCCGAAACCCTAATTATATGTACAAATCAAACGTTTGCTATTTCAAGAATTTTCGGTGTGAATTTGCATGCTCACGAGAGTTAATTGCGTTAAATGGGTGATTAGTGACCTAACTAGGCGTGATTAAGTATTAGTGGACTAAGTTGGATTTACAACTTATGGACTTAATTGCTAGGAAATGAAATCACTTGGGGCCAAGGTGAAAAATCATTGAAGTTGCTAGGCTTGGATTGAAACTTTGACCAACTTCTTAAATATCTTTTAGACTTTATCTTATAATCCAATTTGAGACCAATTAAGAGGAAACAAGGGGAAGGGAAGTCGGGTGTGAAAGCTGAAACATGAAGGAAAAACCGTGGGGAAAAAAAGGAAAAGAAAGGAAGGAAAAAAAAGAGAGAAAACTTCAACTTCAACCTTGATTACTTGCTTGAATCCTTGATTTCTATCATAAGTTTGCAAGCTACCCATAGAAGGTGTCATCTAAGGAAGATTAAGGGGTTGGTGTAGTGATTTGGAAGAAAGAAACTCTAGGGTGGCTCATCTTCATAGGGTTTGAGGTAAATACTTCAAGAAGCTACCTTTTCTTTTATTTCTTGCTCCCATATCCTTGCTTATGTGTGTTGGATGTTGTTTAAATCATTGAGTAGCATTTTGAGCATGTTAAACATGCATTTGATGGACTAGAACTGGCATGAACATGGCTGGAAATTTGTGGCAGTTTGAATGGCAGAACAGGGCAGGCTGTTTGAACTTGATTTCGTGAGACTTTGATGCAGGATTTTAACATGGATTGAATCTTCATCCTTCCCTCTATATGTATGTTAAATTTGAGCCAAAGTTGTGGTGTTTTAGTTAGACAAAAGTGATAAACAAGTGTGGTATGTTTTGCTGAAATTTCTGGACAGGATGCTTGATCAGTGATGGGGCTTTGTTTTGGGGCATTTAAATGACTTGTTTGGTGGTGATTTTGGTTCAATATCATGTTAATAATATTATCCTATGGATATGTGCTAAGTTTAGGCCACTTCGATTACATTTAAGAAGGTTTAAGCTTTGGTTTCTAGTAGCTCGCAAAATCTGGAAAATTGGACTGGTTGGTTGGCCAATAGTATGGTCTTGTTGTTTGTTTAGTAAATGTGATTGGCTTGAGTCGGTTTGGACTGAATTTGATAGTTAACTTATATATGTACATGTGTGTTTATGTTGGCCTGCAAATGGTATAAATTGCATGGGATAGAAATGGATTTTGAACCATGCATTGCCCAGCTCAAACCAGAAAATCAGGGTTGGTCAAGTAGTCCATTTAGCTGCATTTTACCTCATGATCCATGTCAAACCAGCTTTTGGTCGAAACACAAACATTTTAGCCCTGTCTTTCAGCTTTCCAACGCATCCAGAATTTCCTGAATCGGACTTTGGTACACTGAGTTATGGCCGTTTGAATTAGGCTTGACGGACAACCTGTCGACAGAAATCTGGGACTGTTTTCGTAATTTTTGACCTAGATGGAGTGAATCTGGGTAAACATGGCCTTCATAAAAGTTGTAGAGAATTGAGTGAGGAATCTACCTGTAAATTTTCAGGTGAATCGGAGCACTGTAGCATGTGAAATGACTAGAATACCCCTGATGCCCTGTTTCTGGCAGAAATGGTTTTTTGCTACGGTAATAGGTCAGTTTGACCAGGAAGATGAATGTTTTTGCTTTTGATGTCTACTTAAGAATTGTAGCCCTGTATGTTAGCTTTCTAACGGCTTTGGAATTTCTGGATTTGGATTTGTGAGCGCCAAGTTATGAACGTTTGAATGTAGCCTGTCGGCAATTCTGACGGGGAAAATTTCTGAAATTGTTTCGACGTTTTTCACTTAGAAAGAGAAAATCTGGGCAGAATTTGTCTTCATGAAAGTTATAGCTTGTTCTCTTAGTTTCGAAACGGCACCTCGTACACTTCAATCCGACACTCGTACCATGAGTTATGATCAAAATGGCAAAAGGACTCGAAGGTGATCGAGGGTGACCAAGGCATGTGGTGAGTGTCCCAACCTCTTTTAAAATGGAAAATCTTATTACTGTTTACAAATGAATGTTTTGATGAAATGAGTTTGTGAGTGTTCCTTGTATGTTGTGTGAATTACATGCCTACGTGAATACTTGATGTTACTTGATTTCATAAGTGTGAAATACTTGTTTCTAGGCGAGTGTGTACCTTATCGCACTCGACCTAACTGGTATTAGCTGTTCAACTGTTTACTTTCCATTATTTGTATATTACTTGCGCATGATGTAGGCCATGTGTACTTTACCACATTGGCTGAACAAGGCCTTTCCCCCTTCGTTATCGGCCTATTCGAGCCAGAAGCGGACTCGGTCGGGTAGGTTGGTACTTAGGGCACGGTACGGTATACTCGAGTAATACCTTTGGAGGGATAAGGCGATGGCCAGATGAACTAAGGGGATTGCTCAGGAGTTATAAGGTGAAATAGCTCCAAGTGAGCACTGTATCCTTTTATATTTGATTTAATGTTTGTTAAGCACCGATCACCTAGTTGAGACAATCTGAGCAAGTCTCCTCGTGAGCACTGATCTCCGAGTTGAAGCGGCTCGAGTATGGTTCTCTCCTAGTTGAAAAGTGTACTATGAGTGTGCTTGATTATTTGTCAAAGTGCTCGTGTGATGAATTGAATTATTTCATGAATTGTTTTCGTCTTACAAATTTCTAGTGAAAAGTACTTTCTCACGTGATTTCAAAGATTTGAATATTCCAATGTTTTCATACTCTGATAAAACAGTTAAATTCTAAAATACTTGTTTTCTCGGAACCTCACTGAGCTTTAGCTCACCCCAAAAAAATATTTTTTTTTCCCCAGGGGTCGAGACGAAGGAAGGCAGGATAGTGATCTTTTAGCGCGATTGGTCGGATTATCCCTTGTACTACTTGTAATGTTGGATGGTTAGACTTTTAGTGTATTTGGATTAGATGGAATGTAATTATTATTTGAAGATCTTGCGTTGTAATTATTTGAGAACTGTAATATGAATGAGGATCTGTAGTGAGTCCCAGCGAGAGCTGGGCAGGCGGCCCACCGATACCCTAGGGTTCGCCCTAGGGAGAAGTGGGGCTGTCACAAACAACCAGTAGAAATAGAACTAAAACTAGAAGTGAATTGAGTGCTTAAGATAGAATGAATCTCTCTTTGAATGCTAAGGCCATGAATGTATTGTATAATGTCCTAAATGCAAATGAATCTACTAGAGTAAAAGAGTGCAAATCGGCCAAGGAAGTATGGGATAAGTTGAGAGATATGTATGAAGGGAGTGACAATGTTAGAGAACAAAAAAAATCTATAGTTGTTGTCCAATATGTATATTTTAAAATGCATCCTCATGAAAATTTTGATAAAATGTTTTGTAGATTCAATGATATTATTAAAGATCTTGAATTGCTTGACAAAGTATACACTTTGGGTGAGAAAATAGAAAAATTTTGAATGCCTTGCCAAAAGAGTGAAAAATAAAGTCACCGCTATAGAAGAGGCAAAAGATTTAAATTCTATGTCTATTGAATCTCTTGTAAATTCGCTAACCTCTTATGAGTTGAAATTAAAAATACAAGATGATGAAGCATGGATCAAGAGAGGCATGGCATTCAAGGCCTCACAAGAAGATGATGAAGATATGAAACTAAATAACATGGCAAGGACATTGAAGAAGTTTCTAAATAAAAGGAGCTCTAGAGGAGGAAGAGCAAGTAATAATAGAAGAGAAAAATTCAAGAATTTCAAAATTACTTGGGATGAATGCAATTTGGATGAAGAAATGGAAGAAGAAGAACAATCGACTCAAATGGCACTTATGGCCTTTGGAGATAATGAGGTAAATTCTAATCACTCTCTTTGTGATGAAGATGATGATATGCAAGTTCTTATGATCAAAATGCGTAAAAATTTGAAAGAATCTTATGCTAAAAACAAGGATTTGAAAATAAAAATAAATGCTTTATTGGAAGAAAATTCTAGACTTTTTCAAGAAATTAAGAATTTGAGAAAAGACAATGATGATTTCAAAAAGTACAAAATTGATTTTGATTGAAAAAATGATTTGAAAAAGAAGTTGGAAAATAAAACAAAGTTTTATGAAAAAATGTTGGTGGAACAAAATCTTTTAAAGAAAAGAATTAATGATTTGAATGCATCTCTCCAAAAGGAGAAACAAAATATTTTACAAAGAAAAGAAAACCATATTTTACATGGCCAAAATGATTTTATTATTTCTAGAAAAAGAGGAACTAAATTTATTAAATCTACTTTTGTGAATGATTCTAGTATTATGTGTCATTTTTGTTACCAATTTGGACATATGCAAAATGATTGCTATGTGAACAAAAATATAAGAAAAGGCATAAAATCTATGTGGATTCTTAGATCATGTCGTACTGACTCTCATTCATAATGTTCTCTTAGTTAAAAAGAAAACTTTGGGTTATAATTCATTAAATACTTTGCTACTTTGGTGTTTTGTTAATATTGATGTTGGAATTGTTAAATGTTGGATATTGGTGTTTATTAAATGTTAAATGTTGGAATTGTTAAATGTTGGGTATTGGTATTTGTTCCTTTGATTTCGGTATTGTGATATTGATGATATTGGTATTGTGATATTGATGATATTGGCATTTGGGATATTGGTATTCAACTACTATTGCTCCTTCGACTTTTTTTTTTTTTTTGTAATGACAAAAATGGGGAGAAATTGGTTGGTTTGAAGTTTAAATGTGGTTGAATTATTGAATGGTTTGGATGAATAAATGGGAGGAGTTATGGTTGGTTTGAATGGGTTGAATAGTTTGAATGCTTGATTCATATAGTTGGTTCGGACGTTACCAAGAAAGGGGGAGTTATGTTCAATTTTTGTTCGCATCCACCACTTTTGATTATTGATGGTTTGTGAAAGGGGGAGTTGTGTATGTTTATACTCAAATTATCAATATGGCATCCATTGTTTTGTCATCATCAAAAAAGGGGAGATTGTCAATCTTGATCCCGGATTTTGATGTTTACAAAACAATTGGATAATTCAATCTAATTATTTTCAATTGAGAAAATATCAGTTCAGATCCTTAGGTGCATATGGAGACATCGAAAGATTCAATCAAAAAGAGCAAAAGAAACTCAACTCTGTCGGACGCTTGAAAACTAGTACTAAACATCCGATAAAGATTGAAAACTCTTAGAAGAACTACTATCGGATGCTCAAACTGAAGTACCGGACATCCGATAGATAGGGGAAGTATCGGACACTCCTATCGGATGCATATCATCATCATCGGATGTCCGATAGAATTAAAGATGAAATCCAAACTCTCTGACTATCATCGGACGCAGACTCCATCGGAAGCACAAAACCATCGGCCGTCCGATAGACGTTGAGAAGAACCTTTTGGACGATGGCACCAGACGTATAACATTGTATCGGACATCTGATAGCTCCAACGGCTACTTTTTAACAGCCATGTTTTTGACCGATGGAGAGTTTCTTAAGGCCATTTCTCACACTCTATAAATACCCACAAGTTCAAGAGGATAAAAGACTTTTGCCTACATGAAATACAAGCTTACAAGTCAAATATTTGGGTAGAAATATTCTTTGTTTGTTATATAGGTGTGGAAAAGTGGGGTTTGTGAGGTTACTCAATAGAAGGAGTAAAATCTTGGTGAAAGTTGCCTCACTTGTAATAGTAGTTCTTAATTGGTTGAGTGAGTTTTCAATTATAGCTTGTTGATGGTTAACTAGGATAGTTGTAAAACTCCTTGACTCAACTAAAGGCTTTTAGGGTGAGGAAGGAGTGAACTTGTACAAGTTGGTTAGCTTCACCAACAATTGAAGAAACTACTAGTGGATTTTATCCAAGTTCGGTGCAACTTGGAAATTTGGTTTGCAATTCTTTCTATATCTCTTTTCTTTATTGCTCAATTGTGATATCTTTATTGTGCTTAATTTGACATACTTTTGTGCATACTTGAGAAATAATTTGTACTTGTTTTATTGGGTAAATTCTTGCTATAATTGATTGTCTTGTTAAACAATATAATTCACCCCTCTTAAGTTGCATTTGGCACCAACAGATTCTTTTGTGGAATTAATTCCTAAAATTACATGGTAATAGCCTCATTTTATGTCAAGATGACTTATAATAGAAATTACCATGAGTTTAAGTGAGATAGTTGGGAAAATTTGGTTAAAAAAAAGAAAAACATTTTCTAGAAACTTTGCTGGAAAATGATGATTTGGCCTAGAGAGAAAAGAAATGCATTTCATGTCTATTTCTAAAATTTTGGTTGATAACTTGATTTAATAATGCTAAATACAAGTTGTATATCCTTATTCTTGTTTTGCATGTGGGATTTTTTTGGATAAAAACTAGAAAAGGTTGATGATTTTGATGAAACTAAGGAAAATGCTTACTAAATTTCAGCATTTTTGGCCGAGAGAGAGAGAGGGGGAGGACTAACCAGCTTTAATTCTTGAATTTTTGGTGGAAAAATGATATAATCTTGGCTTAAACATGTTATAGGACATTAATCTTAGTGTACGTGTGAATTTCTCTCATTTTCGAAATTTCAAAGTTGATGAAACTTGAAGCAAAATGTGAAAAATGCTTGCTGGAATTTTACAGCTTGAATGTGAGATTAGGACTTGGTTCTAAAATGGGAAACAAATGAAAATTCTTAAATATAATGGGCTATTTTGGATTTGGTTGAACTTATAAGCTTAAATTCTTAGTGGTCGCATTTGAATGGCTTTAAAAAAATTGATATGCATGTAAGAATTGTTGCTTTAAAAGACTTGGTTTTAAATCATTGCTTTGGGTGTGTAACAAGCTGTAGAAGTTAACTAGTTAATTGGTTTTATATTAGAAAACCCCAAAAATCCTAAATTAAATTTTCTAAGTTTCATATCTAGTAACAAAAAAATAATTGTGATTTTGAACCTTGTATCAGGAATCGATAGCGACCAGGGTTTTGTCACAAAGACTGAAGGTTAATCTACTTTATCAATGAATGTTCCTTGTTTGTTTTATGAAGTAATTGCGTTGTAGTGTTAATTAAATTGCTAGGTGAATTATTCAATATATACCAAGGTCTACTTTACTGCTTATAAGGCGAGTGTATACCTTATCGCACTTGAACTGATTGGAATTGAACTTCCTTGATTTTTGTTGTTATATTGGTTGTGCATGAATCTAAGCCATGTGTACTTTATCACATTAGGTGAATTGGGCCCTACGCCCTTCATCGGTTAACCTAGTTGAGCCAGTAAAGAGCTTGGTCGGGTAGGTTATCGACTCTGGGCAGCTAAATGTTGGTATACTCAAGTAGTACCTCGAAGAAAGGTGATTAATGGTCAAATACTGAATGTGAGGGATTGTTTAAATGATTCGGAGGGTATAAGGTAGAGATGGGCAAAATGTAAAGTGATGATAACTGAAATGGTGCCTAGTGAGCATGTATCCTTTAAATGATTGTAATATTGGTTTGATTGGTTATTGTTGTAACTGAGAAGGTTCGTTCATTTGTTAAATATGCTTAATTGCTAAACTGTGATATTTATATGTTTTGCTTGGGTGCTGTTTTGGGAACCTCACTGAGTTTTAGCTCATTCTTTTAGATGTTTTCCTTACAGAGCTTGAGGATCGGACTTGATTAGGATAGCTCTAGTGTGGTTGAAATCTTGAATTGTAATATTGGAAAACATTTGTACCTTATTTTGGTTACGTAATTACTACTCATCTTTTGAGGTTGTACTCAAATGAATTAAGACAACTATTAGACTGCATTTAAGTTAATTCTAGACAATTTTTATTATTATTTTGGGAAATGTTATAGTGAGACCTGACGAGAGCCAGGCAGACGACTTGTTAATCCCTTTGGTGCGCTTTAGGGTGAGATGGAATTGTCACACTCTATAGGAGTATAGGAGGTAAATGCTTCTTGATTTGTACAAATGTGTCAAGTGACTCCAAAGTCTATCACCCATTCTTTTACATTTGCTGCAATGTTCACTTGAGAAATGACTACAACAATTATTTCATAAGAAATAGCTCCAGCAATTATTTAATCTCCTTTGATTAAATTAACCTTAGAAGGATTAGCATTTGCTTTGTCACCTTTACTTTTGTATCTACGTTGGACAACATGGTGTCGTGGTTTTCCATGAATGAAGCAATTGCCTCTCTTTTTCTTAATGTTGGGATTGTTGGCCTTGAGGTTTTGCAACTTATTGGCATACATCTTATTGTTGCTTTGTACCAATTTAGTTTTGAGAGTCATTTCTTTGGCTTTGGCAGCTCTTGACTCCTTCGTGTAGGCATCTTCAATGAGGACGTGTTTCATGAGCTCCCCAATGGTGTAATTTTTGTGCTTGTGTTTCAAGTTATTTTTGTAGTCGGTCCATGATTCAGGCAACTTCTCAATCAACATGCCTGCAATAAATTTTTCGGGCAAGTTGACATCTTCATTTTTCAAATCCTCGAGTAGCATTTGGTCTCTGTGATTTGAACATTTATTTCCTTGTCATCGGTCATCGACCACTTATTGTACTTTCCTATGACGAATTTTTGTTTGGTTGCATCTTCAGTGATAAACTTTGTGATCAAAGCTTCCCAAATTGTCGTGGCTTCCTTGTAGCTAGCATACATGTGAAACAATTCATTAGAAAGCATTTGTAAAATAGTGTGCTGACATATCTTGTTGGCATATTGCCAGGACTATTATGTCTTGACATCTGAAGTTGCAGCATGCTATGATTCTATTAGTGCGTAGACTACCCCATAAATGTCAAGCGGAGAGTGCACACGTTCTTGCCATAGAGAGAAGGATTTAGAAAGTGTAGTGAAGTAGTGTGTCTTGTGAAGAATAGTTTATAGGTCTCAAGAAGTAACGTTAAGAAATGGATAAAATTTTATTTTCATAAAAGAGCAGGCCCCATGAATGTCAAGCAGAGAGTGCACACGCTCTTGCCATCTTTTGAAATTTTCATTGGCAAAAACTTCAATTTCAGACACATTCAGAAAAGGTTTAGCAGATCGCAGGATGACTGCAACTAATGTAGATGATTGCTGTGAGATTTTAACACTGTCGAAAGCCATAGTTTTTTAGGTTGTTAGAAAAAATGGTGAACAATGTTAATACTTGAATAAGGAAAATATAAGAAAAAATAAACACACTCGAATTGTGCTAAATAGCACTGTCCTAAGAAATTATTTTAGAGTGATGAAATATTTTCTCAAAATTAAACAAGCCTTCTTCTTTTATGCAAGAAGGAACAGGAACAACAAATATTTAATCTAGCACAAGAGTAGTAGAAGTAGAGATTAATGAGGGAAAGATTTAGAAAGTGTAGTGAAATAGTGTGTCTTGTTAAGAATGGTTTATAGGTCTCAAGAACATTAAGAAATGGATAAAATTTTATTTTCATAAAAGCGCAGGCCTAAAAATTCTAGTCAGTTGTTGCTAATAAATAGGAAAATAGGGATAAAAAGAACATTTGCTAGTCGTTGCTAACAAATAGGCATATGTGGGTAAAATTTTATCCTTGAATGTTTCAACATTACTAGGAAAGAATCAAATTTATCAGATAAGTATCTTCAAAAAAAAAATGTTAAATCTTGGAAAGAATCAAATTCTATCCAGATATTTTTAGAAAATATTTTTAAATTTTAATAAAGTTTTTTAATATGGGAAAAAATCTTTTAAAATATATATTATTTACAACAGGTCTTCGGTGGGTTTCGCTGCTGAATTCTTGGTTAAGGAATTTGGATCTTGATTATCTGAGTTGTTAGAAAAGTCATTTAGGACATTATAACCCAGACTACTTGGGTTAATTGTTCAAATGACTGAACAGTATTTTGGAATAAAAAAAAAATCATCAGTTTTGTCATTTTAACCTTTTTGCTTGCGCCAATTTTCTCTCAACTCCTGTCGTGACGAATCCAGTGCTTACACTTTAGTCGTGTATCCAAATTGATTATTCCGTTTCCATGGCTACACGGATGCACCACCAATTAAATTTTAATCGGCATAAAATACTTCCTCTAATAAGGGGCAATTCATGACTACAAGGGAAGTCCCATTGTTACAGCGGGGAGAAAAATTAGAAACTATCTATTAAATTGGGTATATAAAAGAAAATGGTAAAGAAAAATTCCAAGTATCATTCTTGTTGGCAAAATGAACCAAGATTTTTAGTATTTGTTTATTTATTTACTAATCTTATTAGAATTTGACTTTTAGTAGTTGCATGATTTAGGAATTTGTGTTTTATTTGGTAATTACTTATACAAGTGGTTTCTTACCCACTAGTTGGGTAGGTTATAAATAGGCATTGTTTCGAGTATTTTCTTAAGAGAGTTAAGAAAATCCAAGAAGAGTCTATAAGGTTTAATTGTGGTGAGACTTTCTTCCATTGTCTTGAAATATAATAATATTGTGAGTTATTTATTTTCTTCTCTCGGCCCTATACATATTTTGAGTGTTTCTTTCATCCTTCAATCTACAACCTTGCAAGCATTAATTGTTATTAGAACCCTAAATTTAGATTTTACAATTGGTATTAGAGTTAGACTATGAGATTAGTCTTGGGTGTTTCTGCTATCAGAGTTAAGGCACAAGATTTGTCAGAAAGTATTCAGTCGATTGAGTTAGGCCATAAGGTTGGTCCGGAAGTGTGTAGTTGGTGAAAAATCTGACCTTAATATTGGTCCAAAAGTTGTCAAATTGTTGTGGACATTATAACAAATATTAGAGGAGAATCCTATTAGATTTGTTGATTGCTACGAGTTGTCAGATTGAATGATTTAATTGGTTAATTAGTCAGGAAGGGCAAGAAACTTGACAAAATGTGGAAGAATTTGTTGATATACGTGATTTATCAATAATGATTTTCCATAATTGACTCTAAATCAAACTTATATACCACTTCTCAAAAAAATAAAAGTCTACTACCATCCATAATTTAAATTTAACAAAATATGTACAGTCATCCAAAAATTTAATTACAGCCCAAAGTAAAGATAATTAATCTTCCAAGATTATAATTTAAGATCTCAAGTCGCTAGGTCTACCCCAATCAGCTTTGGTCCTCAAGCCCTAATAAGGAAAACAAGTATAAGGGTAAGCTTCAAGCTTAGTGAGGTTTCCAAACAAAATATACATATTTCACAATTTAGCAAATAAAATACGTTCAACGTTTAACAAGAAAGACCAAATTCTTTAACAACCAATCAATAACAAACTTTCAATCACTGAAAGGATACATTTCAATCCATTATTTCTGCCAACTCTACCCATCTCCTTCTTATATCCTCCAAAACAATAAATAATCCCTTACGATAGCAATTTGGTCAAGATTCTCCTTACATCGGTGGTCATACTCGAGTGTACCTCAATTTCAATCAATGCCCCAAGGTTACCAACCTACCCGACCAAGTTCATTACTGGCTCAAGTCGGTCGGTAATGAAGGGTAGGGCCCAGTTCAGCCAGAAGCTTACAATCATGCACAATCAATTTTCAACAATTAATCATTTAACCAGAGAAGCTCAATTTAGATTAGGTTGATTGTAATTAAGTGCATACTCACCTTTAAGTATTCAGAATATCATTTGAAAGTCAATCAAGTAATCAACAGCACAATTAAGCAATTAAGTCATAGAACACATACAGGAAACACTCACCATTAAGAATCGATTAAACTTTGGATCCTGGATTAAATCCTTGATCGCTTTCGACTCTTGAAATAAATACCACAACCACAATCATTCAGGTATTCTAAATATATTTTAACTTATAACTATTAACAGCAATTCTATCAAGTTTAAGCTAATTAAGGTTACTTAAGCCGACACCATCTAGTTTCTTCAAAGTTCTTATGTTCACATTCTAAACTTAAGAGTCTTAGGTACGACTTTAAATATGAATTTTAAAGTGTAATAAGAGAGTTTTAAGATGTTAAAATCTCACTAATTAGGGTTTGACCTACTACAACCAAATTTCTTAGATCAGAGTCAAGTTGCAAGAAACCCTTATTTCTTACACTTTCATTCAAGAATTATTAAATTTTGTCAATTCAAAACAAAGAAAATATATATATCTATATACACATACTAGGATTAAAGCTTCACAAGGTGTTAAGTTAAGATTTAAACCATTTTAACCTAAAATTTTAAGGAATAAAACTAAGGAATTTTCTTTCTTGCTCTCAGCCCTAATAAACAAAATTTCTAGTAACATTTCTCTTTGAATTCTCCAAATTTTCACACTTTTCCTTAACAAAAAGGTGATAAAATCCACATGCAAGGTCAAATTAAAATACTAGGAGGTGTTTTAATCAAAATTATACTATTTTTTACCATCAATATCCCAAAATAAAGTGAAATCTTTCTTCCTGTCTATTTCTTGGCTTCCAGCAGAAAATCTCAAGAATCACCTCTCAAACTTCCATGAATTTTTCAGTTTCACTTGCTTAAAACACCAAACATTCAATGTAAAATATTTCTAATGAAAATTCCAATAAAATCTATCATCAGCTAATCTGTCATCAACTAGCAGATTTTCAGCCATGCAAATGAAATTTTTCTACCCAAAAATTTATTCTTTTCTTGTCTAATTCAACATGCATTCTTGTAATTTGAAAGTATTGGACATAGGAGGAGATTTTACAGTTATTTACCTCTTTTTTTTCCAAAAATTAGAAGTTAAAAGAAAATGATGACCGATAGTTTCTTTCTAGCTTTTCTCTCTCTCCGTTTTCACTTCCTCTTGGCAGCCAAGATAAGGAACAAGGAACTAGTTTTGCTAAACTCTCAATTTCCCTCTCAAATCTCTCTCGAACTAGGATTGAAAATAGAAGAACTCTTAAACTTTTCTCTCAGCTTTGAACCCTCAAGTTTCTCTCTCGGCTAAGCTTACCCAAGACAAGGAAAGGAAATGAACAATCAAGTTGAGCTTGTTTGTTTTATGAATTGGTTAAGGTTGCATGGTCATGACTCTAATTGCCAAGGGTATTTTAGTCTTTTCACTTGATTCTTTGACAAATGTCATTAAGGATGACAAGTGGCATTACCTAGTTACATGCGAGAGTTTGTTATTGTATTTTTGTCATAAAAGTCTAAGGTTATTACATTAACACCCTTACATTAACACCCTACTAATTTTCATTTAACGACAATTAGGTCGTTGAATTTAATCCTATGAAAGTTTTAAAATCACGCTTTTACACTTAAATCTTTGTAAGATACAATGAACATGAAATTTAACCTAAAACGAGGTAACAACATACATGCAATTGTCCAAGTACATGCAAAAAATTAGAGTAAATACTCAAGCACTCACACTGTTGAGTTGAATAAAACTTTTAAACCAAAATCTGGTTGCTGGACATGGTTAGTTGATTTTGAGGCTGATAAATTTATTGATGACATGGGTGATTTGGAAGATTTTGAATTGGCTGATAATTTTGATTTGCATATCATATTTGGAAAAATTGGAAATGATGATTTTGTTGAAGAAAAAGAAGGTGTTAATTTGACAAAGAAATAAAAGAAAAATTTTGATATAGCAAGTAAAGAAAAAGAAATTATTGTTGAAGAATTTATTAGCTTGGACTGTCTTTAAAGTGATGTGAAAAAGTTTGCTTTGACTGACATGGATTTCATTGGAGTTGAAAAATATTTTGCTCCTAAAGAGTTAATTCACAAGGTGAAATTTTTTTGTAATTCTGGTAGTGGAGTTTCTGAATTATTTGGTGGTGATTGTAACAGCCCCACTCCCCCTAAGGCTAACCAGAGGGGTTAGCGGGCTGTCTGCCCAACTCTCGCCAGGACTCACGCATGAAAAGATACTAACTTAAACGAGTAAAACCTCCAATCATAGCAACATTAATATTAAAATTGTACAGTACTGTCAAATCTTAGAATTACAGTTTCCCACTCAAAATACTTAAAATCCTCGAGCCAGATTTTAGTACATTTCCATAATTCTACAATATACATCACCAAAAGAATATACAAAACATTTCTCCAAATTCGAGATAAAAGTCAAAAGGACAAAAACTAGCCCTATTTACGCCTCGGGATTCTCGTCTCCTGTTAAGGAAAAACAAACGGGAACGGAAGTGAGCTAACAAGCTCGTGAGTTTCCAAAATTCATGCACATGCACTTAAAGCGGTAAAATTACAAGTAAATAATTAAAACACATAAACAAATTCAATTAACACACATTGAGGACACGAGGGCTCTCAGGAGCCAATTTCCACTTTTCACGAGCAAGTATAGTAGTCGACACTCCGTCAACTTTCAATCCAAGTAGACGACTCTTCACGCCAACTCCATCCACCTTACTCCCCCTACCGAGCCCGCACGCCACATATTTCAACAATAAACAGTAAACAGGAATTTACTCAAGGCACACGGCCAAAAGTAAGTATATTTCACGTTTTCCACCTCCCAAGTTTATTACATGCAAAAATTAAATTTTTGACTCTACAAAAAGGGAGCAATAAAGTATACTCTCCTTTAAGTGAGCGGACCATCAAATTCTCAATTTCACATTTCAATCAAGTAACAAGTCACAAAGCACAAGTTTTAAACCAATAAAAGCATAATAACATGCATTGAAAACTCACCGACAAAATAGGGGTCGGAGTCCAAGTTTTGATCAGTTGCGAAATCAGCACTTTGACCTAAAAATAATTAAAAGAGAACAAAAATGAGTTCTCCTAATCACCGGTCAAGTTTAATTCAAAAAGTCGAAAGTTCGACAATTTCCTAAGTTGAGCTGAAAACTTTGAAAAATCATAACTCAAGTTATACAAGTCAAAATTTTGCTTATTTGGTACCGTTGGAAACCTCTTTGAAAGCTCTAAAACTTTGCAGAAGACATCAAATTAAAATTATGGACGAAATTAACCCAGATTTTCGTTAAACATTCTGCTACAGTAAAGAAACAGTGCTCGTCAGGCTGGACATCCAGCGCACTTTGAAAATTCGTCAAACATTACAGAAAATTAATTAACCTCTGAAATTCATACACAATATAGTAATACATAATTAATTTCAACAGCCACTGACGGAACTCAATTCCGACATCCGAGCATGAAATGACAACAGTTCAAACAGAGGCAGTTCGAAATTCTGCAGTTTCTGGAAACATAAAGATGCAGGGCAGTTTTCAAGATACTGTTTGAGTGACGAATTCAAGTCCAAAAATTGTCAAATTTGGCACACTAATACTTCCATATAAAAAATAGATTCATACCAAATTTCAGCTTAAAATAAAAACGGGAAGGCAGTTTTCTACATGCCCAAAATTCGCTCAACTCTTTCATCCAAAACTGGAAAATTTTGATCCTTCACTTATAACATCTAGTTCATGCCTCAAATTAACTTCATTTGTCCTAATTTTCAAAACCAAGCTATTATTGAACTTCCTAAGCCTAATGATGATCAAAAATGGTCACATCTTTTGGCAAGAATATCACAAAATAATCCTCAAAATTCGGACAGCATAACCCCCTTTTTTTCCAGCTTTCACTTCCAAATTAGCAACTCTCATAACATCAACTCTTGAAGAGCTTTTTGTGGGGCAAAATAACAGCTTAACATTCATCATTTAAACATCAAATTCAGCCTCTTAACTAGCCAAAAATATAGCCACGAAATTCAAGGAAAAACAGCAAATTTTCAGCCCCATTTCCTCCCCACCCAATTCGGTTCTGCCATTGAGGTTTTCCACCAATTCTCAACTACTCAATTTCCATATAATCACACACAATACATCATTTATCAAGCTAGTAGACATTTACACAACTTTGTGGGAATCCAAGAGCCCACACATCAAACATAGCCAACAAATACAACCCATAGCAACTCTAACAACTACAACTCCAAGAATCAAACTCAAAGCTTTTATCTTTAGTGTAGAAAAATTACCTCTTCTTCTAGTTGTTTGAGCAAGATTAAGATGATCCAAAAATCCATCACCAAGAGCTCCTCTTTCCACCTCAAGATTCGGTCAGCCCTCTCCTTCAAGAGCTCCCAAGCTTCAAGTCTTATAAACAAGTGTTTTGCAAGGAGATGAGGGGTTTTCTTTGAGAGGAAAATGGAGGGTTGAAGCCGGCTGAAATGGAGAGCTTGAGAAGAGGATGAAGAGCAATTTTTTGTTGAGAAAAGGGGAGAGAGTGATCGGCTGAAATGGAGGGGAAGAGAAGAGAAAAATTGGATTGTTTGGTCATAAAAATTTGACAAGACATAAAGCCCAAATTCATGGGTTATTATCTTATCTAAATTTCCATGTCTTGCAACTTAATTTGGGGGGAAATGGAATGACAAATTTAACTAGAAGATTAAAGGGGTAATCTTGGTTAAGAGGGAGAGAGAAGAAAGGAAAAAAAATTGAAATGAATTGGAGGAAATTAAACGGATAAACAGTCGCAAGTTAAAATCCTAACTTTCGGAAAATTGGTCCAACTAGGTTTTAAGGTTTCAAAACCCTACTTAATCTCACTTCTGGTCCTTTGATTATATTCTTAATCTACGAGTGATCATTCTTACATTCCATCGCTACGTCACTCTCTGCCCGAATTTTACCTCGAAAAACGTGTTTTTCTCATTTTCTGTATAATTGATACAAAAAGAGTAAATTTGAAAATAAGATGAATGGAATGTTGAAAATCTACCTGAAAAATTAATATAGAGCTAAATTAAGTTTTTCTAAAAATGAAATAAATTAAACAAATAAATAGATAAATAAATTGAATTTTCATTTAAATTTTCTAAAAATTCGTTTAAATGTAATTTTAAAATAATTAAACGAAGTAATAATAATAATAAAATTATTTAAAAATATTAAGTTGTAATAATATCAAAATAAATTTTTGAGGCCGTTACAGTGATCATTTTGGTAAAAGACATCATTATAATTTTATATTTTTGAGCACTTATGTTGGTGATAAATATGGTGACTCTGGTGATGAATGAGCTTGCATTATTGACTATTTTGTTCAAGAAGAAATTGTTGAAAACTTGTTTGTAAAGTATAAAGTTCATCCACTACCAAGTGTAAAGATGAAACTGATAACTAGCAACAAGATTGAGTTGCATATCATCTATTCGGTGACTGAATTTTCAATGGAGATTGTTACTCGAAATGTAATTGAACTTGATTTATTAGAGAGTTTAGTTTAAGGAAGGCAATGTTGGCAAAATAAACCAATCTTTTTAGTACTTGTTTATTTATTTACTAATCTTATTAGAATTAGATTTTTAGGAGTTGTGTGATTTAGGAATTTGTGTTTTATTTGGTAATTACTTATACAAGTGGTTTCTTACCCAAAAAGTCAGGTAGGTTATAAATAAGCATTGTTTAAAGTATTTTCTTAAGAGAATCAAGAGAATCCAAGAAGAGTATGTAAGGTTTAATTGTGGTGAGACTTTCTTGCATTGTTTTGAGATGTAATACTATTGTGAGTTATTTATTTTCTTCTCTCCCATATATATATATTTTGAGTGTTTCTGATACGATTCCTATGCAAATGAAAATGCAAGAATGACCACAGGGTCAAGAACTAAGGTATTACGTTGGTTTGTGGAATTGAACTCACTCATGGACAACACAATAAATGAGATCGATGGTAGACACATCACAACTAAGGTGAATACTTGATTGATAAGTCTATCGAGCACCTTAGGACTCCTCTAAGATGTTCAAACGAAACTTTGGCAACTCTCAAGAACTATTTCTCAAAGAGAAAGCAAATCTGGAAATTATTTGATAAAACTCACGTTAACTCCCTTAATGAAATTGGACAAGCCGTTGATAGGATTTACAAGACACACAACCTAAGCAACAAAGAAAAAGAAGAATCGGGCCCAAACTAATATAAAGCTGGCCACAATTTTCCTAAAAATAAAATAAAATAAATAAATAGCTAATGACTTAAACTAATATAACACAATTTCATCAAAACTGGTCACTTATTTCTAACTACAAATAGCCTACAAAATCAAGCAACAAATAAAAGAAATTCCAACATTCGAAACTAATTGGAGGATGAGTGAGTTGTCTTGAGGATTGGCAAATTAATCTCACATCATTCCCCTCCTCTTGAAAAGATTTGTCCTCAAATCGTCGGAACAAGATGAATGAAACAACCCCTTGAAATAGCTTCATAACAACGTACCACTGCACATGCCGTTTGCGCGTCCGTAAGAATTCAACTTGGTGTGGACGGCAGGACAGCAGGAGAGAAAATAGACTGCTGAGAAATGCAAGCAATAAGTTTTTACTGTACCCCATTTTATGTACAGGGGAAAGGGAGCAAACAAGACACAACAAAACTCCTAACTCTCAGAAAATCAGAGGAGACAGGGAAGATGGAGAAAAAAAAATGAAACGATCAAAAGGGCTGAGAAGTTAGTCGAAACCATGATGAAAGGAAACGACGCTTCCCATGATGCTGCCCACATTTTCAGAGTCAGAGATTTGGCTCTCTCTCTTGTGCATGAAGAAAGGCTTCATTTGTCCTCTGACTCAATGCAGATTGTGGAGCTGGCTGCACTTCTCCATGACATAGGGGACTACAAATACGAAAGAGATCCATCAGAGGAGAAAATTGTTGAAGAATTTCTGAAAGGTGAGCGTGTGGACAACAGCAAGAAGATGAAGATATTAAGTATCATAAATAGAATGGGTTTCAAAGAGGAGCTTCAAGGGCTTCAAATTGGAAATGATGCACTAGAATTTGGAGTTGTGCAAGATGCTGATCGACTTGATACTATTGGTGCTATTGGTATTGCTTGTTGTTTTACATTTGGAGGGAGCAGGCAGAGAGTGCTCTATGACCCTAGCATTCCAGCTCGATTAGATTTGTCAAAGGAACAATACATGAAGAAATAAAAGCAGACAACTGTGAATCATTTTCATGAGAAGCTTCTAAAATTAAAAGACTTAATGAAAACAAAGGCTGGGCAAAGAAGGGCTGAAAGAAGGCACAAGTTCATGGAACAATTTTTGAAAGAGAACGCTGCTTTTGCTATGTCGCTCGTTTCGCATCTTGCTTGGGGCAGGTTAGACCATCGGCCGCTATTGGTGGTTTGTTCTTAGGCTAGGTAGGGAGTGGGCTCGTTTAGATTTCTTAATGCCTGGGCTGGTGCCGCTGGTTTTAAGGAGTTGGTGGAAGAATCGTGGAGTTCGCTAGCTGATAGAGTGGGGATGGCTAAATTTCACACGAAACTGATGCATTTGTGGGGAACACTTAAGGTATGGAATCGGGAGGTTTTTGGGGATATTTCGAAGAAGGTGAGAGAGGCTGAGGCCTCGTTGCTGCATTGTGAGGAGGAGTTTGATTGGCAAAAGGATGAAGAGACTTTGATTAAAGTTAAGGAAGCTCGTGCTATCCATACGCGTCTCTTACCCACAGAGTGTGAAATTTGGAGGCAGAGGTCGGCTGTCAAATGATTTAAGGGGGGAGATGCAAATTCAGCATTTTTCCACTTGATCGTTAAACAACGCTGCAATGATAATTTTATAGGTCGTATTAAGGAGGATTCTGGAGAGTGGATTGAGGATGTGCGGCAAATTCTTTTCTTCGCTATTTTCAGCTGATCAATCCATACAACCATTATAGTAGGTGCTGTTTCACTTGCCTCAGATCTCAGTGTAGGAGAATGAGTAGCTGTAGGCTATTCCGGTAATGGAGGATGTTTGCTTTGTTGTTTTTTGGTTGGATGTGCAAAGTACAACTGGCCTTGATGGGTTTGGA
Organism: Gardenia jasminoides; assembly: GCA_013103745.1. Lineage (NCBI taxonomy): Eukaryota > Viridiplantae > Streptophyta > Magnoliopsida > Gentianales > Rubiaceae > Gardenia > Gardenia jasminoides. The sequence continues at coordinate 43,257,620 of CM023103.1, forward strand.
CCATCATTCTATCAAGTTTTTTGGGAGGTAATCAAAGACGATCTGCTAGAGAGAATTCAAGATTTTTTCAATGGAGTATCGTTGCCTCGTGGCATTATGAGTACGTCCATTGTTTTAATTCCTAAGAAGCAAGGGGCGGCATATTGGAGAGATTTTTGGCTGATAAGTCTCTGTAATGTTAGCTCCAAGATAATTTCAAAAATTTTGGCGAATAGATTAAATCCTTTACTTTCTTCGATTATTTCTCTGTGGCAATCTGGATTCATGCCTGGTAGGTGTATAATCGATAATGTCCCTCTGGCTCAAGAATTGGTAGTGGATTTGGATAAAAAGCTGGTGGAGCCCAAATTAATCTTGAAACTAGATATGGAAAAGGTATATGACCGGGTCGAGTGGTCATTTCTCATGTCGATGTTGTGATTTTTTGGCTTTGATGAAGGTTCAGTGTATTTATTTTTCAGAATCATCTCTAACAACTAGTTCTCTATTTTGATTAATGGTGAACTCTCTGGGTTTTTCAAGTCCTCTCGTGAAGTACATCAAGGTGATCCCCTTTCCCCAGCCTTGTTTGTAATTGCCTTAGAATTTTTTGGGAGAAGTATTGTTCATCGGTTTAAAGAGCAGCAAAAATTTTATTACAAAACAGGTCATGGGCGAGTCTCGTTCTTGGCTTTTGCAGATGATATGGTGGTATTTACGCGGCTGTCGTCAAGAGCATTGTAGGGCTTTAAGGAGATGGTTGCCCAAGACCAAGTGTATTCTAGCCAGAAGGTCAATGTGTCGAAGAGTTTCTTTATCTGCTCAGCTAAGTGTAGTTCACCCCAGGTGCATCTGATGGCTTCCATCACTGGATTTCATCAACAAAGACTTCCAGTGAAGTATTTAGGTGTTCCCTTTTCTAAAGGGAAGCCTAAGTGCGTTCTCTTTGATGGGATATTGGCTAGAATTCGGCAGAGGTTGTAGCATTGGTCAATCAAGCTGCTATCCACTAGAGGTAAAATTATTCTCATTCATCATATGCTATTCACTATCCCTCTATATCTGCTTCAAGTCCTCCAAGCTCCAAAGCGGGTTATCCTTGCCTTGGCAAGGTTATGTAATGGATTTTTGTGGAATGTGAATCCCGAGGACCGCCGTGTGCATTAGGCAGCATGGGACTCCCTTTGTTATCCAACGGAGGAAGGAGGTTTGGGCTTTCGAAAGTTTGACGACGTAGTGAAAGGTTTTTCAATGAAGTTCTGGTGGCATTTGAGAGAAAATATGTCACCATGGGCCGCCTTCATGTAGCCCAAATATCTACAAAACCTCCATCTTGTTGAGACGGACGTACCACGGTCTTCAGTAGTATGGAGACGAATGGTGGCCATCATGGAGATTATGGTAGAGAGTATTCGGTGGTGTGTTGGCACGGGCTTGATGGATTTCTGGAGATACAGATGGGTCAGGGATGAGCCGCTGGCTAGTTATTCCTTGTCAATGGTCCCGCCTCACTTTCTGGTCACAGAATTCTTTGGTGAACAAGGGTGGGATGCTCTAAAGTTAGTGAAATGGCTTCCTTCAGGTTTGGTTGAAGAAGTTTGTTAGATTCCGATTCGGCCAAGGGAGAGAGATGTCATGATTTGGAGGGCGGCAGCAGATGGTAAATTCTCCATTTCTTCCGCTTGGCAATTAATCCAACAAAGACGGAACATCTCCTCTACTATGCGTGCCATTTGTTTTCCAACTACCCCATTGAAAATGGCATTTTTTGGATGGAAGCTGGTTTCAAGCTACCTTCTGTTGGATTCAATTATTCAAAGGCGAGGCATTGTTTTGGCCTCACGGTGTGTCTGTTGTAAACAAGAAGTTGAGAGTTTGAATCACCTATTTATTCATGGTAGGGTTGCTTTGGCGGTTTGGCATTATTTTGCTCGTGGTTTTGGTATACAATGGTCTACGCCGTCTTGTGTGTCAGCTTTGATCAATTCTTGGGCTTTGTCAATACCCTCTGGAACCTTTAATCATATCCGCTGTGTGCTCCCTGTGGTTGTGTACTGGTTTCTATGGCAAGGTAGGAACGCAACTCGGTTCTTGGGGACTCCTTTTCAGGCTACTTCGGTGATTTATGAGGTGGAAAGCTTTTTTTATTTACTAGGCTGTGACTCGGTGGTGAATAGGGGCTGGTTGGAGCACGATTTAGATACTCGGTAGGCTGCATTTTTCCACTTTCGACAGGCATCTAGGCCATCAGTTGATGCGGTCTCATGGGTTAAGCCAATGCCAACATGCTAAAATTTAATACGGATGTCAGTGTGCGGTTGGGGAAGGCAACTGGGGGAGGGGTCTTACGCGACTCTGCCGAAAACCTCATTGCAGCATTCTATAAGGAATTTGGTGAGATGGATATTTTGCTTGCTGAAGGTCTCGTAATACTATTCGCCATGTGGTTTTGCAGGCAACATGGCTTGCAGAATGTCACTTTCGCCATGTCGGATTCTGTAGTCTTCGTGAGATCGGTTGACAGTAACCGTGTGAGAACCCTAGAAAAAAAAAAAGAAAGCGAGAAAAGAAGGAATTTTACTTGAGTGCATCATATAGTCATTAGTGCACTAATTTTTCTAAAGTGCTCAATTTCATGTGTATTGCATGGTTTAATTTAGAATTTTATTTTTCATGTTTTATATGGATAAATGCATGAAACTTATGTGGTTTTATGTGAGTCACATTTTAATTAAGGGATTAGAAAGCAATTTGCAAAGAAATTCTCCAAATCTTGGCCAAGATGATGCCACTTGTCAAACACCCATGACATCTTGACTTCAAGCTTTCTATTTAAACCTTCCATTTCAAAAATTTGAATCAAAATTCCCTCTCTCTCTCACCTTCTTGGCCGGCACTTCAACCATGAAGAACAACCAAAATCTAAGCTAGAGAGTTGGTGATTTTAGGGTGGAAAACAGCTTTAGGTAAATTCCTCACTTAAACTACTACTTCAACTTCAAACTTGGTGGCAAGGAGTGGAGTTTTTTGGGTGGTTTGCTCACACTTCTAGTAAGGTAAAACCTCTCTTAATCATGCTTTAATGAGCTTTAAATCCTTAGAGGATGTTGATTGGATGTCATTGTAGTAGTTTTTGTGGTTTGGAAGGAGAGATTTTGGAAGGAAATCTTGTGTTTGCTAAATAGACTTTGGGTTTTATTTGTTGGCCACCAAGTATTTGATGAATTGTTTGTTAATTTGTGATGCTTTGATGATGGAGTTAATTGCTGTTTTAGCTTGTTAAACACCTTGGCAAATGATGGAAATGACTTTCAAGGATTGATAGAAGAAAATGCACCTAAGCTGAAATTTTTCAGGAAAACAGGAATGTAAAACAGCAAAGTTTTCAAGGTTACTGTTAACTGTATAAAATGAATTAGCACCCGAGCCTTATACTGTTAGAAAGCCCTATGAACCTAGTTTTAAACGCCGCTGACGGAGATTGATTTCGATTTTTCCACATTGAGTTATGGCTATTTTCCCGAGACTGTTCGATCAGCCTGCAGCCATTCCGACAGATTTCTTGCTTCTCTGAGATTTGCCATTTTGACTATGATAAAGCATGATTTGATCATTTGACTATGTCTTAGCTTCGAAACTCCATAAAGTACACCCCAATCTGATAAGTTTGGCCACAGTTATGATCAAATTACTGAAACTTGACAAACCTGTCTAATGTTGGTTTCATTTCCGCGATTGCTTCTTTATTCCTTTCGATTCTCATGCCTTCTTGCCGTGTCCCGACCCACTCATGCATCATTCTAGGATATTGTTAAGACTTTTATTTACTCATCTTCATAAATTGGATTGGTCATTTTGTGATTTATGCATCCATGTGTGACTTCTATCACGTAAAAAGAAACATCGAGCACATGCATTAGGTTTTCTTGTTTGGTTAGCCAAACTTAAATGTTTTCGTTTCATTTGTTATTAGACTTGGAAGGAGGAGAATTGGGTGCAAACACTTGAAGATACTTTGTTTGATTCGGTGAGTGTTTCATGCTTGATACTTGACCAACTTGATAGCTGAAATATTGAAATACTTAAACTATGTGATGATTTGTATTCTTGTGGCTTATGAGGCAATTAATGTGATCGAGACGAGTGCCTACTTTATCACACTCGATCTCTTGTAGTTGGAATTTTGTACTTGGATATTTGAATTCGTGTGAAATGGCTTTTGGCCACATTTGATTTGTGAGTCGCTTGGGTGATACCCCATCGACAAATATGATTTGTTTCGAGCTCAAAACCTAGTTGGTGAGTCAATCGACTCGAGCTAGCACGGGCTTGGTTGGGAAAGTTGACGAGCCACGGGATATGATATGTGAATCTGCAAATCTGGTATACTCGAGTATTACCCACATGTGATTTGTTGAGGTGTTCGGGCCCGGTAGGGGGTGAAACGGTGGATGGTGTTTGATGATAAGTGGGAATCTACGGTCTGACTCTGAGCTATAAATGTTGACGGAGAGTCAACAGGATGTGATTTGATCAAGTTTTGGGGAAATTGGCTTTTGGAAGCCACCCGTATCCTTTTAAATATATCTGTTATTATATTGTCTTATGACTTTTGCTAACTCGAACAGTGTTCTCCTCATGAATACCATCTCCTAGTCGAGAGGCTCGAGTAGTGTTCTACCACCATCTCCTAGTTGAGAGGCTCGAGTAGTGTTCTCCTCATGAACATCATCTCCTAGTCGAGGGGCTCGATGTATTTTGTATTTGGTTGTGATATTTGTCCCTTATTTCATATTTTAAATGCGATATTTGACTACTAGATTTCTCCTATGTATTAATGTGACTGCATGCTTTTGGAACCTCATTGAGCTTTTAGCTCACCCTATTTTCCCTTTTGTTTTCCTTAGCAGGGGGATTTGCTTGAGGTCAGGGTAGGAAGTATGTGCGAGTGGTATAAGCTTTTGGTGGTAACTTTTGTTAAGGGATGATGTACTGGAAACCCTATCATGTATAAGCTTAGTTTTTGTTTGGTTTGTAACTTGAATACCCTGTTGAATTTAAGTTTGAATGATGGTATGAAACTTATGTATCTATGTTGGGTGACTTTTGATTTTTTTTTTGGAAGATTTTAGTTTTATCAGTTTCAAGTTGTTGGTTTATATTAACTATCGAGTCCTGGCGAGAGTTGGGCAAGCAGTCCGCTAACCCCTTTGGTTCGCCTTAGGGGAAGGTAGGGCTGTCACAAACCGCCTCGCTCAATGGCCTCTATGTAAGGTGTTGATTCATGTGCGTCAGCTCTTGGCGAGCTTGAATGGATCTCTGATACATGTTTTTTGCGAAGCAATTTCGACGGCAAATTTTATGTCAACCTTGGATGTCTTCTCAGAGTTTGTCATGTTTTCTGACACCAGCCTCCTTCATCAGCTTCGATCCATCTTACGGATGGATAGTCTTGGCTTTCCACGGATTCGAGTTCGATCTTGTGTTTAGGAGTAGTACTCCTTCTTTATGGCTTTGATTAGTCTTTCATTGGGAGGGTTGTGATTCTATGACCCTTCCCTATTGTAGCTTTTCCCCCCTTTTAATAAAAATAAAATTCTTCCAAAAAAAAAAAAAACTTGGTGCACGTCCATGAAAGCACAGATAAGCGAGTAATGAAGGCTCCATGAATTGTCAATGGCTTGGAAGTTCAAACCAAATGATGCATGTAATCCATCCTCTAGAAAGAAAGCAAGGGTGTTCCATTGATGACCAGAGTCGAAAGTGAGAATGAAATACGAAGACTCATGCACTCTAGCTGGGATGAAAGCACTTAGGTTGCATGGAAAGATTATGGAAACTCCAAGGAATATGGCTAGTATGACATGATTAGCTTCATAAGTAAGGATGAGACATGAGAATTCACGAGTTAGAGTTGGTAAGAAATCATCAAACCACACACAAGGACCACGGAATCCTTGAGTAAAGTGTGACACACTTCACGCATTAAGGCTAGTAAGAAACAGTCAGCTTCAACCTTATGTGAGGACCTAGAATATATATATAGTAATAATAATAATAAATAAATAAATAAACTATTTCATTTATCCTTAATCTAACTGAACTGTATCTCGTTTACTCATTTACTTATTTACCTATTTACCTATTTAAAGATTTGATAACGACTTTAGTCTTAATGATTTTATTACTTGTTGCATGTGACAGTACATGAGGGGTAAATGTGACTTTTAGTGAAGGGTATGATGAAACATTAGTGAAAAGTGGGGTTTTAGTGAAAAAGAATTTTGGAAATTAAGGTTAGTAAAGGATAAGTAAAGAATTGAGGGATATTGAAGAAACTCACCATATAATTTTGACAAGTGGCGCGACTTCCACCAAGTATTCAAACTCCCACCTACTAATCTTCTCCAACACACTACATTGTCTTGAAACAACTTCATTTTCTCCTTGGTAAAAAAGAGGGGAAAGGAAGGGAGAAAAAATCCCATTTTCCTCAAACCCTTCCCTCTCTTCTTTCTCTCTCTTTTCTTTCAATCTCTCTCTTTCTCTCAATCTCTCTCTTGGCCGAGCTTCCCTCAAAGAAGAGGAGGAGAAAAGCTCTCAATTTCTTGACTCCAAACTTGCAATCAAGCCTTCCAACTCCAAACCCACCATGGATCTTGACTCATCTTGGAAGAAGCAGGTTGATTAGTGGAGGATTTGGAAGAAATCTTGGGCTTCATCTTCTAGGGTTTTGGTTGGGAGAAGGTAATTGGCTAAAACCTACTTATCTTGTTATATCCTTGGTAGATCTAAGTGGTCTTTGGTTGTTTAAGCAAGCTTAGGTGATGGGTTGTTCAAAGACCCTAACTTTAGGTACATGACTAGAGGTGAACTCTAGGTAGAGAACTTGAGAAATCTTTATGTGTTCTTGTGATGGATGGTGTGTATTATGGATTCTTGTGGTTATATTGTTATGGGTGGAATTTGATGAGAAAATCTTAGTGAAAATCTCAAATCTTGTTAGCCGAAATTTCTTGTCTCTTTTCTAGCCCTTGTTTTCAAAATTTTGTGGTGATTCTTGATGAAGTTTAACTCAATAAACATTGTTAGTTGGTAACCTTTGAATGTGTCGGTGAGTTAAGCAAAAATTTGTCATTTTTACAAGTGAAAAGGGGAAAGTTTTGAACCCCTATTTTGCTTGAAATTTTGGACAGCATACTGTCTGAATTTTGGGTCACTTTTGGGGCTTTGAATTTCAAAATTTTGAGGTTGGTTTTGCTAAAAATTTTCTCAATAAACTTTTATAAACTTCCATCCTTAGATATATGTTGGTTTTGGACCAAAATGATGATGTTTAAGTGGTGAAAAGGAGTAAACTTCTTGGGTTGTCAATGCTGGAAATTTCTAGCTTTGTTGCCTTGAGTTTGGACTGGATTTTGCCTCACTTTTTTCCCCATTTTATGGTTGATTTTGGTGAAAATGTACTTGGAACATCTTTTTGAATATCAACCCTCATGTACATATTTGGTTTGAGTAAAAATAATGCGATTTAAGAAGTGAAAAGAAAGGGGGCATTTGTTGGCCAACTACAAGCTAAAATTTTGCTTGATGGCCGAATGGATTTTTGGAGTTCCAACTTTCATTTTCTCAAGGTTTATGGGTTGTTTAAATGAACTTTTATTCAACTAATGTTGTTAAACCTTCACCTTCTTTATATGTTCAATTTGGATAGAGTCGATGTCTTTAAGTGGCGAATGGATGAATTTCTCGTGACTTGTTTCTAGTTGGGATCTAAAGGACTCATTTGCCGTCATTGATATCAGGTGATCAAGGCGAGCTCGAGGGCAATCCTTGTGACAGCCCCACTTTCCCCTAAATCTAACCAAAGGGTTGGCGGGCGGCCTGCCCAACTCTCGCCAAGACTCAAACATTCGAAGATACTAACTTACGAGGATAAATCCAGAATTCATCTCAACAATAATAATATTGGAAATTGTAAAATAATATTTAAGCTTAAAGTACAATTAACAACTTAAAAAACACTTAAAACCTCGAGCCATAGTTTAATACAATCCCATGAATTTGAATTATTCAAAACCAAAAGAATATACAATTCGTCTTTCCATACTCGAGACAAAAGACCAAAAACAAGTACTAGACCTAACTAGGTCTCTGGATTCTCGTCACCTGTTAAGGAAAAACAAAGGGGATCGGGGTGAGCTAAAATCTCGTGAATTTCCAAAATATCATGCACAATCATAAAGCGGAGTAAATAACATAATTAAAATAAGTAAAATAAATACAGAAACACACAAGGAGGATACGGGAGCTCTCAGGAGCTCAATTCCACGGTTCACGAGTGTTTAAAGTAGTCAACACTCCGTCGACTTTCCAATCCAAGTAAACGACTCTTCACGCCAATCTCCTTCCACCAAACTCCCCCTACCGAGCCCGCACGCCAAAACACTTAACTACTCAAGGCACGCGACCAAGAGTAGTTTTATAAAACTTTATACACACTCTCCTTATTAGTGTGTATATATTCATGCAAAACACTAAATCACCGACTCAACTTAAAAGAGAGCAATAAAGTATATTCTCCTTAAGTGAGTGGTTCAACAATTTCAAATTCCACGTTCCACGTATTAAACACGTTGAATTTCATGTAACACATTCACACACAAAGCATTTAAATTAAAGCATTTAACATGCATTGGAAACTCACTGACAAAGTAGGTCTCGGAGTTCAAGTTTGGATCACTTTGCAATTCAGCACCACTTTCTAAAATATTTAAAAAGTAATGAAAATAAGTTCCTAGTTCACCAATCAACTCTTATTCAAGAAAGAAATCAAGTTCGATAACTTCCTACTTGAGCAGAAATCTTTGAAAAATTGTAACTTGAGTTATATAAGTCCAAATTTTGCAAGATTGGTACCGTTGGAAACCTCATTTAAATTTCTAAAACTTTGTAGAAGGCACCAAGATAAAATTCTGGACAGAAACTGCCTAGATTTTCGATTAAGAAACAGCTACAGTACAAAACAGAACATAACAGGTTGGTTTTCCAGCCAACTTTGAAAATTTTCCAAAAATTGTAGGAAACAAATTGGCCTCTAAAATTTATGCAGTTTAAATTCCTATGTATGAAGTTTCAAACGCCACTGATGGCACTCAATTCTGACTCTCGAGCAAGAAATTATGACTGTCCAAACATTGCTGGTTCAAAAACCTGCGTTTTCTGAAATCCAGTTTTACAAGGCAGTATTTGGAGCTTCTTTTGAGTGATGAATTCTTACTCAAAAATTACCAAATTTGGTACACTAACTCTACCATATATAGATTATGTCCACACCAAAATTTAGCCAAAAAATCTCACAGGAAGACAGTGTTTTTAATGCTCAAATTTCACTCAGCAAATTGTCTCAAACCAGTGAAGTTTTACTCTTCTTCTTCCTATCACTCCTAACCTACCTAAACTACCATCAATTGACCTCATTTTCAAACCCAAGATAGTTTTGACCTTCCTTAACCTAATAATGGTCAAAATTGATACAAGTTTAGCTCAAAATTTAGCACTAAAACAGCCTCAAAAATTGGACAGCATGCTTGTTCAATTTCCAGTTTTCCTTGTTCCAACTAAACCACCAACTTTGCTTAACCTTTGAAGAGATTTGTGTGGGGCAAATTAACAACTTAACCCTCACATTTAAGCCTCACAATTAACCTTTAAACTTGCCAAAATCACAGCCACAACATTAAAAGAAAAACAGCAATTTTTCTTCCTCATCTTCTTCCTTTCCCAACCGGTTTTCCCTTGAGATTTTTCCTTCATTTTTCAATCACAAATTCCAACTTATACACATACATTGTATCATTAATCATGCTAGAAATCAAATTATCACAATTGTGGGAGTCCAAGAGCCCACTCATTCAACCAAAATCAAGAAAGGCAATTTAATGAAATTTATCATCTAAAATTGCAAACTAACACAAGAGTCATTTTCATCAACAATCATCAAGGTTCTAGTAACCTCTCAAGCTCCCAAGCCTAATGTCATGCTTGAAAATAAAATCAATAAACAAAGATGGAAGCTTTAGATCATTACCTCTTCCAAGAAATGAGCAAAATGCACCCAAGAAATACTAGACTCAAGCTCTCAAATGCTCTTCCTCAAAGCTCCTCACCCAAAGTCCAATCTTAAGCCAAGATTGATGGAAGTTGTAGGTGGTTTTAGAGAGGAATTTGGTAGAAGAAATTTGATGAAATTTCAAGGGAAGAGGGGGAGGGGAGTTCGGCCAAGGGAGGAAGAAAGAGAGAGGGATTTTTGTGCAATTTTTGAATGAATTAAATGAGAAGAGAAAGACAAGACATAAAGCATGTCTTATGGCCCCAAAAGTCAACCAATGAATAGTAATCTTTTACTAATAATTTTGGAGGGAAAATAATTATCCCACTTAGTTAAGGATTAAAGGGTTAATCTTGGTTAGGAGTGTGACAGCCCACCTCTCCCAAGGGCGAACCCAAGGATATCAGCGGGTTGCCTGTCCAACTCTCGCCAGGACTCACTACAAAATCCACAATATAATTGCAATAATTCATTCCTAAAACCCTATTTAGCATTCAACCAAAATACTAATTAACTTACAAGAGTAAATCCTCAAAATTGCAATCATATAAACTTCAAATAAATTCATCCATCAACTTCACAATACATTTCAACTCTAGATAGAAGTATAGAAACCCTACAGAAGTAACTAAATCCTCAGTCTACGATCCCCACTCCAAGACCTGTTAAGGAAAACAAACTGGGGTGAGCTAACACTCAGTGAGGCCAAGGAAAGGCATGCAAGCACATAATCAAGCAAGTAGAAAAGCCAGTAAATTCAGATATAAAAGCGTGTAAATCAATCATTCACTTGCACTATTGCAATTTTCACCAGGAGACCGTATTCCCAAGGAATCACTACTCGAGGGCTCACATTAGACAAGAGTCTTGGAGCTGGGTTCGGAGAACCCTCTTCGAGCCTCTCTATCTACAGTGAATATGCGCAAGAACAGTGAAGAGTGCTCATACAGGAAAAATACACAGAAACAGGTAAGGATACGGGGCTCTCAGGAACCAATTTCCACGGTCAAGCAGTTGAGTCCATTCCATTCCAAATGTTGACTCTCCGTCAACTTAGCAAAGGTAAAGTCTGTAGAATCTCCACTTGGTACAACCTCCGACCAACAGTTCACCCTCTCGAGCCCGAAACCAAAAAGGTAAGTAAAAAGGGTAAAGCTACAACGAGCAATACCAAGCAAGACCTCTGCAATAGATCAAGTTCAAAGAACAGTACCTAAGGTTCACCAAGTTTCCCGACCAAGCCCTTGCCGGCTCGGGTCCCAAGGATCCCCAAAAGGTTTGGGCGTCCCCAATTATAACTTTTAAGTCGATGAATCTTTTCAATCGACATTTATTTCAAGTCAAGTCAAGTAACAAGTTATGTTCATGCAAGTCAAGTAGAGGAGGACGAGTGCGGTAAAGTACACTCTTGCCTCAACAGTTCATATTCAAGTAAACATGTCAGGTAATTCAACAATTCATGCATTTGACACTCACCGAAGTCAAGAGCCTGAAGCAAAAGCACGCGAGATCAATCGAGTTCTACGGGATCTTCTTGATCACCTGAGACAAATATGAGTACAAATTACCTAGGTATACAACCAAGGTTTAGTAGTTTTCTCACTACCCTTATTTAGAAGATAACATTTTCAAGTCATGGGAAATGATCAAGTACTTTAATTCAAATCACTAGGGTAATATTTGATAAATGTCTTTAAAATGTCTCAATTAGACTCAAGTCAAGTTCAAGATTCTCCAATTTGAGAATCAAGTGAAACACTAGGTTGGCACGAAAATCAAGAAAGAGGGTCGACCATTTTCATGTCAAAGTTTCCAAGTTTTATGCCCTAAAATAAGTAGGAAAGAACGAAATGAGTTTTTCTAGTTAATCGTCTAAACCTAGTTTAAGAACAAGTAAGTTCAATGAACTTCCATTTTGAGCTGAAATCTTTGAAAAATCGTAACTTGAGGTATACGAGTCCAAATTTTACAAGCTTGGTACCGTTGGAAACCTCTTTTAAAGTTCTAAAACTTTGTAAAAGGCACCCAGTTAAAATTCTGGGCAAAAATTGCCCAGATTTTCGAGAAAGAAACTACTACAGTATCAAACAGGGCACGTCAGGTTGGTCGACCAGCCCACTTTGAAAATTCACCAAACATTACAGAAAATGAATTGGCCTCTCAAATCTATACAGCTTAAGTTCCTACATAATAAGTTTCAAACGCCACCAACGGCACTCGATTCTGACACTTGAGCAAGAAATTATAATGGTTCAAACATGGCAGGTTCTCAAAACTGAATTTTCTGGAATCCGAATTTACAGGGCAGAATTCTAAGCCTTGTTTGAGTGACGGTTTCTTGTCCAAAAATTACCAAATTTGGTACACTAATACTTCCATATATAAGATAAGTTCATACCAAAATTCAATTAAAAAATCTCTCGGGAAGACAGTTTTCTAATCGTCCAAAGTTCACTTAGTGAATTGCCTTGAACCAGTGAAGTTTTGATCTTCTTCTTCTAATCATCTTTAACATACCTAAACTACCACCAATTGACCCTATTTTCGAACCCAAGATAGTTTCAACCTTCCTAAGCCTAATGGTGGTCAAAAATGATGAAAGATTTTATCAAACTTTTGCACTAAACAGCCCCAAAATTTCAGACAGCATGCTACTTCAAATTTCCAGATTTTGCTCCAACCTAATAACCATTATTGCAACCATTTTTAGAGGGCTTTTTGTGGGAAAGTTTAATACCTTAAACCTCAAAATTCAAGCATTAATAATCAGCCCCTAAACCTACAAAATGGCAGCCACGAAATTAAAGATAAAAATCAGCAAAATTCAACCCCCAAATCATCTCCTCCTTCTCGGTTTTCCCCTTGAGGTTTCTCCTCCAATTTCCAACCCACAAATCAAACATATGCACACACATTTCATCATTTAGCATTTCTAGTAAACAAATTCACATATTTTGTGGGAATTCCAAGAGTCCACATATCAACCATAATCATCAAATGCAAATTAAAGAAAGCTTAACAACTTGAAATTCCAAAAACCAACTCTAGTCAAGGTTCTAGGAACCCATCAACATCCCAATCCTAATTTCATGCTTGGAATTTAAAGAATGAACAAAGATGAAGCTTCTAGAGTTTTACCTCTTCCAAGAACTTAGCAAGAAAACCTCCAAAGAACTAAACTTCAACCACCCAAGAGCTTCCTCCTCCAAGTTCTACACCAAGCTTCAAGCTTGAGTCAAGATTAAGGCTTGATTGTGGTTGATTTTGGAGGAAAATGGATGAAGAAAATGCTGAAATTTCAAGGGAAGGAAGAGAGGAGAGAGTCGGCCAAAGAGGAAGGAAAAAAAACTGAAATGTTTGAGTGGTAGTTTTGTAAATAAATGGAAGAAATACAAGACAAGTTTTTAAGGGTCAAAAGTCCAAATGGAAATAGTAGTTTTGCTAGCAATTTTGGAGGGAAAATAATTAACTCTCTTGGCTGCAATTTAAAGGACAATCTCGGCTAAGAAAGAGAGAGAAGAAAAGTTGAAGTTAATTGGAGGAAATTAATTGGGTAAACAGTCGCAGGTTAAAATTCTAACTTTCAGGAAATTTGTCCAACTAGGGTTTTAAGGTTTCAAAACCCTAATTAATCTCACTTCTGGTCCCTTGATTATATTCCTAACCTACGAGTGATCATCCTTACATCCTATAGCTACTTCACTCACTACCCAAATTTTTACCTCGAAAAACGTGTTTTCTCATTTTCTCACGATTTAATACTAAAAGAGCGAATTGTGAAAAAGGTAGACGAAATATTGAAAATCTACGAGAAAATATGTGTGAAATAAAATTTGAATCACCCAAGAATAAATTAAATAAATAAATAAATTTAATTTTCATTTAAATTTTCTAGAGAATATGTTTGAGAACGACTTTAAAATAATCGAATAAACTAATGACAATAATAACAATATTTAGAATAATAAATACTAACAATATTTAAAAATAAATTTTTGAGGCCCTCACAAGGAGGGAGAAATGAAAAGGATTAAAGTGAGAGTGAATTAGGGTGAATTAAGTGGAAGAATCAATGGCTAAATAAAATTCTAATTTCAAGAGGGTTAATCCAACTTAAACTAAGATTACAAATCCCTAATTATAATCACTCTTTTTAATTCACCTCTAGTCACCTGATTACATTTCTAACCTACGGTTGATCATCCCTACACTTCAGCACTACTTCACTCATTGCCCGAATCTTTACCTCGTAAAACGTGTTTTTCTCATTTTCTGTCTAATTAATGTAAAAAGAGCAAATTTTAAAATAAAAATAACAGAATATTGAAAATCTACAAGGAAAATAAATGTGAAGTTAAATTAGGTTTTTTCCCAAATTAAGACAAATTTTTCATTTAAATTTTCTGAAAAATATGTTTGAGAACGACATTAAAATAAACAAATGAATAAATAACAATATTAACAATATTTAAAATAATAAATATTAACAATATTAGAAATAAATTTTGAGGCCCTCACAATCCTGAGGCAGAAGTTTGATGACTTACTCATTTACTTGACTTGTTCATTCTTAGTGAGTGTCAAGTGTATGACTTGATGCCCTACTTGATCACTTTCAGCAACTTGTTACATGCTTGAATGCGAATCTTGTTAATGGATTTGATGAGGCGGGTGTGCATTTTATCTCACCCCCTTTACTCGACTTGATACTTTCTTGCTTGTACTTGAACTTGAACTACTTGTGATTTATGCGTGTTTGAATTTCGGAATTACTGAGACCTATCGGTAAGTCAATCGAATCCAGCCAGCTGTAAGGTCCTGTCGATGAGATTTGACGAACCATGGGGTAATGATTTGTGTTCGCTGGACTTGGCGTATGGATTTGTCCACTTGAGTGAAATCTTGGTATACTCAAGTATTACCACCCTTGTTGGCATTTGGGCCTGGTCGGGGGTGAAACGACGGACGGAGAGCAACGTAAAGTGTTGATCTACGGACCTTATTTCTTGAATTTCAAACATTGACGGAGAGTCAACGAACTCGGATGTTATCAAGCTACTGTGAAACTAGCTTTTGGAAGTCACCTGTATCCTTTGATCCTGATGTGTTTATCAATGCTATAATTACTTGATAAATGAGCATGGATCTTCTAGTTGAGAAGCTTGTATAACGTACTCCTCGTGAGCACTGATCTCCGAGTTGAGAGTCTTGAGTAACGTTTTGAATGATTAATTGTACTTCTTGAATGAATGCTTGTTTTGGAAACCTCACTAGGCATAAACTCATGCCACGTATTTGTTTTTCTTAGCAGGATTCAAGGCTAAGATTGATATTTTCCTTGCTATGAGTAAATGTGTAGTCTTTTTCTTTTACTTGTTTGCCTGCATGCTTTCTTGGTCTCACTGAACTTTCACTTACCCCATTAACTTTGTTATTCCTTAACAGAGACTTGAAGTAAAGAAGTTGGTGGAATTAGTTTTGGCAAACTTTTGTCTATTTTCGCTAATGTACTTGTTTAAGTTGTTTGACCTTTTGTAAATGTCAACTTGAGATGTACCCGCAGTAGACGTTGTATTGGATGAAATTTACACTTTAAGGCAATGACACTTATTATGTTAAGTAGTTTCTTGGTTCGATGGTCTTAAATATTCTTGAATTGTTAGTGAGTCCTAACAAGAGTTAGGCAGGCGGTCTACTAACTCTTGGGATTCATCCTAGAGGAAGGTGGGGTCATCACAGGTGGTATCAGAGGTTTAGGTTTTAGATCACTGTAGTGTATCCTAAGCTTAATGTTTAGGATGCCGGACTGTGGGACTCGCTTGAATTGCTTAAGAGTTACTTACAATACGATGATGGAAAGGCAAAATTGAGGAATTTTGTAATGTTGTATCAAAGTGAAGCTGATAAGTCAATATCTTGCATGCTTTTAATAGGTTTAATTATGTGGCTTTTCTGTGTTTTAGTTATAACTAGGATTTCTAGTGAAGTTTTGCATTTTATGGTTTAAATGAGAAAAATGTATTTCTATGGATTAATGTAGTGAAAACTTCATGTTTTTGTAGGATTGATTGCTCAATCATCAAATGAAGTAAAATGAGAAAATATTTGCTTATTTTATTGTTGATGTGAATTAATTGCAGGTATGAAGCTTGGACGGAAAAGTTGGAAAATTGAATTATCCAAAGCTGATAAAATTCCAAATTGAGATGAGCAAATGCAATTCAATTAACGAAGAATCAAAGGATCAAAAGTCGGAGCAATTAACGTGCCAATTTCACGACTAAAATTCGGATTTTGCAATTTTAAGAGGATTCGCGACCTGAAACGCAATGCAACAATTGGAGAAAATCAAGTAGCTCGCGAATCCCTCTCAGTGGAGACAGAGGAGATCATCCACGATGGGATCCGTGAGCCTCTGCCTCATAGATCCACCTTGCGGATCTTCAAAAAATGGCAGCTGCAAGTGGCAGCCCAATTCCAAAATTTCCAACTCAGTTTTTAGATGAATTTCAGCTGAAAGTTGCATGAAGAATCTTGTGAAGTTGAAGAAACAACTCATGGCTAATCCAAAACGCAATTTGCATCAATTTTACAACTCATTTGAGGTTGGAATTCAATGGATTCAATGCATGAAGACACTTTGAAGACAATTCAAGGATAAGATGATTCATGAAGCCATTTTCCTTGACTTTTAAAGGCCAAATTTTTCTTGTATTCACATAAGGAAGTCTTGGATGCTTATGGATGAATTCTTCTATAAATAAGGCCTCTTGTAGAAAAAGAAAAAAAAGAGAGAGAGGGAGGAGAAGAATTAGTATGAAGTAGTGGTAGAACTAGAAAAGAAAGACTAGAGAATAGCTCTAGTTTATTAGTTTTAGCTCTAGTTCTTATATTTCTTAGTGTGTAGTTTCTAAAGAGAGCTAAAAGTGATAGTTGTGAGGACTCTTGCACTTTGTATTTGAGAGATCAACTTGTGAAGAAGTTCAAGGATTCAAACTTCAATAAATTGAATAAGATTCCTTCTTCCTTTACTTTGTCTCTTGTGCTTTACTTTCATGGCTTTGTGCAAGTTTGCTTTATGCTTAGGTGTTCTTAACATAATGTCTAGCTAAGCTTCTTAAATTCTAGAGTTAGGATGAACTAGTTTTAGTTGTGATTATGAAGTAGTTAAGTTATTTATGTCCTCCATGATTTTGCTAGTTTAAGACTTGTGCTTATACTTTATGGTTGATTAGCTACCAACTATAAATGATTTGATGTTGATGAGCAATGAGAAACTTGCCTTCAAGAGGATCTAAGTTCTTAAACACTAATTTATATTCACACGAAAGTAGTGAATATAGTTGGTTGGTTGTGGTTTCATACTATAAATTCATTGAGCTTATTTAACTGGTTTCTCTCTTGTCTCTATGAAAATAGGTCAAGGAAGATTCCAAGGAGTTAAGGAATTGGCGAAAGCGATTCCGAGTGACTAGCTGTGACAGCCTCACTTTCCCCAAAGGCGAACCAGAGGGGTTAGCGGGCCGCCTGCCCAGCTCTCGCCAGGACTCAAAATACATAACCATGAAGCCATTGTAAAAGAAACCGACAACTTCTCATAATGACAAACTCCAAAATTACATCAAGGTTACGTTGAAAACAACTCCAAAATACCACAAACTATCCAAGACATCCATTAACTTCAATCTTATACAAAAGGAAAAGAAAATCCACAAAAACTAGGATCCTCGATTTCCGTGCACCCCTTCCGAACCTGTTAAGGAAAACAAAGCTTATGGGGTGAGCAAAACTCTGTGAGGCCAAGAATTCATGCACAAGCAGGTTAAAGCAATAACACACTTTGACAGAACAATAACAGTAGAAAACAGGAAAACATACAAGACGATATAAAAGATTCACTAGAAAAGGATACAATTTGCTGTTCCACCATTCTGCAATTTCCTCTCCTATCTTCGGTCCAGTCTTCAACAGGAACATTGACACTCCGTCAACCACAATCTCACAGACCGTAGAAATCACTTTACTCTCACACGTCTACTTACACCCCCTGTATCGGGCCCGCTCGTCAAAATAGCAATATCATTAGACCAAGTCGGGATGAGCGGCACCTCCCGCTCCGTAGAGCGTGGTACATACTACCGCTTGATGAATGAGTCGACGAGACTACGCTCCTATCGACTTAATCAGAATCTGACCAAAACGGGAGGAGAGGTACCTCCCACTCTCTTGAGTGTGGTACATACAACCGTTTGGTTCTAACATGTCAAGAACAAGCACACGTACAAGCATTTAATGAATTTAACTCAAGTAAATTCAAGCAAGGGTGAGCGCGATAAAGTACACGCTCACCAAATCAAACAAGCATGCTTTTCAAATGAACTTCATTAAACCAGATATTCAAGCACTAAAACAACAGGCACTTGAACACTCACCAACAGTTGAACGCAAACAAGACAATGTAGGCGGTTAAACACGATCTTCAATGTCCACAGAATCTCCTGAGATGTGAAAGTGCAAGCAAATTACTTTTCCGATTCCAAACTAAAAGGTTTGGCAAAATCCATTTTCAAATGTGAAATGATGTGACATGCAAATACTCAATGAATTAAACTCTCGAGATACGCTGATAAATACTAAGAAGGTGCATAAGCATGGGCGTTAGACCGAAAAAGGATGAAACGGGACAAAACGAAACACACATACCAACAAGGTGAAGAAGACAGTTTTGACACCCTGTACGCCAATACTCATAACTCAGGCTACAAGTATCGGATTAGAGCGTACGAGGTGCTGTTTCGAAGCTAAGAGAACAAGCTACAACTTTCGTGAAGACAAATTCTTCCCAGATTCTCCCTTTATAGGTCAAAAGTGCGGAAACAGTTTCAGAAATTTACGCATAAGAATTTCCGATAGGCTAGATTCAAACGGTCATAACTCGGTGTTCACAAATCCAAATCAAGAAATTCCAGAGGCGTTCGAAAGCTAGAATGAAGGGCTATAAATTTTGTGTTTTGGCCAAAAGCCAAATCACAAAGGATCAACACGAAAAATGAGGCCAAAGCTGCTGATCAGTCCACCCTGTTTTCTGTTTTGCGCCCAAACCACATTACATACAACTAAATCACACACATGCAAACCCAACGCCTTGAATGCGACAACAAACATGCATTTGCAGCTTCTCCACATCCTATATGACCCCGTACACACACACGTTACATATATACGCACCAAGTGCGCTTAATCCGTTCTAACTCGTACATTGCCATCCATTGTACTCCATTGCTCGAGCTATTGCTCGAGCAATGAACTCCAACACTAGCAACCACTTCACTCACAATTTAACAACCATTAACACCATAAATTCATTACCAAAGGTAGTAATAAGGACCAAGGAAAACATAACAACAACCACAACCTTCAATTTCATGCTAGTGGGAATTCAAGAGCCCACACAACAATTCACCCAACAACACTTCAACACCAACAAACACAAACATGAACTACAACATGAAAACTTCAACTAAGAAACCCTAAACCTAGTTCTTGGCCAAGATTCAAGACAAGCAAAACAAGAAAACCAAACCATGGAATCATCTTCTCAACTAACTTTGATCATCAAGAAGCTAAAACATGGGTAAAATTCATCATCTTCATCAACTTAATCAACTTAACTAAAAGTCAGTAATTTCACTAAAAATTCGTTTTGCAAAGTGTAGAATACCTCTTGAATCCAAGGTTGAGCTTCACAATCAAGTGCTCCAACTCCCAAAGAAAGGTTGGATGATTGAATTAGCAAAAATTTCCCAAAGCTTTTCTCTTTTTTTCTCTCTTTTCCTCTCTTCTTTTCTTCCTCCCTTCTCACGGTTTTTCCTCTCTCCCTTTCTTTCTTGTTTGGCCGGTTGGCTAGTTCTAGAAATAACCAAAAGATAACTTCTCATAGATATTTAGCCTTAGTCAAAATTGAGTCAAAGTTGTCATACTTAATTACCCCTACTAACTTAGTAATTCCACCCTTGCCCAAATGATTTTTCTTTTCTATCAAACTAGTCCATAAGTGCACAAATTAACCTAGTCTATCAAAGCTTAAACACACCTACTTAGGCCACTAATCACCTAGAAATCCTAATCTCACTGCCTAATCATGCATTTACACACGTAAAATCTACAAAGTGGCAAACTTGTAGTTGAACATAAAATTGGTAGTCATTTTCAAAACTAGGGTTTAATAAAACCAAACTCGGGTTTTCCACATCC
This sequence comes from Gardenia jasminoides, assembly GCA_013103745.1. Taxonomy (NCBI): domain Eukaryota; kingdom Viridiplantae; phylum Streptophyta; class Magnoliopsida; order Gentianales; family Rubiaceae; genus Gardenia; species Gardenia jasminoides. The sequence goes on from CM023103.1 coordinate 43,277,964, forward strand.
AAATAAGAGTTTTATCGAAATTTAGGGTTTTCAAGGTATACTAGGGTTTATATGTCAATCTTAGGGTTTTTGATTTGGAAAACAAAATAATTCACACGACACCCTTTGAGAGGTAAAGCATACCATATAAACACCTCGGCGAACAAGAATAATAAATCAACGTTACAATGTATAATAAAGTAAATAGAAATATGCAAATGGTATGGGTCCTCACACTAGCTCATCTTGAATGAGAGCTTGCACTACACATGACCATTAATGAAAGTGATGGCATGCAAAAGGCAGTTATACCTTTGCGAATCATTAGAGAAAGGACATAATAAACTTGACTAACTTCTAATCTAAACATAACAAGGGATTCTAAAGCTCTAAGATTCCTCCAACTTGATCTAAAAACTCTCTAACTTAACTCTCTAATTTCTTTACTTGCTTTCTTATTATTTCTTATCTACCACCAATTGAATGTCTTCGACACCTAACGGTCGGTTTTAATTGCTTAATCGTTCTTCCTTAGGTCGGTTCACCGCCTTCTCCCTTTTATTTTACTTGTTGTTAAGGTCAGTAGTACCACCTAGCTTTCCTTTCCTTTAATTGCCTTCCTTTTATTTTTTTCTAGATAATAAAGCAAGTGATTAAACTTTAGTGTTTGCAAAACAATAGTTCCTCATGGGATCGACACATTATTTCCCTATACTCAATAAACGATCCGTATACTTGTGGTAATATAGGGTAATAAAGGTTTTTTAAAATTTGAGGAGTAAAGAAAACCCTAACCAAAAACATTATGTAAAAGATTAGTAGTGAAAGATTGAGTAAGACTTAAACTATCATTGTACTTGTAGGAATGGAAGGAATAAACTATAGGAGATGAGAAACAGAGGATTGCTAATTAACTTCTTATATAATGGTTTTGAGCCAAAACAAAAAGTTTTCAAAGGAACTAAATTCATTTTTTCACCTATTTACCTACTGGAAAATTTTTCGCTCTGAAGTCTAAAAGAAAATTGAGATGTACTAGTTTTATGTTCACAATGATAGTTGGAAATGGCACATATGTGCTCCAAATACTTTATAACATGTCAATCTTTACATGTATGTGAATTCTACTAGATTCTTAAATTAGAAATTGGTGAGCAATTGGTGAGTTTTGTTGGATTTTTTATATGACGGATAAGTTGAAGTTTTCCAATTGTAAACTGATATATTTTTACACATAAATTTGCCCATATTTTGAACAAGAAATTCTTGAGTTTTGGGAGGAACTACGAACTTGCATTCTAGTAACATAAATCTTGAACTTGATGAGATTTTGTTACTTCAATCGCTTTTCTTACATTTTTGAAAGTTCATTTTGGGGTTTGTAAATGAAATTCCTAGTTTTCAAGGGGAGAACTTTTCTTCAGGTATAAGAACTGAGAGGACATTGCCAAAGTGTAATAACAATTCAAATGGAAACTTTATATATATTTGAACAAACAAATTACATGCCAACAAGATATACAATTACTAATATATGCACCTTGAGTCATATCCATTTTCTTTTCTATCGAAAAGGTCTATATGTGGTTTAGTGGCTATCTACTACAAGGATGAATGATCAAAAAGATTGAAACAAAAATGGATGTCAACCAATAGCTTAAATAAGGAGGGAAAGGATAGGTTAGGTGGTACAAGGGAAGGGTCTATAAGTAAGAGGTCTCGGATTTGGGTCCTCTCATTTACATTAGAAATATTTAAAAAAAAAGCAATAGCTTAAACAAGTAAAAACCACATCATAAACCAAGAAAAATATTAATTTCTTATTTTATTTCTCAATTTCTGATAGACAAACATTGCCTTATTAACCAAGATTCTAACTTAAAAAAAAATGTTACAATAGTCATCATAAATACCAGAAAAATTCAAAAAATACAATTTCCTCTCAACTTAGAAAATGAATTTAAAGGAGAAAAAGGTTAAAAAAACCAAAAGGAAAAATAATTTAAAAAAAAACTCTTACTCTCCCCAAATGGCAAGAAAATTTAGAAAAAAAAAATTACAACTCGAGGAACCAATATCATACAGGTTACCCAATCGACTGACTGCTGACCACAACGAAAAGCAATCCAGAAGATTCTTCAGATTTATAGAATGAAAATACCACATAATTAGAGCCAAATGACAAACATGGAGGAATTTTCCTTTCTTTCTATACCTCAGATTATCATACCAAGCATCCATTAGAATAGAATAAACAAAAATTGAGATGTATGGAAAAAACAACAAAAAGTGGAATAAAGAAAGCTGTTAGAAAATAAACATCAAGTCAGATATTAAAAAATTTAAAAAAAATTACCACCACAGCTAAAAGTTCAACCGATAATCTAAAGAGCTCTTTTTTGCCTTAATTTTGTAAAAGATTCACACGTCAAATACTTTCCATGCTTAAGAACCATAAAAATTGGGAAAACCAAGATTAAAACATGGCAATAAAAGGAAGAAATTGGACATAATAAAGAGGGAAAAAAGTGAAAATAACTTGCTTTATTTCTTGAGAAAATAGCCTTACAAACCTACTTAGCCAAAAACGAAAAGAAAATGGACAATCAGGTTAAGATGATGATGTGAGGACCCATACCATTTGTATATTTCTGTTTACTTTATTATACATTGTAACGTGGATTTATTATTCTTGTTCGCCGAGGTGTTTATATGGTATGCTTTACCTCTCAAAGTGCGTCGTGTGAATTATTTTGTTTTCCAAATCAAAACCCTAAGATTGACATATAAACCCTAGTATACCCTGAAAACCCTAAATTTCGATAAAACTCCTATTTGGATGTGGAAAACCCTAGTTTGGTTTTATTAAACCCTAGTTTTGAAAATGACTACCAATTTTATGTTCAACTACAACTTTGCCACTTTGTAGATTTTACGTGTGTACATGCATGATTAGGAAGTGAGATTAGTATTTCTAGGTGATTAGTGGCCTAAGTAGGTGTGTTTAAACTTTGATAGACTAGGTTAATTTGTGCACTTATGGACTAGTTTGATAGGAAAGAAAAATCATTTGGGCAAGGGTAGAATTACTAAGTTAGTAGGGGTAATTAGTATGACAACTTTGACTCAATTTTGACTAAGGCTAAATATCTACGAGAAGTTATCTTTTGGCTATTTCTAGAACTAGCCAATCGGCCAAACAAGAAAGAAAGGAAGAGGGGAAAAACCGTGAGAAGGGAGGAGGAAAAATCGTGAGAAAAAAAGAGAGGAAAAGAGAAAAAAAAAAAGAGAAAAGTCGTGGGAAAGTTTTGCTAATTCAATTATCCAACCTTTCTTTGGGAGTTGGAGCACTTGATTGTGAAGCTCAACCTTGGATTCAAGAGGTATTCTACACTTTGCAAAATGAATTTTTAGTGAAATTGCTGAATTTTAGTTAAGTTGATTAAGTTGATGAAGATGATGAATTTTACCCATGTTTTAGCTTCTTGATGATCAAAGTTAGTTGAGAAGATGATTCCATGGTTTAGTTTTCTTGTTTTGCTTGTCTTGAATCTTGGCCAAGAACTAGGGTTAGGGTTTCTTAGTTGAAGTTTTCATGTGGTAGTTTATGTTTGTGTTTGTTGGTGTTGAAGTGTTGTTGGGTGAATTGTTGTGTGGGCTCTTGAATTCCCATTAGCATGAACTTGAAGGTTGTGGTTGTGTTATGTTTTCCTTGGTCCTTGTTACTATCTTTGGTAATGAATTTATGGTGTTAATGGTTGTTAAATTGTGAGTGGTGTTGGAATTCATTGCTCGAGCAATAGCTCGAGCAATAGAGTACAATGGATGGCAATGTACGAGTTAGAACGGATTAAGCGCACTTGGTGCATATATATGTAACGTGTGTGTGTGTACGGGGTCATATAGGATGTGGAGAAGCTGCAAATGCATGTTTGTTATCGCATTCAAGGCGTTGGGTTTGCATGTGTGTGATTTAGTTGTATGTAAGGTGGTTTGGGCGCAAAACAGAAAACAGGGTGGACGGATCAGCAGCTTTGGCCTCATTTTTCGTGCTGATCCTTTGTGATTTGGCTTTTGGCCAAAACAAAAAAGTTATAGCCCTTCATTCTAGCTTTCCAATGCCTCTGGAATTTCTTGATTTGGATTTGTGAGCACCGAGTTATGACCGTTTGAATCTAGCCTGTCGGAAATTCTGATGCCAAATTTTCTGAAATTGTTTCCGCATTTTTGACCTATAAAGGGAGAATCTGGGCAGAAGTTGTCTTCATGAAAGTTGTAGCTTGTTCTCTTAGCTTCGAAACGGCATGTCATACACTCTGATCCGATACTTGTAGCCTGAGTTATGAGTATTGGCGTACAGGGTGTCAAAACTGTCTCCTTCACCTTGTTGGTATGTGTGTTTCGTTTTGTTCCGTTTCATCCGTTTTCGGTCTAACGCCCATGCTTATGAACCTTTTTAGTATTTATAAGCGTATCTCGAGAGTTTAATTCATTGAGTATTTGCATGTCATGTCATTTCACATTTGAAAATGGATTTTGCCAAACCTTTTAGTTTGGAATCGGAAAAGTAATTAGCTTGCACTTTCACATCTCAGGAGATTCTATGGACATTGAAGATCGTGTTTGACCGCCTACATTGTCTTGTTTGCGCTCAACTATTGGTGAGTGTTCAAGTGCCTGTTGTTTTAGTGCTTGAATATCTGGTTTAATGAAGTTCATTTGAAAAGAATGCTTGTTTGACTTGGTGAGCGTGTACTTTATCGCGCTCACCCTTGCTTGAATTTACTTGAGTTAAATTCGTTAAATGCTTGTACGTGTGCTTGTTCTTGACATGTTAGAACCAAACGGCTGTATGTACCACACTCAAGAGAGTGGGAGGTACCTCTCCTCCCGTTTTGGTCAGATTCTGATTAAGTCGATAGGAGCGTAGTCTCGTCGACTCATTTACCAAGCGGTAGTATGTACCACGCTCTACGAAGCGGGAGGTGCCGCTCATCCCGACTTGGTCTAATGATATTGCTATTTTGACGAGCGGGCCGTGTACAGGGGGTGTAAGTAGACGGGTGAGAGTAAAGTGATTTCTACGGTCTGTGAGATTGTGGTTGACGGAGTGTCAACGTTCCTGTTGATGACTGGACCGAAGATAGGAGAGAAATTGCAAAATGGTGGAGCGACAAATTGTATCCTTTCTAGTGAATCTTTTATATCGTCTTGTATGTTTTCCTGTTTTCTCCGTTATTGTTCGTCAAAAGTGTGTTATTGCTTTAACACCGCTTGTGCATGAATTCTTAGCCTCAGAGTTTTGCTCACCCCATAAGCTTTGTTTTCCTTAGGGTTGGAAGGGGTGCACGAAATCGAGGATCCTAGTTTTGTGGATTTTCTTTTCCTTTGTATAAGATTGAAGTTAATGGATGTCTTGGATAGTTTGTGGTATTTTGGAGTTGTTTTCAACGTAACCTTGATGTAATTTTGGAGTTTGTCATTATGAGAAGTTGTCGGTTTCTTTTACAATGGCTTCATGGTTGTGTATTTTGAGTCTGGCGAGGCTGGCAGGCTGCTAACCCCTCCTGGTTGCCTTTGGGGAAAGTGGGGCTGTCCAGGTTAATCGAGCCTAGGTTTGAGATCTGTTTGGAAACTTTTAGGAACTTTATTTCTGAGAAAGGACTACCTTTGTTAAGTCTTACACGATTGATTTGAGTAATAAGTGTTTTAAGATTCTAACTGTGGGTATGGTTGTGTTGTAGGTATAGAGGGAGGAAATGGTGGACCTGAGCCTAATGGGGCTATTGGTAATGGCGAGGCTAATGGCCACGTAGCACCTGTTAGGGCTATCCGCTACTGAGTGCTTGGAGGAGGGCCTCTTATTCGATACACACCAAGGAGGTCACCCCGCTGTCCCTGTAAGGAGACGTTTTCTTACCCTAATGAGTTAGTGTTGTCCATCGACGATGAGCGTCGGCAGCTATTGAATCACAACAGAGCACTAGCTGATGAAAATGAGGGTTTGCGGGTTTTAGAAGATGGCCAGGGGATTAGAATTATGGAGCTCGAGGATGAAGTGGTTGTGGAGCGGGCCAGGGCTGAGGCCGCTCATGATGAGGCTTAGAGGCTCAGAGCTCGGTTGACTAGGGTGGTCAACGAAACCCGGGAACGGACCGCTAGGATACTGAATGATGCTACGATCTTGTTAGAGGAGGTGGCCGATGAGGAGGAAGTGTCGCTTGGGATGGGGGTTGATTCGGAGAATCCTCCGCGAGGAGCTGGTTGAGACTCCCTCTGGTGAGGAGCCGAATGAGGAGGAGCCGGTTGAGGATCCCTCGGAAGAGGAACCGGTGGAGGAAGAGCCAGTTGAGGAGGTTCAGACTAGTGGCTCGGCCGAGAGCTAGACTAGGAGTGTGATGTTTTGACTTTTGTTTTGTCTACGGGTTAGTTGGGGTGAGACTCGTGAAGCCTGTGACTTTAATTGTATAACTAGTCCTCTTTTGTTGGCACGTGTGTGCTGTCTTTTGAGCATGTCCCGTGACTTGCTAGTTGAAATATGTGGGCTATTTTGAACACGCCCCGTGACTTGCTAACTACTTGTAAACTTTGATTATGTGAATATATGTTCATTATTGTTATTCTCTAATGTTTAAATGTTGATCTTGTTTTCCATTTCTTTTTTTTTTCCCCTCGAATAATGACTTTCATGTTGCCTTTAGACATTGTTAAGACTATGGAAGTCCAAGGGCGAGGTCGAGGTCGGGGCCGAGGACGGGGGGCACGGGCGTAGACCACCTCAACCCTCAGAGAGTGCACGATCTTCGGAGGTAGGACCGGAAGGGGGACCGGGCGGTGGAGGTGTAGATCAGATGGCTACGGCTATCAATAAGATGACTGATATTCTTGAGCGTCTGGCTAACAACCAAGGTCCTGGACAGCAAAACCAGCCTGTAGGCCCTGAGCAGGGAGAAGATAGAGCCCTGGAGCGTTTTCTTAAGTTCACGCCGCCTAAGTTTCTAGGTGGAGCAGACTCTGAGATAGCGGAGGGTTGGTTCGAGAGAATGGCCGACATCTTTGCCATCCTGAATTATACTGAAGAGAGACGAGTGATGTTTGCCACCTTTCAATTTGAGGGTCCAGCTAGGTCATGGTGGAATGTCATTAGAGTCAAATGGGAGAGAAAACAGACCCCATGGACTTGGGCGAATTTTAAAAGGGAATTTGATGTGAAGTTTTTGCCTCCTATAATCCAAGAGAAAAGAGAGGATGATTTCATTAGGCTGAGGCAGGGAACAATGAGTGTGGCTGACTATGAGACTCAGTTCACGAAACTCTCTAAGTTTGCACCGGAGTTAGTGGCCACGGATCGCAAAAGGATTAGACGATTCGTCCAAGGGCTTAATGTTGAAATTCAAGAGGCTCTAGCCGCGGCCCAAATTAATACATTTACTGAGGCCTTAGAAAAGGCCCAAAGGGTGGAAAGTGCTAGAATTCAAGTGAGAGCTTTTCATGCTAAGAAAAGAAATGCCCCGAGTGGGAGTGGTGTAGGGCCGGTGGATAGAAATGTGTCAGCCCCTAAAGCTGGGAGAGGTGTAGGAGGAGTACGATTAGCGGGAGCGTTTAGGGGGTCTATGGCAAGAGGAGCTACTAGTGGGCGTGGTCAGACTCGAACCACAACACAAGGAGGTTCCGTGTCTACTCCTCAGGTAGGGTGTGGATATTGTGGAAAACCAAACCACACCACAGATGATTGTTGGAGGAAAGTGGGAAAATGCTTAAGCTGTGGGAGTACCGAGCATCAAATTGCCAACTGTCCAACAGTTCAGCGTGCAGGAGGTAGTTCACAGTCGTCATCTGCTAGGTCGACCACTAAACAATCAAGTGTAGGAGACAATCGCCCGAAGGTGCCCGCCAGGGTGTATGCCATGGATCAGCACCAAGTCCCTGATCCGACGGAGGTTATCGAAGGTACGATTCTCATATTTCACCGTTTAGCAAAAGTTTTAATTGACCCCGGGGCAACCCATTCTTTTGTAAACCCTACTTTCATAAAGGGCATGGACGTCAAACCTGAAAACCTCCTGTATGACCTAGAGGTTAGTACGCCTACTGGGAATCAGAGGTTATTATCCAACGCGGTTTATAGGAAGTGTGACATTTGGATTGGTGAGCGAAAATTGTTAGTAGACCTGATGAGTCTGGAAATCAAGGGCTATGACGTTATTTTAGGGATGGATTGGTTAGCCCGTCATCATGCTCAACTTGACTGTAAAACGAAGATAGTAGAATTGTATATGCCGGGAGAGCCAACTTTAAAGCTAGATGTACGGGGTAGATTGGCATCTTCAGCTCTTATTTCCGGAATCCGAGCTAGGAAATTGTTGAATAAGGGGGCGAAAGGATTCTTAGCCTTTCTGATTAATACTCCTGGGGATAAAGTAAAGTTGGAGGACGTACCAGTGGTGAGAGAATTTGTGAGGCCCCGATTTTTCCCAAGTTTTGAAAAAATATTAAATAATGTTAATTATAGTAATTATTGTTTGCTAAAGTGTTTCTATGGTTTGTTTTACTTCTTAAAGTGTTTTGTTTTAACTATTTTGTTTTACAAGTCTAAAAACCCTAATTTGAATTTAAACCCTAGTTTGCTTTGAAAACCCTAAATTTTGACAAAACCCTAATTTGTTTGCACACTAAACTCTAAATGTACCAACCCTACTATATTTTCTCGAAACCCTAATTATATGTACAAATAAAACGTTTGTTATTTCAAGAATTTTCGGTGTGAACTTGCATGCTCACGGGAGTTGATTACGATTCCTAGGTGTTTAGTAGCCTAAGTAGGTGTAATTAAGCTTTGATAGGCTAGGGTAAATTGAGTACCTATGGACTTAATTGATAGGATAAGAAATCATTTGGGGCAAGGATGATAGACCCCTTAAATTGCTAGGTCTTCTTGGTATGATAATCTTGACCATTAGCTAACCTTTGACCAAGAGAAAGAAATATCTATTAAGTTCCATCCTTTAGCCATTTGAAGACAAGAGAGCTCGGGTGGAGAGAGACCAAGAACAAGGAAAAACCGGGAAGGAAGAAAGGAAAGAAAAGAGAGGAAAAAAAAAGAGAGAAAAAAGTGAGATTTCATCAACTTCAATCATCTAATCTTGATTTGGAGCTAGGAGGAGAAGATTGCACTTGAAAGCTTGAGGTTGCACCAAGAACACAAGCTAGAAAGGTAGTATTCCTTTGTCTTGCAAGCTGGAATTTCGACTAAGTTGATGAAGTTGTTGGATTTTGTTGTTGTTTTGACTTGATTGAGGATCATGTTTAGCTTCTTAGATGAATTTATGGGTTAGATTGTTGAATTTTCTTGTGTAAAGCTCCAGCCAAGAAGAAATCATTAGAGTTGAATTTCTGTCCATTTTTCTGTCCGAATTTGCTTGCTATTTTCAAAAATGATGAGGATAGAATTAGCCTTAGCTTAAAGCATGAAAGTTGTGAAAAATTGAGTGAGGATTCTACCTGTAAAATTTCAGATCAATCGGAGCACTGTAGCCTGAGAAATGTCCAAAATACCCCTGATGCCCTGTTTCTAGCAGAAATGGTTTTTTGCTACTGTAATGGGTCATTTTGACCAGGAAGATGAATGTTTTTGCTTTTGATGTCTCTTAAGAATTGTAGCCCTGTATGTTAGCTTTCTAACGGCTTTGGAATTTCTGGATTTGGATTTGTGAGCGCCAAGTTATGAACGTTTGAATGTAGCCTGTCAGCAATTCTGACGGGGAAAAATTCTGAAACTGTTTCGACGTTTTTGACCTAGAGAGAGTGAATCTGGGTAAAAATGGTCTTCATTAAAGTTATATCTTGTTCTCTTAGCTTCGAAACGGCACTTCGTGCACTTTAATCTGACACTCGTACCATGAGTTATGATCAAAATGGCAAAAGGTGTCAAATCTGCCTTTCACACCTTGTAGTGTGTGTTTTCCATTGTGAATCTAATGTCGTCCGTTTTGGTTCGAGCACCTATGCATGTGCTCTCTTTGCTGTTTTGAGTGATTTTAAGTATTGTTTTGGTTTGAGTTGATGGTTATATACACTGGTTGTACGTAGGGCTCGAAGGTGGTATCGAGGGTGATCAATGCACGAACGTTTGAGTTAGTTAACTTTATTCGGTGAGTGTTCCAACCTCTTTTAAGATGAAGAATTTTACTAATGTTGGCAAATGAACGTTTTGGAAACACTTTGCTTGTAACTATAATGAAGTGATGTATCACTATTTCCAAGTAAAACGTTTTTCAAGTGAAACCATTTATGAAAAGTTTGTGAATGTTCAAACCCATTTTAACTTAAGTATGTTATTACTATGCGAAAATGACTTGTGAAATGTTTTACTCGACTCATATTGGCGAAGAAAAGAGTTTGTGAGTGTTCATTGTATGAAATGTGAATTACATGCTTATGTGATTAATACTTGTTGTTACTTGATTTCATAAGTGTGAAATACTTATGTCTAGGCGAGTGTGTACCTTATCGCACTCGACCTAGCTGTTATTAACTGTTCAACTGTTTACTTTTCCATTATTTGTATATTACTTGCGCATGATGTAGGCCATGTGTACTTTACCACATTGGCTGAATAAGGCCTTTCCCCCTTCGTTATCGGCCTATTCGAACCAGAAACGGACTCGGTCGGGTAGGTTGGTACTTAGGGCACGGTATGGTATACTCGAGTATTACCTCTGGAGGGATAAGGCGATGGCCAGATGAACTAAGGGGATTGCTCAGGAGTTATAAGGTGATGTGGACCAGTAAAATAGCTCCAAGTGAGCGTTGTATCCTTTTATAATTGATTTAATGTTTATTAAGCGATCACCTAGTTGAGACAATCCAAGCAAGTCTCCTCGTGAGTAATCGATCTCCAGTCGCGGCCCGAGTATTGTTATCTCTAGTTGAAAAGTGTACTATGAGTGTGCTTGATTATTTGTCAAAGAGCTTGTGTGATGAAGTGAATTATTTCGTGAATTGTTTTGTCTTGCAAATTTCTAGTGAAAAATACTCTTCCGTGATTTCAAAGATTTGAATCTTTCAATGTTTTGTACTGATAAAATAGTGGAATTCTAAAATATTTGTTTTCTGAACCTTACATCGAGCTCTAGCTCACCCCAAAAAATATTTTATTTTCCCAGGCTCGAGATGAAGGAAAGGGAAGTGATCTTTCATAGTATGACCTGGGATTATCTCTTTGTACTATTTGTAGTTTGGATTGTTGGACCTTTGGAGTACTTGGATTCATTGGAAATGTAATTATTATTTGAAGATCTTCCATTGTAATTATTTGAAGTTTGTAATATGATTGAGGACTGTAGTGAGTCCCGGAGAAATGACGGCCCAGGGTTAGCCCTAGGGAGAAGTAAAGGGTCAGCAATTCGATGTATTTCCTGAAAAACTAACATCTCTCCCACCTGAGAGGGAAATAGCTTTTAAAATTGAGGTGACTCCGGGAACAACGCCTATTTCTAAGTCGCCTTATAGGATGGCTCCAGCTGAATTGAAAGAATTGAAGTTTCAGTTACAGGATTTGCTAGAACGGGGTTTTATTAAAGAGAGCGATTCACCTTGGGGTGCACCAGTTTTATTTGTTAAAAAGAAAGACGGGAGCCTAAGGTTGTGTATAGATTATCGAGGTTTGGACGAGATTACAATTAAGAATAAATACCCCCTACCACATATCGATGAGCTTTTCAATCAGTTACAGGAGGCAGAGGTATACTCTATGTTGGATCTCAGACAGGGTTACTATCAATTAAGGATCCGGGAGGAGAACATACCGAAGACAGCCTTTAATTCACGATACGGGCATTTTGAGTTTGCGGTAATGCCTTTTGGATTGACTAACGCACCAGCTGCATTCATGAATTTGATGCATCGAGTCTTTAATCCTTACCTAGATCAGTTTGTAGTGGTGTTTATTGATGATATTCTGGTATTTTCTAAGACTCGGGAGGATCATGAGCGACATCTAAGGATAGTATTGCAAACCCTGAGGGAACATCAGCTGTATGCGAAATTCAGTAAATGTGAATTTTGGCTAGAGCAAGTAGCATTTCTGGGTCATATATTTTCTAAAGATGGAATCACAGTAGACCCAACTAAGGTGGAAGCGGTGTCAAAATGGAAACAACCCGAGAATCCAACAGAGGTTCGGAGTTTCTTAGGTTTAGCTGGTTATTATCGTAGGCTCATTAAGGATTTCTCCAAAATAGCAGGACCTATGACTGAGTTAACCAGAAAGCATAGCAAGTTTATATGGGACACTAAGTGTGAAGGGAGTTTTCAGGAATTGAAGAGACGGTTGACTGAGGCACCGGTGTTGGCGCTGCCCAATGGAAAGGATGGGTATGTGGTGTTCACAGACCCATCGAAGGAAGGGTTAAGTTGTGTATTGATGCAAAATGAGCGGGTTATAGCCTACGTTTCGCGGAAGTTGAAATCTCATGAGCAAAATTATCCAACCCATGATATGGAATTAGCTGCCGTAGTGTTTGCATTACGTAAGTGGAGACATTACTTATATGGGGTAACATTTGAGATTTTCACTGACCATAAGAGCCTTAAATATCTATTTTCCCAGAAAGAATTGAATTTGAGACAGTGTAGATGGGTGGAATTTTTAGAAGATTATGATTGCACAATTAAATACCATCCTGGGAAAGCTAATGTAGTAGCAGACGCGTTAAGCCGAAAGGTACAAGTAGCTGGCCTAATGGTGAAAGAATGGCACACGTTAGAGGAGATTAGTGTTTGGAATCCCCATCTACAATCCAACAAAATTGTACTGGGAAACATTGTACTAAGGTCTACACTACTGGATAAGATTAAGGAGGTGCAAAAGAAAGCCCCCGAAATACAAAAGTGGTTGGAGCGAGTCCAGAAAAAGGAGATTTCAGATTTTAATATCGGAGCAGAAGGAGTTCTTAGGTATCGAAATCGAATAGTGGTACCGAAGGATGAGGAACTCAAAAGGAAAATATTGGAGGAAGCCCATCGATCTAGGTATACGGTACACCCTGGAGAAACTAAGATGTACCAAGATTTGAAAAGTCTGTACTGGTGGGAAGGCATGAAGAAGGAAATAGCCCAATTTGTTCGAACATGCCTGGTTTGTCAAAAGATTAAGGCAGAACATCAGAAGCCTTCTGGATTGTTGCAACCGTTGGAGATACCCGTATGGAAATGGGAGGATATCACCATAGATTTTGTATCGGGACTACCGAAAACGCAAAGAGGCCATGATGCGATATGGGTTATTGTGGACCGTCTGACTAAGTCCGCACATTTCCTACCCATAAGCATAAAGTACTCGATGGAGAAATTGGCCAAATTGTATATGGATGAGGTCATAAGGTTGCATGGTGTTCCTGTGAGCATAGTGTCGGACCGAGATCCGCAGTTTGTGTCGAGATTCTGGCAAAAGATGCAAGAGACGTTGGGAACTAAGTTAAATCTCAGTACTACATACCATCCTCAAACTGACGGTCAATCAGAAAGAACAATTCAAACACTTGAGGACATGTTAAGGACTTGTGTTCTGGACTTTGGGACTAGTTGGAGTCAATATCTGACCTTGATAGAATTTGCTTATAATAATAGTTTTCATTCATCCACAAAATGGCCCATACCTGAAGCCCTTTACGAGTAAGTGTCGATCACCGATTCTTGGGATGAAGTAGGGAGAAGAAAGCCCTAGATCCAACTACAATCCCTTGGATGGAAAAAGCTCGAGAAAAGGTCAAGTTAATCCGGTGAGAATTTTAACACCAAAGCAAAAAGAGTTCTGCAGACAATAGGAGAAAAGATTTGAGTTTGGGGTAGAGAGCAAGTATTTTTAGAATTATCCCTTTAAAGGCGAGTTTGATGGCTGGAAAGGAAAGAAATTACAGCCAAGATATGTGGGACCGTACACCATTCTTGAGCGGGTTGGAAAGGTAGCTTATAAGTTGGATTTACCTCCCAGCCTATCCCGTATTCATAACATGTTCCATGTGTCGTTTCTTAAGAAATATCATCCAGATCCATCTCATATACCCAACCGTGAGGATATAGAACTTGATGAAGCTCTAACCCAAGAGAAACCCAAAGCTTTGGACCGAGAACCAAGGAGTTGAGGAATAAGCAAATCCCTTTAGTGAAGGTCTTGTGGAAAAATCATGATGTCGAGGAAGCTACATGGGAAGTTGAAGAGGATATAAGGAGAAAGTATTCTGAGCTATTCGTTAATTCAGGTATGAATTTCGAGGACGAAATTCTTTTAAGGGGGGAAGGTTGTGAGGACCCATACCATTTGTATATTTCTGTTTACTTTATTATACATTGTAACGTGGATTTATTATTCTTGTTCGTCGAGGTGTTTATATGGTATGCTTTACCTCTCAAAGTGCGTCGTGTGAATTATTTTGTTTTCCAAATCAAAACCCTAAGATTGACATATAAACCCTAGTATACCCTGAAAAATTTCAATAAAACTCCTATTTGGATGTGGAAAACCCGAGTTTGGTTTTATTAAACCCTAGTTTTGAAAATGACTACCAATTTTATGTTCAACTACAAGTTTGCCACTTTGTAGATTTTACGTGTGTACATGCATGATTAGGAAGTGAGATTAGGATTTCTAGGTGATTAGTGGCCTAAGCAGGTGTGTTTAAGTTTTGATAGACTAGGTTAATTTGTGCACTTATGGACTAGTTTGATAGGAAAGAAAAATCATTTGGGCAAGGGTAGAATTACTAAGTTAGTAGGGGTAATTAGTATGACAACTTTGACTCAATTTTTACTAAGGCTAAATATCTATGAGAAGTTATCTTTTGGCTATTTCTAGAACTAGCCAATCGGCCAAACAAGAAAGAAAGGAAGAGGGGAAAAACCGTGAGAAGGGAGGAGGAAAAACTGTGAGAAAAAAAGAGAGGAAAAGAGAAAAAAAAAGAGAAAAGCCTTGGGAAAGTTTTGCTAATTCAATTATCCAACCTTTCTTTGGGAGTTGGAGCACTTGATTGTGAAGTTCAACCTTGGATTCAAGAGGT
The DNA here is from genome assembly GCA_013103745.1 of Gardenia jasminoides. NCBI lineage: Eukaryota > Viridiplantae > Streptophyta > Magnoliopsida > Gentianales > Rubiaceae > Gardenia > Gardenia jasminoides. Next base: position 43,292,999 of record CM023103.1, read on the forward strand.
ATTCTACACTTTGCAAAATGAATTTTTAGTGAAATTGCTGAATTTTAGTTAAGTTGATTAAGTTGATGAAGATGATGAATTTTACCCATGTTTTAGCTTCTTGATGATTAAAGTTAGTTGAGAAGATGATTCCATGGTTTAGTTTTCTTGTTTTGCTTGTCTTGAATCTTGGCCAAGAACTAGGGTTAGGGTTTCTTAGTTGAAGTTTTCATGTGGTAGTTTATGTTTGTGTTTGTTGGTGTTGAAGTGTTGTTGGGTGAATTGTTGTGTGGGCTCTTGAATTCCCACTAGCATGAACTTGAAGGTTGTGGTTGTGTTATGTTTTCCTTGGTCCTTGTTACTATCTTTGGTAATGAATTTATGGTGTTAATGGTTGTTAGATTGTGAGTGGTGTTGGAATTCATTGTTCGAGCAATAGCTCGAGCAATAGAGTACAATGGATGGCAATGTACGAGTTAGAACGGATTAAGCGCACTTGGTGCATATATATGTAACGTGTGTGTGTACGGGGTCATATAGGATGTGGAGAAGCTGCAAATGCATGTTTGTTGTCGCATTCAATGCTGGTTTGTATGTGTGTGGATTTAGTTGTATGTAAGGTGGTTTGGGCGCAAAATAGAAAACAGGGTGGACGGATCAACAGCTTTGGCCTCATTTTTCATGCTGATCCTTTGTGATTTGGCTTTTGGCCAAAACACAAAAGTTATAGCCCTTCATTCTAGCTTTCCAACACCTCTGGAATTTCTTGATTTGGATTTGTGAGCACCGAGTTATGACCGTTTGAATCTAGCCTGTCGGAAATTCTGATGTGAAATTTTCTGAAACTGTTTCCGCATTTTTAACCTAGAAAGGGAGAATCTGGGCAGAAGTTGTCTTCACGAAAGTTGTAGCTTGTTCTCTTAGCTTCGAAACGGAAACTCATACACTCTAATCTGATACTTGTAGCCTGAGTTATGAGTATTGGCGTCTGGTGTCAAACTGTCTTCTTTCACCTTATTGGTATGTGTGTTTCGTTTGTTCCGCTTTCATCCGTTTTGGTCTAACGCATGCTTATGCACCTTTTAGTATTTATAAGCGTATCCCGAGTTTAATTCATTGAATATTTGCATGTCACGTCATTTCACATTTGAAAATGGATTTTGCCAAACCTTTTAGTTTGGAATCGAAAAGTAATTTGTTTGCACTTTCACATCTGGAGATTCTATGGACATTGAAGATCGTGTTTAACCGCCATTGTCTTGTTTGCGCTCAAGCTTGGTGAGTGTTCAAGTGCCTGTTGTTTTAGTGCTTGAATATCTGGTTTAATGAAGTTCATTTGAAAAGCATGCTTGTTTGACTTGGTGAGCGTGTACTTTTATCAAGGCCACCCTGCTTGAATTTACTTGAGTTAAATCTGCTTAAATGCTTGTGCGTGTGCTTGTTCTTGATATGTTAGAACCAAACAGTTGTATGTATCACACTCAAGAGAGTGGGAGGTACCTCTCCTCCCGTTTTGGTCGATTCTGATTAAGTCGATAGGAGCGTAGTCTGTCGACTCATTTACAAGCTGTAGTATGTACCACGCTTCACGGGTCAAGGTGCCGCTTCATCCCGACTTGGTCTAATGATATTGCTATTTTGACGAAGGGTCTGGTGGTAGACTGAGAGTAAAGTGATTTCTACTGTGGAGATTGTGGTTGACGAGTGTCAGCGCCCCGTCTGCTGAAGACTGGACCAAGATAGGAAAGGAAATTGCGTAATGGTGGAACAAAGAAATTGTATCCTTTCTAGTGAATCTTTATATCGCCTTGTATGCTTTCCTGCTTTCTCAAGTATTGTTCTCAAAGTGTGTTATTGCTTTAACCTGCTTGTGCATGAATTATTGGCCTCACTGAGTTTTACTCACCCCATAAGCTTTGTTTTCCTTAACAGGTTCGGAAGGGGTGCACGGAAATCGAGGATCCTAGTTTTTGTGGATTTTCTTTTACTTTTGTATAAGATTGAAGTTAATGGATGTCTTGGATAGTTTGTGATATTTTGGAGTTGTTTTCAACGTAACCTTGATGTAATTTTGGAGTTTGTCTTTAAGAAAAGTTGCCGGTTTCTTTTACAATGGTTTCATGGTTGTGTATTTTAAGTCCTGGCGAGAGTTGGGCAGGCGGCCCGCTAACCCCTCTGGTTCGCCTTTGGGGAAAGTGGGGCTGTCACAGATGATATGTTATTTCCTTTCATTTCCTTTAAACATCCCTTTTTTTCCCTTCATTGTCTTCTCTGTTTGACGTATTTTCTTTGCTCTTATCATTTTTCTTTAATAAATAGAGGAGTCAATGTTGAGAAAAGAAAAGAAATATCAGTTCAGACAGATATTTTTTCACTCATTAGTGAGAGAAGACCAGATTAGGGGGAAAAAGGAAAAAAAATTAGTATCTAATTAAAGATTGAATATTTAGAAGCTAAAGATCCCTCCCATCCTTCAATTGGTTCTTGTTTTTTATGTATTTTTCTTTTGTGTCACTTTTTCAGAGTGATAATAGAGTGGATTCAAGGTTCACGGAAGGAGAAAAATATAGAGACTTTAGAAGAGATATTTGTCAGACGAAGAAGAAAGGAAATGGGGCTTCTAACTCTCTAAGGCTCCAAGCAATTGTCAAATCATTTTGATTTCTGAGTTTGGACCATATTAAGTATTCTAACTTTTGAGTTTTGAGCACATTAGTTTAAACAACAAATTAAAACAAAAGAGAGAAAATTTACGTGAGAAGAAAGCATGATTTGTTTAAACAACAACTATAAACAATAAGCCAATGTTCTCCAATTTATGCACATGACTTCCTGGTGAGGTGGATGACTATCCCCTTGAAAGTTTGTATGCTCAAAAGTCAATTAACTTCTAGGGTTTAATATGCACTTAAACTATTTAAGTAACAATAAATAACATATTTATCATATTGATTGCTTATATATTTATTTATATAAGTATGATAAAGCCCTTAGAATAAACCTAATCGATGAAATCATAAGAGTTAAGATGGTGAGGTTCATTCGATTATACATAATGTTTATTCTAAATATTTCTAGTCAAAATATTAACAAGATAGAGCATTATTAATACAGTTAGACTAGCATATACTATGCCGCTTTTATATAAGAAGTAGTAGACCTCATCTACTAGGGCGTGTGAGACACCTAAACTAATATATAAGTGCTTGATATTATGATCAAGTTTACTAAATTGATCCGCATAGAGATATCCTTTAAGTGCCAAAGGATTAGTCTTTAAGAGTAACCTTTGGTAATTGATCCTCAATTTTAGAGTTATCATGGTATCTTGATTATAGATCGTTATACTTTCTTTGTTATATAACTGCTTTCATAACAAGGAATGCTCACATCATTAGCAAATGGGTATATACTTGAAATATGAAAAGATAGTAAATAACCTAAAAGGATTTACCATCTCTTTTGGAAGAGGAGTTATCTCATGTCTGGCCACTTGTAGAAATATAACTTAGAATTATGAGCGCTAAGTAGAAGAGTTTTAGAAAGTGTTTTTAAGTACTTCTTTATTGAAGATATATTTTGGTACAAGATAAGAGCATTAATCATATAATGAAATAGGCACTACTTATTCTAAGATTAACGGGAGATAAGTGTAGTCAAGGATATTAATTACATGGTAAATGTTCACTGAAAGTTGAAGTCATCCACTTGACTTTTTCTCATTACTTGGGTGGTCATGATGCATTGTTAGATGTCAATCTTGATCTATAAGTTTGAATTATTTGATTAGTAAAATCAATGATAATTTAAAAGAAGTTTAATTTATCTAGTTTTTATTTATTAAGAATTATAACTCATATTTATTCCCAATGCATATCAGAACCTAATGGATCACAACACATTAAGAACTTCTTTAGTTGGATTAAATGAATTTCAAGTGGGGATTTGATAGATAAGTTTTATAACTTATAGTTTAATTTATGAGATAAATTAAACTTGAGAGACTTATAGTGCAAACAAATGTATGTCTTTCAAATACAAGAGTTGTCTTAGAATAAAGAAACTAAACCTCATTTGAAACTGGTTTTAAATTTCTATAAGGATTTGACAATTTATTTGTGTATAAATGCTCACTAAACTTTTGCAAATTGTCTTGTGAGATTTTTATGGAAAAATATTGAGAGAAAAATGACCAAAATTCATCCAAAAAAAATAAGAAAAAAAATCACATCTTTTATTTCTCTCTTTCGAGTGAGTTACGCATGGAGAAAATTAGGACTTTTTTTAAAAAAACTTGTGTGTGATTGTTTTGGCAATATTAGTACTAATCTAATTTAAACTAATTTGACCTTGGAGGTTCTAATTAAGGATATTCATGTGAATCATCGTTAGAGGCCTTGTGTGGCTGCATCGGTCACTTTGCCATCCTCTATCAATTCATGAAGATTTTCATGGGTTGATGTAATATTCCTAAACTGACTTTCTATTATTTGAATTTAATCAAAGGACAATCTATTGAAATGAATAAAAAATTTTAAATTTTTTGCTGTACTTGTCTCTATGATTCCTTACACCTTAGCTGGTCACAACTCACCATGTTAGCAAAACAACCAACTCCCTTCACAAGTGCATTCCTGCTTTTACTATATATATATATATATACATTAAAAACCAGTTATTATACTATATTGATGCAAAGTGGTATAATAAAGTGTAAGGCCCAAAGATAACCTAAGAGGGGGGTGAATTAGGTTGACTAAGAACTAGTCAAATATTACCCCTTTTTCAAATTTAATATAATTTTGCACACAAAAGGTTTGTCAAGCAAATAGACAATCAAGACCAATAAGTATACAAGAGATTTCAATCAATAAATTCGAAAAGAGAGTTGAGAAATAGATTGAGAGTAAGCAAACCAAACTTCTTCCAAGCTCCACTTGAGCTTTAAGAAAAATTCCTCAAGTAAAGCTTCTTCAATTTGATGAACTTCAATCCATTTTGTGTACAATGGAAGGATCACTTCCTCCTTGCCCCAAGCTACACTTAGTCAAGTCAGGAAGTTTTACACTCTAACTGAAAACCCTCACAAAGCTACACAAATGATGAACTCACTCACAATTGAAAAGCTTATCAATGAACTCACACTTCAAGACTAACAAATCTTACTCAAAAAGAGTATTTTCTAGCTAAAATCACTCTTAAGAACTTGTTATCCAAATGTACAGTAGTTATTTTGATTTTCAGACAATGATTGTATTTATAGGAGACCAAAAAGTGCCTTGAAATTGAGGTCAACGGATAGAGAATGAAAGGTCAACTAGCCGTTGAGCTATCGACGTCCGATACACTGTCGTCCGATGCTGTCCGATAGGCTGTTATGCGTTCTTTATCGGACGGCCGATGGATGATTCTACGTCCGATAGGCTTTGCCGACGCGACCGAAGCTCGAAAAATCTTCATGAAAATGATCGGACGGCCGATACATGTTTTTGCGTCCGATGGCTTGCATCCGAAAGCAACCAGAGAGCTTGAAAATTTTCTTGGATATCTTCGGACGTCCGATGTGGATGTTGTGTGTCCGAAAGAAGTGTCCGATAGATCCCCTATCTATCGGACGTCCGAGTTATAGAGAAGTTTCGAGTTTTATCGAACGTCCGATACAATGTATCGTCCGTCCGACAGTCAACAGTTTTTTCAACAGGTTTCATGCCTTGATGACCTGTGCTGTCAAGGATCTCAATGGAAAATATTAGATCAATTTCTTCAATTTTTTTGTAATTATCAAAATTCGGGATCATGATGAACATTCTCCCCCTTTTGATGATGACAAAACAATTGAATGTGATTTAAACAATATTGAATTTAAAAGCTCAAAACTCCCCCTTACTCGAATGGTTATTTAAATTTAGATGATTAATAGGCTCCCCCTTACTTGATCAATACTACTCAACATTAAACATGTCAAAAACACGAGTTCAAATCACATTTTTTCTCCCATTTTTTGTCATCATAAACGAAATTTTCAAAACAAAAATGTGCTTGCAGTATACCAAATGTGTTTGTAGTATTATACCATTTGCAACATGCCAAATCCAAAAAAGGTTATCAATATCAGCATAATTTAGTCCAAATCAACATTTAACAACAACATTCAACAGTCCAAGCAGAGTTCCATTACTGCAATCTACATCAGATTCAGTTGAATAACATCATGTCCAAATTCAATGACATGATGCAGATTCAATCAAACAACTTTCAACAATAACATCCAGCATCATTTCTTCAATATTCAACATCCCAGCAACACAATCCAAAAACATTCAATGGCATTTACGATCACAAATCAATTAATCACAGTTAAACAAGAGAGAGTATCAACATATCATAGCTCACATATATAAAAGAAAGTCACATTCATCATCATTAACTGAGAATAGTATCAACAAAAGTACTGAAGTACTGATTTCCCGAAGGAATTATAAAGGACTTAAATGAAAGCAGTAAGATAGTTTGATACACTTCCAACATTAGCAGAAGGGAACAAAAAGAGATTTGTGCATTCTAATGTGAAGTGTGGGTGCATCCTAGTGTGCCTAAAGGGTGAATGTAGATCGAGTTCCAGGGCGTCTTCTGATAAGCTTGTATGCTGTATCATCCTCTTCTTCAGTTTCTTCACCATCATCCTCTTCCTCTTCCCCTTCCACACCAACTAGTTCTTTTCCTTTTTCAGATAATGAGGGATCACGCTGTGGGGTTGGTGATTTAGTCACCTCTTGAGCCTCCAATGTAGGATCAGTTCGTGGCTCTTTGGCTTGGAAGGTGTTTTCATCCACAAGAGGAGGAAATAACAGGTTTCTTTTATCAAGAAAATCAGATTTTTGATCAGATGTCATGGTTAACATAAGACCATGTTCGAGGAGAAGAACATGACTTTTGAGCTCATTTAACAGTTCCATGACTTCAGATTGAGGAGAAATCCTAGAAACTGACTTCCTAGGATGACTCGATGGATCTGGAGTGAATCTAAGAGTTCTAGTAATACTAGGAGAAAGAAGAACATCATGTGTTTTCTTTGAACGTGACTCAGAGGCAACTTCCTTGGTGCACCAAGCACCATCAAGGAATTTTAAATTCTTTCTTTCAAAATATTGTTTTGAAAACACAGAGGTGATTGAGTCCTTAGGACACACACCGCTTATAGGGACTTTGAAATGTTCGAAGATGGGAGTTAAAAGCTTCCCATAAGATAGTTTTCTTCTTGTATCAGTGGAGAGTTTTATTAGAAACTTACACATGACAAAGCCAAAGTCTATTCTGATTTTTTCAACAAAGCAATAAAACAGATATAACTCCATTTTGTTTGCATCTGTCTGATGACCATCACTCGGAACAAGCAAATTTGAAATGATTGAAAAGGTGATCAGATTTTAGGACTCAAGTCTTCCAACTTAGCATCAACAGGGGTTTGAAAAGGGGATTGAAAATAAGCCATTAATTTTTCAGTATTGAAATGGTTCAAACTTGTTGGATTTTCCTCATAAGAAAAGAAGTTTGCAATCTTGCTTCTGCAACCAAACTCAATGGTGGTTTTTAAAATTTCATTCACAACATTAGAATCAAATACTAAATCAACTCCATTGACACGGGATTTAAACTCATCACGAGAATTACCCTTCCTAAGATTAGCAAAAAACTGATACATCATATCAGGGTAATAGATATTAGGCATAACAATAATGTGAGACCATTTCTGGAATTCAAACAACCTAAGAACAGACTCTAGATCGATTTTCCTAAACTCAGATGGGACAATGGACCTCTGAATGATGAAACCTTTTTGAAAAAATAGAGCAAACTTAGACTCAGCATCAGAATCTATGAACTTGGATAAAGGAGCAGGTTCTGTGATAACCTGAGGATTAGAAGGAGTGGTACGAGTTTGTTGATGTGTAACAGAGCCACGTCTGGTCCTCTGGTTAGTTTGTTTTCCCTTTGGAGAAGGAGTATCCTCATCCCTCAGTTGTCTCTTGCGTCCGGTAGCGGCTGAAGCACCACGAGTGCGCACCATTTTACTTGTAGTGATGCTAAGGTGTCTATGTGATATGCAGAGTGATGAACTAGTAAACTGGGTGATAATGTATCGGTTTTTCAAATCAGAAATAGGTGAAAAGAAGGTTTAGGGTTTCGGATGAAATTTGGGGATGAAAAGAGAGATGTTTTATAGGAAAGAAGAATGATGAAAGTTCGACTGCAATAGGTAAATGAAGAAGTATGAACCTTCAATTTTGAGAAATGGTGAAAATTTGGCTTGGAATTTGGAGTTTTGAATTGAGGTGGTTGGGAAGGTGCGTCCGAATTAAATGTGTTTGACTGATTGAAATGAAGTGAAATGACCTGATGCAGTGCGACTGTTCATGTGTCGGACGTCCGAACGTCGTGAAGCGTCCGACCCATGCGTCCGATAGCATTTTCTGGAAAATGACCAAGAACACTGTCGGACGTCCGTTCATCAGGGTCGGACGTCCGATAAGTTTTTACCAGAAAAGCTTAAGGTTCCTTTTCTAAAATGCCCAATTTCGAACGAAGATATACAAATTGTTCTAAGGACAGTGCTTTTGTGAAAATGTCAGCAATTTGATCATTCGAACAAACATAATTTACACAAATTTCACCTTTTTGAACAAGATCACGAATGAAATGATGCTTAATGTCTATATGTTTTGTCCTAGAATGTTGAATGGGATCTTTTGTCAAATTAATTGCACTAGTATTATCACAAAATATGGACATATTATCATATGTCAAACCAAAATCATTCAAAGTGTGTTTCATCCAAAGTAATTGTGCACAACATGCATTAACAGCAACATACTCCGCTTCGGTTGTTGACAAGAAAATAGCATTTTGTTTCTTACTAAACCAAGAGACTAAACAATTTCCAAGAAAATGACAAGAGCCACTAGTACTTTTTCTATCAATTCTACAACCGCCAAAATCAGCATCTGTATAACCACACAAAGTAAATTCATCACATTTAGAATACCAAAGACCAAAATTCATAGTTCCTTTTAAACAACGAAAAATTCGTTTAACGGCATTCAAATGAGATTCTTTTGGACAAGATTGAAAACGAGCACATAAACATACGGCAAACATAATATTCGGTCTACTTGCAATTAAATAAAGAAGGCTTCCGATCATACCTCTATATTTTTTCTCATCTACATTTGTACCTTCTTCATTCTTTTCAAGCTTGGTGGACGTACACATCGGTGTTCCCACTTGCTTTGAATCTTCCATGCCGAACCTTTTGAGAAGTTCTTTGGTGTATTTTATTTGGTTGATGAAGGTTCCTTCACTTGTTTGAAGGACTTGGAGTCCGAGGAAGAAGTTCAATTCTCCCATTAAACTCATCTCAAACTCATTTTGCATAATAGTGGAAAAATCCTTGCACAAATGCTCATTAGTAGCACCAAATATAATATCATCAACATAAATTTACACAATAAGAAGATCATTTGATTTTTTTTTTTGTAAAAAGAGCAGTGTCTACGATGCCTCTTTTAAAACCATTTTCAATTAAGAAACCACTTAAACATTCATACCAAGCCCTAGGGGCTTGTTTTAGACCATATAATGCTTTTGAAAGCTTAAATACATGGTTAGGAAATTTTTCATTTTCAAAACCGGGTGGTTGATCCACATAAACCTCTTGATCAATAAAACCATTTGGGAAAGCACTTTTAACATCCATTTGATACAACTTAAAACCTTTAAAACAAGCAAATGCAAGAAACATTCTTATAGATTCTAATCTAGCAACGGGAGCAAACGTTTCATCATAATCAATACCTTCTTCTTGAGTATACCCTTTAGCCACTAATCTAGCCTTATTTCTTACAATTTCACCTTTGTCATTTAATTTATTTCTAAACACCCATTTAGTGCCAATGATAGGATAATTTTGAGGTCTTTCAACTAAAGTCCAAACATTATTCCTTTCAAATTGATTTAACTCCTCTTGCATGGCCACAATCCAATAATCACCTTTTAAAGCATCATTGATATTTTTAGGCTCAATATGTGAAACAAATGCAAAGTTGTCCAATAAAGGTCTTGATGAGGAACGAGTTCTTACCCCTTCGGATGGATCACCAATGATTAACTCCTTAGGATGATTTTGAATGAACTTCCAAACTTTAGGAAGATCCTTTGGTGCATCATCATCCTTGTCTTCTTCATTTAGCATTCGGTTTTCTTGAACATCACCATCCTTTGAACTTTCTTCCATTTCACCATTGTTTCCTTCTTCAAGTGTAAGCTTTTCAAGATCCTTTTGAATACCTACATCATCATCTACACAAGTACTATTGGAAGAATTGCCATTAGATTCATCAAATGTAATATGAATTGCTTCCTCAATTACAAGAGTTCTTCTATTGTAAACTCTATATCCTCTTTTATTTTCACAATAACCCAAGAAAATTCCTTCATCGATTTTCTTATCAAATTTACCAAGATCTTCCTTAATATTCAAAATAAAACATTTACAGCCAAAAACTCTAAAATAGCCAATAAATGGCTTTTTATCAAACATCAACTCATAAGAGGTTTTATTCAAAATTGGTCTTAACAAGACTCTATTCATTACATAACAAGCCGTATTCACTGCCTCCGCCCAAAAATATTTTGGTAAATCATTTTCACTTATCATGGTTCTTGCGATTTCAACAAGTGTTCTATTTTTTCTTTCAACAACACCATTTTGTTGAGGGGTTTTTACAATAGAAAATTCATAAGATATTCCATTATGATCGCAAAATTCCGGAAAGCCACAAATTTTAAATTCCGAACCATTATCACTTCTAATTTTGATAATATGCAAACCAAGTAAATTTTACACTTTTGCAAATAGAGAAACAAAACTTTTAAATGCATCATCTTTATGAGCTAGAAAAACAGTCCATGTATATCTAGAATAGTCATCAACAATCACAAAACAATATCTTTTACCTCCTAAGCTAGCAATAGGTGTAGGACCAAATAAATCAAGATGTAAGAGTTCCAATGGTTTAGATGTTGAAACATTTCTTTTAGGTTTGAACGATGTTTTGGTTTGTTTGCCAAATTGACATGCGTCACAAATCTTATCCTTTTCAAACTTGACTTTAGGTAAACCTCTAACAAGTTCCTTTTTAGAAATTTCATTTATCACATCCATGTTAAAATAACAAAGTCTTCTATGCCACAACCAAGGGTCTTCATTTGAAATCTTAAGGCATTTAAAATTAAAAGAGTCAATTTTCTCAAGAACTACAACATAGATATCATTGAACCTTTTTCCTTTAAAAATGATATTAAATTTTGAGTCAAGGACTAGACATTCATGCTTTTTGAATAAAACAAACAAATCTTTATCACACAATTGGCTAACACTAAGTAAATTATATCCCAAATTATCTATTAAGAGTACATTATGCACAAAAGTTTCACCATTCTTACCAACATCACCTACACCAATTGTTTGGCTTTCATGTCATCACCAAAAGTTACTTTTCCACTTGACTTTGATTTGAGCTTGATAAATTGTGATGGATCACCGGTCATGTGCCTTGAGCATCCACTATCAATGAACCATTTTGATTCCTTCATAACTTTTTCAATTTTTACCTACACAAGAAATAGAAAGTTTGGTACCCTTTTTAATTTTTGGGTTCTTGATGGTTAGAATCATGTTTGACTAACCACATGCATTTCATTCCTTTTCTCATATTCCTTCTTACATAACAATCATGCTTCAAATGTCCTATTTGACAACAAAAATCACACATAGTAGTAGGGTCATTAGCATGAATTGGTTTAATGAACCTTACTCCACTTTTTCTATAAATTGTAAATTCATTTGCACTAAAGGTGAGTTTCCTTTCATAGGAATTAAAATGAGACTTAAATGAATTTCTTGTAGAGACATTTTGTTTCTTGTTTTGAAGGATCATATCTAGATTATCCATTCTCCTTTTCAAGTCATTTTGTCTTTCTTTAAGCAATTCACAAAGACTTGTTTTTCCTTCAAGCTCATGTTGCAATTCTATTTCAGCTCTTACTAGGCAATCATTGTCATAATTTAACTTTTTGTTATCTTGAAATAAGTTTGCATTGTCTTGCAAAAGAAAGGTAATTTTCTGTTTTAGTTCCTTATTTCTAGCATAAGATTCTTTTAAGCTTTCATGCAATTTTGCAACAAATGACTCTAGATCATCATCATCATCATCACTATCACATTGAAGATGAGAGGTTACCTCATTGTCACCAATTGCCATAAAGGCAATTTGAGCCGATTCTTCTTCTTCTTCAATTTCTCCTTCTGAGTTGCAATCGTTCCAAGTGATTTGGAAGTTGTTGAACTTTGGTTTTCTTTCATTCTTCATTTCTTTCTTCTTCTTTGTTGGACAATCCACCGCATAATGACCGGGCTGCCCACATTCGAAGCACTTATCTCCTTGTTTCTTGTTTGCATCATATCTTGCTTTGTATTTTGTATTGAATTGATTGTTGTTTTGGTTGCTTGGTCCTCCTTTTCTGAATCTTCTCTTGTTGAGTATCTTTTTGAAGCTTTTTGTGATGAGTGCAAGATCACTATCATCACAATCACCATCTTCTTCATCTTGTGAAACCAAGTCATCCTCATCTTGAGCAGCTTTTAGAGCAATGCTTCTTTTTGATCTTGCTTCCTCTTCATCTTGTACCTTACTTTTAAGTTTTAATTCATAAGATGTTAGAGAATTAATGAGAGACTCAATGAATATAGAGTTCAAGTCTTTAGCTTCCTTAATGGCAATCACTTTATTCTCCCACTCTTTAGGTAAAGCATTCAAAATTTTCCTATTCTTTTCACCAATAGTATATTCCTTTTCCAAAACCTCTAAGTCCTTAATAAGATCATTGAATCTACAATACATCTTATCAATGTTTTCATGAGGTTCCATTTTGAATGATTCATATCTAGTAACAAGAATGGATTTCTTTTGTTCTCTCACATCCTCACTACCTTCATGAATCTCTCTTAGTTTATCCCAAATTTCTTTGGCAGATTTACACCCTTTCACTCTAATGGATTCATTTGAATCAAGTGCACTATATAAAACATTCATGGCTTTTGCATTAGATGTGAGATTAGCCCTATCCTAACAATTCAACTCATCCCTTGTTTTTAATCTAGGAACATGAGTGATAGGATCATTAATAATAGCAGTGTAAGGACCCTCACTAACAATAAATCATAGATCAATGTCAATAGATTGCAAGAAAATAATCATACGTTCTTTCCAACTCACATAATTTGATCCATTAAACATTGGTGGTCTAGTGATTGATTGACATTCAAAAAAACATGGCATTGTTGGTTGTCATCTTTACTCTAAGCGGTTAAGCTTGATCCTAGAGACCAAACTCTGATACCAATTGTAAGGCCCAAAGACAACCTAAGAGGGGGGGTGAATTATGTTGACAAGAACTAGTCAAATATTGCCCATTTTTCAAATTTAATAATAATTTTGCACACAAAAGGTTTGTCAAGCAAATAGACAATCAAGACCAATAAGTATACAAGAGATTTCAATCAATAAATTTGAAAAGAGAGCTGAGAAATAGATTGAGAGTAAGCAAACCAAACTTCTTCCAAGCTCCACTTGAGCTTGAAGAAAAATTCCTCAAGTAAAGCTTCTTCAATTTGATGAACTTCAATCCACTTTGTGTACAATAGAAGGATTATTTCCTCCTTGCCCCAAACTACACTTAGTCAAGTCAGGAAGTTTTACACTCTAACTGAAAACCCTCACAAAGCTACACAAATGATGAACTCACTCACAATTGAAAAGCTTATCAATGAACTCACACTTCAAGACTAACAAATCTTACTCAAAAAGAGTATTTTCTAGCTAAAATCACTCTTAAGAACTTGTTATCCAAATGTACAATAGTTATTTTGATTTTCAGACAATGCTTGTATTTATAGGAGACCAAAAAGTGCCTTGAAATTGAGGTCAACGGATAGGAGAAGCTGAAAGGTCAACTAGCCATTGGAGTTATCGGACGTCCGATACTCTGTTGTGCGTCCGATGCTAGTATCCGATAGGCTGTTGCGTTCTTTATCGGACGGCCGATGGATGATTCTGCCTCCGATAGGCTTTGCGTCCGACAGCGACCAGTAAGCTCAGAAAATCTTCATGAAAATGATCGGACGGCCGATACATGTTTTTGCGTCCGATGGCTTGCGTCCGAAAGCAGCCAGAGAGCTTGAAAAATTTCTTGGATATTTTCGGATGTCCGATGTGGATGTTGTGTGTCCGAAAGAAGTGTCCGATACATCCCTGTCTATCAGACGTCCGAGTTGAGCGTTCGATAGAGAAGTTTTGAGTTTTATCGGACGTCCGATACAAGGTATCGTCCGTCCGACAGTCAACAGTTTCTTCAACAGGTTTCCTGCCTTGATGACCTGTGCTGTCAAAGATCTCAATGAAAAATATTAGATCAATTTCTTAAATTGTTTTGTAATTATCAAAATTCGGGATCACAATTAACATTAAGTTGTTACATAAAGTAGATTTGACTGTTTGGAATGAAATTCCTATGGCAAAGTATCGTAGAATAGGTATTCTGAATCGAATAACGCAAGATATCGTGGAAAATAAGAATAAGTTTGGAGAAAAATTCCTTCTTTTTGGGAGATACTTTTGAAAATTACTACCAGTTATGCCAAAAGGAACCAAAGAAAATGTAATAATTCTAACCTTATCAAGTCAAAACTATAGCACAAAATGAAAATATTGACTTTGACAAAAATCATGCAAGCAAATGGGATGTTAATTTTGGTGACTCTCGTTTGCAAGTCAAATTTAGAGATGAGTCAACCATCTATGTGACTTGATTTCCATCTTAGAGCAATTATTGCTAAAATACGACCGAGATTACATACTGAACAATATTCAATTCCTACACTCTTTCTGTGTCTACAACAAGATACGACTCAACTGAGCACACTACAAAAAGATAATATTTTAGTAGTATGACACTATAGACATCTTAAATGTGAGACAAATTAATAGGTTTTGAGTCGTTGAACATACATTTCTCAGTTTTGATGAAACTGAGGATGACATTAACAATTACTATTAGGAATAACTTCCAAATTCTTTGACTCCATATTGATTGCCACCACATAAGTTGGTATTGATCAAGGAAAACTCTCTAATAATGCTTGCAAAATTTAGATCCATCAAATGGTATATGTAATGGTCAAGAATTGTGTACAGTTATTTTGTAGGTAATGTTGTCCATATTGAGAATACCACTTGCTAACTAAGAAGGAGTTCATGTTCTTTTACCCCACATATCCATTTCTTCAGTTAAGAATGGAAGATATCCATTCAAATTCAAAAGGAAACAAATTCCTATATAACTATATTCTGTAATGATTATCACTAAATCATATGGATTGGACCAATCCCTATGGGTGCATTTGGTTCACGGATTGGATAAGAGGGGATTACTTATTCTCAGATTACTCATCCTGGGTTGAGTCATTCTCGGATGATTAATCTTATTATCCAGTGTTTGGTTGGCTTTTTGTTGGATATTGTGAGAACCCTAGGAAAAAAAAGAGAAAAAAAAGATTTTTAATTGATTGCACCATGAAATCATTAAGTGCGCTATTTTCCTTTAAATACTTTATTTTGTGTGCATTGCATAGTATCAATTTAGAATTGCATTTTCATGTTTCATGTAGCCAAATGCATAATATTTATGTGGTATTAAGTAGGTCACATTTTTCATTAAGGGATTAGAAGACAATTTGTATAGATTATATCCAAATTATGGCCAAGACTTCAACACTTGTCAACCATCCATCAAATCCTTGACTTAAGCTTATCTATTTAAACTCTTGTCTTCAAAAATTCAAACAAAACTCCCTCTCATTTTTCTCTCTTGGCCAAACAACATGAGCAAGAAAACCACAAAACCCTAAGCTTGGATTAGCCATTTTAGTGAGGTAAAAACAATTCCAAGTGAAACCCTAGGTTTGATTACTACTTAGTCATCAAGCTTGGTTGGAAGAATTGAAGCTTTTTGGGTGGATTTTCTCTCTCAACTCTCAAGGTAATTAGTCACTTAACTTTGCTTTAGTTATGTTTAAATTCAAAGAGGATGTTAGTTAGGTGAGATTAAAGTGTTTGTGGTTGCTTGGAAGGAAAAGTTATGGAAGGAAATTTTGTGTTTGAGAACTAGAGCTTGGGTTTTTATTTTAGGCTTCCATGTGTTTGATGAATTGTTTGATGATTTGTGATGTTTTGTTGATAGAATTAATTGATGTTTTAGCAGGTTAAACACCTTATTAAGTGATGGAAATAACCTTAAGGGGTTAATTGAAGAGTTTGCACCAAGATTGGAAATTTTACAGGAAATCAGAAATAAAAATCAGTGAAATTTCTGAACTTTTTGTTGATTGTAAAAATTGAATTAGAGCCTAATTTTTATACTGTTAGAAAGGTCTATGAACCTAGTTTTAAATACCGCTGACGGAGCTCAATTTCAATTTTTCTACATTGAGTTATGGCCGTTCTTCCGAGACTGTTCGACCAGCCTGTTTCATGCCTGACAGTTTTCTGGTGTCTCTGAGATTTGCTATTTCAACCCTGATTTAGTGTGATTTGATGTTTAACCTATTCATGAAAGTTGTAGGGCTATGTCTTAGCTTCGAAATGCCATAAATGACACCTCAATCTGATAATTGTAACCACAGTTATGACTAAATTACTGAGGCGCAGCAAACCTGACAATTGTTAGTTTCACTTCCATAAATGTTGTTCTCAGTCCTTTTGATTCTTGTGCATTCTTGCCATGTCCCGACCCACTCATTCATGATTCTAATATGTTGATAAGACTTTTATTTGATCACTCTTATAAATTGGATTGGTCATTTTGTGGTTTGTGCATCCAAGTGTGAGTTTATCAAGTAAAAAGAATAACGAGCACATGCATTAGGTTTTTCTTGTTTGGGGAGCCGAAATTAAATATTTTCGTTTCATTTGTTGTTAGACTTGGAAGGAGGAAATAGAAAAGACTTGGGTGTGAGCACTTGAAGATACTTTACTTGACTCAGTGAGTGTTCCATGCTTGTTACTTGACCAACTTGATAGTTGAATACTGAAATACTTGAACTATGTGAAGATTTGTGCTCTTGTGTCTAGTGAGCCAATTAATGTGATCAGGACGAGTGCGTACTTTATTACACTCGATCTCTTGTGTTTGGAATTTTGTACGTTGATACTTGAATTCATGTGAATTGGCCCTTGGCCATATTTGATTTGTGAGTCGCTTGGGTGACATCCCATCGACATATCTGATCTGTTTGGAGCTCAAAACCTAGTTGGTGAGTCAATCGACTCTAGTGGCACGGGTTTGGTCGAGGAAGTTGATGAGCCATTGGGTATGATATGTGAATCTGGAAAACGGTATACTCGAATATTACCTAAAATTTGATTTGTTGGGGTGTTCGGGCCAGGTAAAGGGGTGAAACGATGGACGGTACTTGGTGTTAAGTGGGGATCTACTGTTGTGGTTCTGAATTTCAAATGTTGACGGAGAGTCAACGGGATGTAATATGATCAAGCTACGGGGAAATTGGCTTTTGAAAGCCATCTGTATCCTTTAATTGAGTATATTCAATTTATTTGGTGATTTTACTTGTGATACTTGTTTATTAAGTGAATTCTAAATGTATGCGTGGCTGCATGTTTTTGGAACCTCATTGAGCTCTTAGCTCACCCTTTATTCCCTTTTGTTTTGCTTAGCAGGGGGATTTGCTTGAGTTTGGGGTTGGATTGCGCGCGAGTAGTATAAGTTCTGGTGTTACTTTTGCTTAAGGGTTGTTGTTCTAGAAAACCCTACCTGGTTCTAAGTTTATCTTTTGGTTTGTAACCTTAACCTCTGTTGAATTCTAAGTTTGAATTGTGGTTTGAATTTATGTAATTATGTCGGTTTGAAATTTGAATTTGGAGATTTAGTTTAGTAAGTACTGGACTGTTGGTTTTTTTCCCATTAGTTATTGAGTCCTGACGAGAGTTAGGCAGGCAGCCCGCTGAACCCTTTGGTTCGCCTTAGGGGGAGGTGGGGCTGTCACAGATATGATGTCTTAAAAAATAATTTTATCCTATGTTTGGTTAGAAATAGTATAAGGTGTGATTATTTATTTATAGACCAAAATACCCTTTTTACTAGACTTACAACTAAGGGTATTCGAAATAGTATAAGGTGTGTATGTGTGTATGTGTGTGATTATAAGCCGAGTTCAACCTTATTAAATGCATTCACAAGTTTCAATTTATATGTCTAACCTTTTATGAGTTAAATTTGACAAAGAATATATGATTATATAATTAATTAATAGGGCCAAAATAATATAAAAATTTACTCTCATTTTTAGTAGGGGTAAATCAATTTAGGATTTTAGAAGGGCCAAATTAGTCAAAAATGTAATTTATTAATAATAGGAGCAAATTAGTCCAAAATTATTTATTTTAATAAAATGGGTAAATTAGTTCAAAACATAATTTTTTATTAGTAAGGGCAAATTTGTCCAAAAGTTTAGTTATTTCATTAAAATTGATAAAAGAGCAAAAAGTCTAATTTTGTTAATGGCATAGGCAAATTAATCCAAAATTATGATATATCATTAATGTGGGCAAATTAGTCCAAAATTTAGTTTTTTATTAGTAAGGGCAAATTTGTTAAAAGTTTTATTAAATGATTAATAGGGATATATTAGTCCAAAATTTAGATAATATTATGCATTATTCTATTAATAGAGTAAATAAGTGTCAATTATCATCGTTTCATCTTTTACCTTATCCTGGGATAACTCATACCACCTTCCCCCATGGGATTATTTTATCCCCCATATGGGGGATTAATTTAGTTAGGTGGGATGTGTCCTCCAATACATAAAATACAATAAAACATGGGATGATACAGAATTAGTTATCCAATCCTGTGTAATCTCATGTACCAAACAGACCCTACGTTGACATTTATTTGGCACAATCCATTCTCTCATATACTCAATTGTACGTGGCTATATCAAGAAGAATATCAACATGGACCGAAAAGATTTTGGTGATGCATAATCTTCCTAAAACATGTAATGCAAATCCTAAAAGAACTAACAAAGACCAAAACTTGACCAAGCCAATAAATGGTCTAAACTATCACTACACTTTACCACAACTATTAGGGGGTGTTCAAAGTAAAAAAAAAAAAAACGTAAATCCAATCTAGATTGGATATTAGATAATGACAAAATGGACATCAGTAAGATCGATTTATATCCAATCTTAAAAATTTGGCAAAAACACTTTAGGAATGGGTATTAAATTCGAATCCCAAAATCCCAATTACTAGCTTAATTACTAAAATTTATATGTTAATAACATATTACATGTAACCACTAATGTACTATATTATATACTAATCTAGTTATGAATAGTATTATAAGTACCTTTTAGCTTATGTTGCTATAAACTTACTCTATGTTTAATTCAAAGAGAAAAATAAATATTTTTGGCTTACTTTAAAACTTTAAACATTATCAAATTGTAGATTGTTATCCACTTGAAATCCAATTACGATATCTAATTTAACAAATTAAGGTTTTTTTTTGGCAAGCCTATTTTTAATTAACTAGTTTTTTTACAACATTTTCAATAGGAACCTTCAAAAAAATTTCAAAATTTTAAAATACACATCCCAACCTATCCAAAAACACATACCTTTTTTTTTTCCCTTTATTTCCTTTGTTCTTCTTTTTCTTCTTCCTTCTCTCCCACCTCAGCCCACTATCGCCAATGGAGTGGTTCCCTCCCTCCCTTCTCTCTCTTTCTCACCCCCTCTTCCCCCCTTCTTTCCTCCTCCCTCCTTTCCCTCCTCCCTCCCTCCCTCTTCATCCTCTCCTTTCCTTTCCCTCCATCAAGCTC
Source organism: Gardenia jasminoides (assembly GCA_013103745.1). Lineage (NCBI taxonomy): Eukaryota > Viridiplantae > Streptophyta > Magnoliopsida > Gentianales > Rubiaceae > Gardenia > Gardenia jasminoides. The sequence continues at coordinate 43,313,005 of CM023103.1, forward strand.
CTTCATTGTTTCCCAACATCCTTTCTCTCCCACCCTAATCCCCTATTTGTAAAACTAGTCTCTTTTAGAGACAATTATGATCCACATGATTGATTGATGTCTTGATTAACCAATTAAGATTTTGTTAATCATTAATTGAATATCTCCAATTTAATGATAATTGATTGGTATATTCTGTTGATTGATATATCACTCAATCAAATCACCAATCAAATAGTCAAAGATATTATTTTTAGTTATGAATTACGGTATGATTTCCTTGATGGAAGGAAACCCTAGGGATGTTGATATTTGCCAGTAAGAGTCCCTAACCTAACATATAAATAGCCTGCGGTACTCCATCAAACTATGGTCTTTTGGTTAGGCATAGGTTAGAAGTTCCCTTACTCTAAATTTCTCTTCTACGTATTTTCTTCGTCTACATATTTTGACACTTTAGATAAGAAGAGCAAGAAGACAAGGAGGTCTGGTGTTGATCTCTGCGTGACAACAATGGGTCGAGATAAGAAGACACGTGGGATATATGTGGTACTTGACAACAATGATTAGAGGTAAATCTGTTTAGTTTTCCGTTGCGTGGTAAATGTACATATTTAGTTTAACATGTGGTATCAGAACCAGCTTCTAACCATATTGTTAGCCCATAACTTCATGGTTTATTGGTTATCTGATGAAAGTTACAAAGATTCGTATAATGTTACGACGAATCGAATCTAGTTAATCGTGGGAGATATAGTTCCATGGTTTCAATAATTGAGAACTAATGGCAAATCCCATGTATAAGTTTTATCATAATCCTAATGCCATTTGAATCTAGTGTGGTTCAAAACTATTACTTTTAAAGTTTATGTTATAACGAGCCATACCATATATTGATTCTTTGGTATGGTCATAACTCTCAATTTCATAGTTGAATGTTTGACATGTGACAGCCCCACTTCTCCCTTAGGGCGTACCTTAAAGTATCCGTGGACCGCCTGCCTAACTCTCGCCAGGACTCACTCACACTAAGGTCACTAACTTATCAAACTATAATACCATCATAAATCCAAACCTTGCAATATCTCACAAATACATTACTCAAACCTTACGATCCTAAAATATACAAAGTACTTTATCATACATTCAAAATCTCAAAATCCAAAAGCCCTCAAATCCATAAATTCAAGTTTCACAAACAAGATACAAAAATGAGCCCTAACTCTAATGGTTGGCGCCTTCGTATAGGTTCTCAATCCCTGTTAAGGAAAACAAATTGGAAAGAATGAGCTAAAGTCCAGTGAGTTCCAAAAGGCATGCAAAGCACATAACACATATGAGATTCTCACTCCAAATTCATATTTAGGAATAAGCAAATAAGGAAAACAATTAACAACATAATGGTAGGATATAAGTAGCCCTCAAGGGCTAAGGTCCTCGAAACTGGAGCACGTTCCTGGACTGGTGCACAAATCTCGTAGTTGACACTCCGTCAACTTTCACATACAAAACCAAGTAGACCACTACTTACTCCTTTCTCCACCAAAACCCTCGTACGGGCCCGCCCACCTCATATAAATTTATATATTTGTGTATTGCTCTTCAACAGAGACAAGGCCTTTTGCCAAGTCCAGAGCACACAACACATCACATAGCCCAACGTTGTTAAATCTCCTCGACTTGGGTCTTCCCAACGGCTCGAGTAGATAACTTACCAAGGGGATTAAGTATTCTCGAAAACAATAATTACAAAACACATCACATCACATCATATACTCAAAACAGAATTCACATCAAAACATTCTTCCAAATTTTCCACTTAAATATAGGTAAGTACGATAAAGTACACACTACCTCATTTGATGGTTTGCTAAACCAAGTTTTCATATCGAATCACATAACTGAAGACAAATCTAATCCACTTCACATAATCACATAACAAGTATGGAAACTCACCAAAATATCAAGGTGTGGATCCCAAATTTTGTTTGGTTTCAAAGCCTTCCACACTTCCTATAATCAAATAAAAGAAAGAAATAAGTTTCGCCTCACAATTAGCGAAACTAACTCAAATAACTTATTAATTTGTTTTATCAAAATTCTTCACAAAATTCCTCTAACTTTGCTCAAATGAAAAGTAGTCATTCGAGTTGAAAATCATATTAAAAGTTTCCATTTTCGAACTGAGACATCAAATAACCAAACCACTCTATGGACGTACTCCATCCAGCGACTTTTAATCTTTAAACACATTGAAATAAAGTGAGGTATTTCACCTTAAAACCACTCATTTAAGTTCAAACACAACACTACACTTTTAACCAAAGTTCTAACACATTTTTCAAACAATTTTCACCAGGTCTCAATGCACAATATTCATGAAGATTAGCTAAAGTCTTTCAAACCCACAAATTTGTCCAAAATGGCACTTTTCCCTCAAAGTTTAGTGAAATTCAATTTTTCACCGTTAAAGTTCAAGATTTTCACTCTGTTAAAGCTTATACTCATAATCAAACATAATACATATTTATTTAAACAAAATCTCATCAAGAAATATCATAAAATTTTGAAATCATACATCAAAATTTCCAAGCATGGGTTCGGCCAGCCCTCACTGTTTTCCTTCAAAATTTTCAACAACAAAATCTACTTTCTAACCATAAAATGAACTCATTTCACAAATATCAATCACCACCACAATCGGGTCCTCAAATCCGCTACCTAAAAGTCACCTCAAATCCGCTACCTAAGTTGGGAATTCAAAAGCCCAACTCAAATGCTTCATACATAAGCATTTTTAGCAAAATAAACCATAGATCCACTATATTTAACACTAATCAAGTTAGATCTAAGAGGTTTGAGTCTTATACCTTCAGATCTGTCTAGATCTAACAAGATCAAACAAGATCTTGTGAGCTCTTCTCAAGAATGATACTCCCAAGCTTAGCAACTCCAAGAAGCTCCATCCTTAGCCCTAGATCCGCTTGTTTTGCTGATGATTTCCGACAACAAGCTCAAGAACAAGAAGGAGACAAACCACACAAGCTTTCTTTCCTCTTCTTTTCTCTCTCTAACTTTTGAACCTCACTCCCTCTCTCTCTCTCTCTCATGGCTGCCAAAGGAAGGAGAAGACACAAGATCAAAGCTTCCAATGAAGTCTTAAACCTTCAAGAAATGGAAGACAAAGAAGATGAAGAAGAAAATCTCTCAAACTCTCTCTCTTTTCTCTCTCTAGATTCGGTCCTCTCTCTCTCTAAAGCTCCCAAAGATTGCAGCTGAAAATAATGAAGGGATAAGGAGCATGAATGGTGCCTTTTATAGACAAAACCCTTCGCTCTCCTTAATTTATGGAAAAGTGGTGAAATGACCACTTTTTGTCGCGTCGACGCGCGATACTCTAACTTTTACTATTTTATCTCATTCCAATACTGCCCAACCTTAATTATATTTCTGTAATATCTCTACATATGCTCAGTTTCATCTTAAAGTCACTATTCATATTTCGGAACAAAAATTAACGTTTAAACTGGCCGAAACCACACACCGGCAAATAATTCTCAAAAAATTCTCTAAATTAAAAAATAATCACTCAAAACATAAATTCACTCATATTTTAATAAATAAACATAATATAAATATTATTATGCATTTTAAAATAAAATTAGAATTTTGAGACCCTCACATCCTTCCCCCCTTAAAAGAATTTCGTCCTCGAAATTCATATCTTGGTTTACACACCACTCTGGATATTTCTTTCTTTTCTCCTCTACTTCGATATCTTCCAATTTCCATGATAATTACACTTATTTCATCAACAATGACATGAATTCAACTCTTATAATGAAGTCAACACTCAAGACTCTCCAGGTGTACATATACCCAAAGATCACCTTATTTCAATTATGTTTCCACCAAAATTTTCCTTCCATGGATTTTAACCTACAAATAGTACTTCCTCAAGGTTTGCGATACTATCTTCAAGTGTTGCTCATGCTTCCCTCTAATCTTAAATGCACCATAGTATCCTGAATAGATTTATCATAATACAGTCCGAATAAGGCTTAAATGCTGTGGCTCGTCTTATGGCATCACTATAAATTCATAATATCCATATCGGTCAATAATAATACTCTTAGCACATTTCCTTACTAATCTTCAATAGGCGATATTCTTATAAAATTTTCATCTTAAAAGAACTTCCGTTACTTATAATAAATCAATCAATTTATAATCGCACGGCAAAGGTATTCACTCTCAAATTGGTAGTATAATTCAAATCCAATAATCTGCACATGAATCTTAAATTCTCTCATAAGTCAAAGAATCAATCCCCTTACATACATTTACAATTCCACATATCTTATTAATAAATCAATCCAGAGTAACAAAGGATCATTCACCAATTAAAGTCATTTTCACCTTAACACAACAATCACAACTCCATCTTCTTTAACGTAATCGAATCCTGATGCGAAACATGATATAACAAGACTTTCACTAATTCTCGATCCACAAGAAACAAGAATTTTCACTTCCATATCTCATTCAACATTACCAATTTTACTTCTCTAAACTTCATTCTAATCTTGCAAGGCCTTTAATGCAAATCAAGGAAAAGTTTACAAATATTTTAGGACAAAAGTCTAAATATAAGAATAGAGTAAAAATGTTATTTAGAACCAAAGGAAGTGAATCGAACCAAGGAAAGTAAAGGAAAGAATGCAAAAGAGAAGGAGCAAAGTTGACAGCTTTACCACCTTTTTGGTTTATCTGGAACTTTTATTTATCAGATTGAGGGGCATTTTATGCCTTTTTGAAGCTAGGACATAGGGTCACATTTCATATGAAAACTTTGGAATTAGATTCATACATTTCTGTAGTCAAAACAGTAATCACAGAAGTGTACTATGCTGTTGTGTTAGAATTAGGTCACTGGAGCAATTTCGGGAAAATTACCATAATTCCAAGTAGGAAAGTTAGGAACTGAATGCCATCAGTGGCATTTGAAACTAGATTCATAGAGCTTCCAATGGGATAGAAGTGAAGCTCTAAGTCGTTGCCAATTGATATCAGAAAATCTAAGAAGTTGACTGAAATTGCTCCCTGATTTCAACTTCAGATACAAAATTTCCAACAAGAACTCAAGGTAGGAAATGCATAGCTTTGGTTCAAATTCAACATACAAATGAAGGTCGATGTGTTTACGAGTTCACTGAACAAAAACTTGCCCAAAATTATCAAGAAAAGTGGACATCAAAGCTGATTTACTTCCCCTGTTTTGGCCAATATAAAGCAAAATTTCCACCAATAATTTCTAATCATTTGATCAACAACTCGTCTAACTTTCTCAAGCAAATCCATAAGATCCTCTCATTAATACACCAATAAACATCTAGCCAAAATCCTTAGCAAGTATAACCATGAAAATTTGCACATGAATTACCCTAATTTAACTTGTCATCTTGAGCAATTCAAACTAATAATTTAACAAGAAAATACAAGATTCCTCCCTTAAAGTCATCTCTTTTGTCCTCAAATTCAATATCCTACCATCCATGATGAGAGTACTCAAAAGTAAAGAGTACTTACCCCAAATCTTTATACCGCGTCCTTAATCTATATACATTATTCTCCAATCTTAGAGTGGTCCAGTCCCTCGCCCTTAACCTCGGTCTCTTCTACCCTCATGGTTCTTTAAAGGGCAAATATTTTAATAAAACATCAAAATGAGATACACTATTAGAAGATCAACTCGAAAAAGAAAGCAAAGCACTTTATATACACAATTCATAATAATAGAAGTGCCAGGAGTACATCAGATGAGCATGCTTTTAACAAAAGATACATAAAGATCATAACAAATTCACAAGTACATCTAAACAAAAGTACAATACTTGAAAAGTTAGTAAGCCTGCAATTACAGGGATTGAGAACCACTCGAATGGCTTTTTCTCACAAAAGATTACATACAATCCTAACTTCATGCTCAGCTAGTCTATCAAGCCTCAGAAGCGGAAGTCTCCGTGGAAGCACTCTCCGATGGGTCAGACTCCAAATATTAGGGATCTGCTTCGGCCATAGCGGCATCCCCTCCCATATCCTCATCACTAACTACTGTATTCTTCTCAATTCGATTAGCCTCAAAAACTCCCTCAACCATAGCCTCGCACTTGGCCACTATGCCATCGGCTCGCTCTCGAGCAACCTTCATGACTCTAGCCAATCGCTCAGTAGTCGAGTGAACCTCCTCCTCAAGCTCACGAATCCAATCAGTATAAGTCCATTCTACAGTTGTGAGCCTATCTACTTCCTCTTGCAATTCCCTATTAACTCTGATCAATCATCAAGTGATAAAGTTACCTTATGCTTAACACACAATCTAATCTCACAGTCCGGCATCCTGCAAAAATGAACCCAAGGGTCCTCCACTAAGGGTTTCCTTCAAATGGTGATTTGTAACCTCATGGAGAAAAATCAATTTTGTCTCTTTTCTCTCAAGTTTTGGGACAAGAAAACGAAGCCGAGCAAGTGGAGTTTCTTTTCCCTTTTTCCTCTCAAAATTTTATACAAGAAAATGAAAGATGATAGAAGGTTTGAAAGCTTAGCTATTTATGTAGTTTAATCAAAACTTTAGCTATTAGTTTGCGGACAAATGTCAAGCTTTCATTGTTTCCCTCTAAAATGTCTTTGAAACTTTGCCAATAAGCCCTTCTTTTACATCCAAATATAGTTTTACATACTCAAATAGGCTTGACTAGGTCAATTAAACCCTAGCAAATATTCGTAAAGTAATGGAACGGAAACAAGAAGATTTGAAATTATATACATATATAAATTATTTTCCAACCACTAAGAAATAAACGTTTATTCAAAGTAGAAACTTTGAAAATACATTTCGAAAACACCTTTAACTTTCGGGGCGTTACAATCTCTACACCTTAAGGGTATGCCCTCGACACTCCAACTCATACAAATTAGGGTTATGACAAACCTCAAAAGTCAATCAAACACTAAGAGTCACTCTTATGCCTCAATCACAGCAACATCAAACTCTCGATCAAATCAATTCATATAAGAAACTCTCAAGCAATAACACTTACCAACCATCCAGCACCAGAAACACTCTAATCCTACTTTCTACAGGCCAGTATCCTAAACATTTTCGCCTAGGATACATTACAGAGATCTGAAACCTAAACTCTGATACCATCTGTGACAACCCTACTTCTCCCTAGTGCGTACACTAAGGTATCCGTGGACCGCCTGCCTAACACTCGCCAGGACTCACTCACACAAAGATCACTAACTTATCAAACTATAATACCATCATAAATCCAAACCGCGCAATATCTCACAAATACATTATTCAAACCTTACGATCCTAAAATACACAAAGTACTTTATCATACATTCAAAATCTCAAAATCCAAAAGCCCTCAAATCCATAAATTCAAGTTTCACAAACCAGATACAAAAGCGAGCCCTAACTCTTGGGTTCTCAGTTCCTGCTAAGGAAAACAAATTGGAAAGAATGAACTAAAAGCCCAGTGAGTTCCAAAAGGCATGCAAAGCACATAACACATATGAGATTCTCACTCCAAATTCATATTTAGGAATAAGCAAATAAGGAAAACAAATAACAATATAAGGATAGGATATAAGTAGCCCTCAAGGGCTAAGGTCCTCGAAACTGGAGTACGTTCCTGGACTGATGCACAAATCTCGTAGTTGACACTCCGTCAACTTTCACATGCAAAACCAAGTAGACCACTACTTACTCCTTTCTCCACCAAAATCCCCGTACGGGCCCGCCCACCTCACATAAATTTATATATTTTTGTATTGCTCTTCAACAGGGACAAGGCCTTTTGCCAAGTCCAGAGCACACAACACATCACATAGCCCAACGTTGTTAAATCTCCTCAACCTGGGTCTTCCCAATGGCTCGAGTCGATAACTTACCAAGGGGATTAAGTATTCTCGAAAATAATAATTACAAAACACATCACATCACATCATATACTCAAAACAGAATTCACATCAAAACATTCTTACAAATTTTTCACTCAAATATAGGTAAGTACAATAAAGTACACACTACCTCATTTGATGGTTTGCTAAACCAAGTTTTCATATCAAATCACATCACTGAATACAAATCTAACCCACTTCACATAATCACATAACAAGCATGGGAACTCACCAAAATATCAAGGTGCGGATCCCAAATTTTGCTTGGTTTCAAAGCCTTCCACACTTCCTATAATCAAATAAAAGGGAGAAATAAGTTTCGCCTCACAATTAGCGAAACTAACTCAAATAACTTATTCATTTGTTTTATTGAAATTCTTCACAAAATTCCTCTAACTTTGCTCAAATGAAAAGTAGTCATTCGAGTTGAAAATCATGTTAAAAGTTTCCATTTTTGAAATGAGACATCAAATAACCAAACCACTCTATCGACGTACTCTATCCAGGTGACTTTTAATCTTTAAACACATTGAAATAAAGTGAGGTATTTCACTTCAAAATCACTCATTTAAGTTCAAACTCAACACTACACTTTTAACCAAAGTTCTAACACATTTTTCAAACAATTTTCACTAGGTCTCAATTCACAATATTCATGAAAATTAGCTAAAGTCTTTCAAACCCATAAATTTGTCCAAAATGGCACTTTTCCCTCAAAGTTTAGTGAAATTCAATTTTTCACCATTAAAGTTCAAGATTTTCACTCTGTTAAAGCTTATACTCATAATCGAACATGTGACAGCCCCACTTCTCCCTAGGGCGTACCCTAAGGTATCCGTGGGCCGCCTGCCTAACTCTCGCCAAGACTCACTCACATGAATGTCTCTAAATCTCCAAACTAACATTCCAATCTCAAATCTAAACTCAACAATAATTTACAAATACCTTTACCATTCTTAGAATCTCAATTTACATATCGTACTTACATAAACATTCAATTCTCACAATACAAAAGCTCTCAATATCACAATTTAAGTTTGTCATACCAATCACAAAAGCAAACCCTTAATCTAAAGGTCAGCTCCTTCACTTGGGTTCTCAATCCCTGTTAAAGAAAACAAAATGGAAAGAGTGAGCTAATTGCCATGAGTTCCAAAACATGCAATTCACTTAGCACTCATGGAATTTCACTTCAAAATTGTAATCAAATAAACCGGATAAGTGAGCGAAAATATAATGGTAGGATACGGGTAGCCCTCAGGGGCTAAGATCCACGAAGCTTGATCACGATCCGAGTAGTTGACACTCTGTCCACTTTCACAATTAAAACCATGTAGACCTTTACTTACTCCTTACTCCTCTAAACCCCAACCGGTCCCGACTCCAAACACTTAATACTTTATATCACTTCACTTCACTTAGTTTGTGTACTCTCCAGTATTAGGAACGAGTCCTTATGCCAAGTTCAGAGTACATTTCATTTCACTTAAAGAACCCTATGGCTCGACCTTTCTCCCCTAGCCTAACCGGCTTCGAGTTGAAAGTCTTACCTATAGGTCTCAGGATATCCCGACATGTCACATACACATATAAGTCATTACACAACATTTTTACAATCAATCACTACACTACATTCTCACAATAAATCATTACGATACACTTTCACAATTATTTTCACTCAAATGAGGGTAAGTGCGATAAAGTACACACCACCCTATCGGAGGGTTCGAAAACTATGTTTCATCTCAAAATCACTTCACTAAATACAAATTGCAATCATTTTCACATAAACACATAACAAGCATGGAAACTCACCGAAATAGTAAGGTTCAGCTTCCAAATTAGGGTCAATTTCACCTCCTTCCACAACCCCTAAACAAATTTTAAAAAAAACAATAGTTGAGTTTCACTTTTCACTCATTCACTAAAATAAATCACTTTCACTTCTTAGTTTCAGCCAATAATTTTTCCAAAATTTCCCTCAAGGAAAAAAATTCATTTCACACTATAAAATGTCTTAGTCGGATCTTTTACAATCACTATATCATTACAAATGTAGCACTCCATCGATGTACTCCCAAACCCTCATTTTTTTTCAAATCCTTTTTATTACGAAATTTATGTGAGGTCTCTTACCTCAAAATCACTTTTTTCATAATTACTCAACACTTGCTCTTAGTCAAAACTTTAACACAAGTTTAGAACATTTCTAATCAAGTCTCAATATTCAAAAATTCACGGAAATTAACTAAAATATTGCAAAACCTTCGAGTCCATCAAATCAACACTTTTCATCCAAAAGTTTATGAAAAGCTTCACTTTGACATTTAAAATCCATGACTTTACTCTACTCAAACACACACTCACAAGTGATCATATCACATATATATTTAAGCAAAATCTCTTCAAGAAATATTATAAAAATTTCAGAATCCAACATTAAAATTGCCAAGAATAGGTTCGGCCATCTCACATATTTTTCCTTCAAAATTTCCATCAACCAGATCTACTCTCTAACTATAAAATGAACTAATTTCACAAATATCAATCATGTCCACAATCAGGTCCTCAAGTCCACTACCTAAAATTCACCTCAAGTCCGCTACCTAGGTTGGGATTTCAAGAGCCCAACTTCATCATTTCAAATATAATCATTGCTAGTAAAATAAATCGTAAATCTTTCCTATTTAACACTAATCAAGTTAATAGCTAAGGGTTTTGAACCTTATACCTTTAGATGTATCAAGATCTAACAAGATCTAGTGAGCTCCTCTGAGAAAGATACTTCCACGCTTAGAGACACCAAAAGTTTCGACCTTTGCCCGAGATCCTTCTACTTTGATAGTGATTTCCAACAAGAAGCTCAAGAACAAGGAGTAGCCAACCAAAGAGAAGCTTTCTTCGTCTTTCTTTTCTTTCTCTCCAATTCAGACCTCCCTCTCTCTCTCTCCCTCTCACACGGCAGCCAAGGATTGAGGAGAAACAAGCCAAAGCCCTCCAATAAAGTCTCATAGCTTCAAGAAAATTGAGGAAGACGAAGATGGAAGAAATAAGTTAAGAGCTTTCTCTCTCTTTGCTCTTCAAGGCTCTTGGACCAGCCTCTCTCTCTCCCTCTCTCTCACAACAGCCCAAGGAAGAGGATGAAGCAGCCTTTCATGGAGTCTTCAAACTTGAGGATGAAGATGAAGTAGAAGAAACCTCACAACTCTCTCTCTCTTTTCTCTCTCTATGGTCGGCTGCCCTCTCTCTCTCTAAGCCCAAGTGTGGCTGAAAATAATGAAGGAACAAGAAGCAAGAAAAGGGGCTTTAAGGAGACAAAAAGGTGTCATCTCCCTATTTTAAGGAAAAGTGGTCTTTTGACCACTTTATGTTGCGTCGAGCACGACACTCTAATTTACATTGTTTTATTTCATTCCAACACTGTCCAATCTTAAATATATATCAATAATATCACTACATACACTCGTTTTCATCTTAAAGTCACTATTCATGTTTCGGAGCAAAATTTAACGCTTAATTTGGCCGAAACCATACACCGGCAAATAATTCTCAAAAATTTTACTAAATTAGAAAATATTCACTTTAAACATAAATTCACTCATATTTCAATGAATAAACACAATATAAACAATATTTTACATTTTAAAATAAAAATTCAAATTTTAAGGCCCTCACAGAACATAATACATATTTACTTAAGCAAAATCTCATCAAGAAATATCATAAAATTTTGAAATCATACATCAAAATTTCCAAGCATGGGTTCGGCCAGCCCTCACTATTTTCCTTCAAAATTTTCAACAACAAAATCTATTTTCTAACCATAAAATGAACTCATTTCACAAATATCAATCACCACCACAATCAGGTCCTCAAATCCGCTACCTAAAAGTCAAGTCAAATCCGCTACCTAAGTTGGGAATTCAAAAGCCCAACTCAAATGCTTCATATATAAGCATTCTTAGCAAAATAAATCATAGATCCACTATATTTAACACTAATCAAGTTAGATCTAAGAGGTTTGAGTCTTATACCTTCACATCTGTCTAGATCTAACAAGATCAAACAAGATCTTGTGAGCTCTTCTCAAGAATGATACTCCCAAACTTAGCAACTCCAAGAAGCTCCATCCTTAGCCCTAGATCCGCTTGTTTTGATGATGATTTCCGACAACAAACTCAAGAACAAGAAGGAGACAAACCACACAAGCTTTCTTTCCTCTTCTTTTCTCTCTCTAACTTTCGAACCTCACTCCCTCTCTCTCTCTCTCTCACGGCTGCCAAAGGAAGGAGAAGACACAAGATCAAAGCTTCCAATGAAGTCTTGAAGCTTCAAGAAATGGAAGACAAAGAAGATGAAGAAGAAAATCTCTCAAACTCTCTCTCTTTTCTCTCTCTAGATTCGGCCCTCTCTCTCTCTAAAGCTCCCAAAGATTGCAGCTGAAAATAATGAAGGGATAAGGAGCATGAATGGTGCCTTTTATAGACAAAACCCTTGGCTCTCCTTAATTTATGGAAAAGTGGTCAAATGACCACTTTTTGTCGCGTCGACGCGCGACACTCTAACTTTTACTATTTTATCTCATTCCAACACTGTCCAACCTTAATTATGTCTCTGTAATATCTCTACATATGCTCGGTTTCATCTTAAAGTCACTATTCATATTTCGGAACAAAAATTAACGCTTAAACTGGCCGAAACCATACACCGGCAAATAATTCTCGAAAAATTCTCTAAATTAGAAAATAATCACTCAAAACATAAATTCACTCATATTTTAATGAATAAACACAATATAAACATTATTATGTATTTTAAAATAAAAATAGAATTTTAAGACCCTCACACGATAGATGTCTTAATAAATATTAAAATTCACGTAAAGAATCTTAGTGACCATATACTTTATTAAATTAGATTCATCAAGATATATATAGCTCCATGTGCCATTTAATATACTATCATTTTGTTAGTAATATTTATGGCCTTATACAACTATTGAATTTTTGAATTCTTATTAGAATTATTACTGGCATGGTTTTACTTAATAAACCACATGATTTAATATTCTAAAAATCATAATATGAGTCTGTTCTCAACCTTAGAAACACTTTGCTCGTGATCATTGATTTATTTCAATATCTAATTTCTTATATCTCTATATTCAAGTTGTTGTGATCATGTAGTGTATTTATACACTACAATTATAGTCACTTGTTTCATAGTATGATATTTGGTATCAACATTAGTTACTGACTATGTTTGAATTTCATAAAATTTCCTTTAAAAAGTATTTCCCTGTATCTCAATTGTTTGATGCATAAAATATTTTAATCACATTAAGGTTGGTGATTAAAATAAATGAAAAAGGGAAATTAAGAAGTTCTTTTGTCAACATATAAATTGTTTGACTATTTTGATGTCCTTCTTAAGTCTAGCACACTATGTATCTGAGAGTAGCGACAGCATCTCAGATATTTGGTGTATAGAAAAATTTTAATCACATATGATAAAATGATTAAAGTCAAGGACTTCTAGTTAATAAGTTGACTTGTGAATTTCTATTAGAAAGTTTTTTTTATCTGTATTTGGGAATAGCCATAGCTTCTCAAATATAGAGCGTGAAGAACTTTAATCACATAAAGTTAAGTGATTATATTAAAGGAAATTCAACGAATTTTAGTCAACATGTGTTTTTTTGACTATTCAAAAGTTACTAGATGCCATATTGAGAATTTTTCTTTTACATCATATATTTAAGACTAGCCACAGCATCTCAAATATTTGATGTAAAAAGATTTTCATCACATATAGATTTGTAATTGAAATTATGGGTTTTAAACAACATATTGAATAGTTGATATTTTTAATAAATTTTCTTATAACGTCATATACTTAAGAATAGTCATTGCATCTTAAGTATATTTAAGGGTGGCCACGGTTCCAAAACCGCCGGTTCCAGTTTAAAAATTGATGGTTCCGATTCTACTGGAAGGTGGAATTTGAACCGACCCTTATAGGGACAGTTACGATTACGATTACGGTTCTTGAACCTCTGGTTCCGGTTCAATTACGGTTTCGATTTCTTCCGGTTCCAGTTTCGATTCTTTTAGTTACATATAAATACTTGTATTATAAAATTGATTTTAAGTAAATATACCAACTAATGTTGAAAAAATTATGAATTTTATTGTACTATCATGTGGCTAGAAAAAACAAAGAATACAATTTTATGAAAAAATACCTCAATTTATATTGAGAATTTGTCATAGTGACTAGTCAAACTCAAAGTGTCATCAAATGCTAGTTTAATACTTTGATTAGTTTGCCTTTAACACTCTAATTAAATTGGATTTAGACCTAAATTATTTATTGTATCTGGATTTATTAATGAATTTGGATAATAAGTTGTTGGACTAAAACTAAGACTATTTGATATTTGGTGCTAATTATTGAAATTGAATTCTAAATTGAATCAAAAAAGCCCAACAACTTAGGATATAAATGTATTTTAGACGGTTTGAACAGGTCTTGAACCGTCGGTTCCGGTTTCAGTTCAACTTTTTTGTGAATCTGAACCTAAACCTTTAGTCACAGTTACGGTTACGGTTTTGGTTTCTCAATTCCAGTTCCAATTTAGGTTCAATAAACCGTTGGTCCGATTCCAATCCGGTTCCTGTTCAAATCTGAACCGTGGCCATCCCTAAGTATATTAGTGGTTGAGGGAATTTTTTTTTTTCTTTTCACATATTGTTGAGTGATTAAAGAAATAAAAAAAAGGCATCTAGATTAAGTTGCAATTAATTCACTAAGATAGTTATTTGGCCCCACAGAGAGGTAATTATTTTGGTGAGATTAATTGACATAAGATGGTAAATTAGACAGTGAATTAAGAAATATTTCTATACCTACAGATATGAATTATTTCTTCAATTTATTGTTTTGGATTACTAGTCTTATGATTAAGGAAGTAAATTCTATGCATGTTTTGCAACCTTTACCTACACGAAGGTTTGAATTTATTATTTGAAATAACATAAGTTTGATTCAAAATCAACGTAGACACTTCAAAGCTTCGTATGTTATGATTTTTGGTTGATAATTTATATTCATTGTTTAATTCCAATGATTTTATGGTTCTTGTTAGTGTGACCTTTAAATTCATTCTCTTTTATTTTGGGTGCAAGTATTCAATGAGCATTTCTATGAGAACAAATTGTTCTCATAATTTTGTTATATTTGCTAATATAGAGGTTGAATATGCTAATTAGGAGCAATTTAATATTTTGCTCATCCAGTCACATATTCACATAGAATAGGGTTCAAATCCTAATTATTTTATAGTTAAATCTTGAATGAAAACCATAAAAAAAATTGTTGCAAGTTTTAACTAACATCTTTAAAAGGTTTTCTTTTATGACAATTAAGTATTGAAGTGTGCTTTAACTCATTTTTGGAAAAATGAAAATTTTGCTATATCATCAATTTAAGTTCCATTAAATTGAGATTGAGTTATTTTTGTAGCATTTCGTTCTTGATTCTCTCATAAAGAATTTCTTAGCCATACGAACCTTTTATAATACACATAAAGATATATGGTGAGTTATTTCTGTAGCATTTCGTTCTTTATTCTCTCATAAAGAATTTCTTAGCCATACGAACCTCTTATAATACACATAAAGATATATGGTTAATCACTTGTTTTAACCATGTGTATTAGAGAGGATAAAGAGGTTAAGAAATAAGAGAAACATATAAGACATTTAAGTATTAAGTGTGTTTCATAAAAGTAGAAATGCAAATAAAAGTAATTTCGTTCTCATTAAGTCAAACAACAATAAAGACCAATGGTGTTTATAAGAGAATAAAATTTGATATGTTGTCTTGAGAGAATAACTCTAAAATAAATCTCAAATTGTCAAGTGTTATATATTGTGATATATTTGGTAAATTGGATAAACTTTATCAGTTCACATTTGCCAGTATAATAAATTTCTAATTACATAGAAACATATGGAAGGTGAACAAAGGAACTAAATATGTTCACATATAGATAAGTGGCGTATTATTGCTCATTTAAAGAAAAAAAATATATTTTCTCTAAAACATTATTTTCTCATTACTTTAGAATTTCTATTTTCAAATCAATTACTATTGGATATGATACTAGAATTCATTATTCAGTAGTATACTTTGAAAATAGTAAAGTTATTAATTTTAAAGTTTTTAGTGCAGTCTTTTGAATTGAACAATATACTACATTTGATCACAATAATTATATTAACAGTAAGTATATATTTATCACCTAGGGAAACTCATTAACTTTAACATAGGAGATTGAGCTATATCTCCATAAAGAATATAAAGAGTTAATAAATTATAAATTTTTTAGATTTATTAATTGTGGTAAATTAAGTAGACTGCATAAGTAAAGCAGACTACTCAATCATTATGAATGCCATAAGAGTTTCATTATAATACTAAAATCATGTAAATTATGTGACAGCCCCACCTCTCCCTAGGGCGCACCTTAAGGTATCAGTGGACCGCCTGCCTAACTCTCGTCAGGACTCACTCATTCAAACGGTCACTAATTCCTCCGTACAAATTTCAATAAGAAATCTAAACCAATCGACAACTCCCAAATTCACTACTTAACCATTATAATCCCAAGATACATAAAGTTCAATTATAGAATCATCTTACGATCTCAAAATATAATCATAGTACTTACTTGTACATTCAAAACTTACAAGACAAAACCCCAAATACAAAGTTCAAGTTTCTTAAACAAGTTTCAAAAGATTATATCCAACCCTAATGAGTGGTGCCTTCACTCGGGTTCTTAATCCCTACTAAAGAAAACAAATTTAAAAGAATGAGCTAAAACCCAGTGAGTTCCAAAAGACATGCAAATTCACATAAAACGGATGATATTGCACTTCAAATTTGCATTTGAAAACAAGCAAATGAAAAAAGCGAATAACATCATAATGGTAGGATACAGCGGCTCTCAGGAGCCAAGGTCCACGAAACTTGAATACGATCCACGTAGTTGACACTCCGTCAACTTTCATATAATCCATGTAGAACTCCACTTGTCAACCATCTCCGTCCACCGTTTCAACCCCCCAACCGAACCTGCTCGTCAAAACACACAAAGAAAAGGTAACTGTACGGACTAAGTCACAACAAAACACTTTCACAATTATTACCATTCAAATAGAAGTAAGTGCGATAAAGTACACACTACTCTATTTGATGGTTCGAAAAACCAATTTTTCATATCAAATCTGTGACGCCCCACTTCTCCTTAGGGCGAACCCTAGGGTATCTGTGGGACGCCTGCCCAACTCTCACCGGGACTCACTACAACCCATAAGTGAAAAACAATTCCACTCCAGTAAATTTACAGACACTAAACCAAAATAAAGCACAACTAGAACATTTCATTTCATAAGAACAACCAATGATACAAATCTCAAGGTACAAACCTCAAGTTAAATACATCGGGTCTCAACTTTTACAATTCCAAAACACTCAAATACAATAAAACCAAGATATACACTAAGTCTAGCCTAACTAATTTACTAACGTCTTCCACTCATTTCTTCAAGTCAACTTCTTGTTAAAGAATAACAAATGGAAAAGGGTGAGCTAACGCTCAGTGAGACCAAGAAAAGGCATGCAAGCACGTAATCAAGTAAGTAGGAAAGTCAGTAAATTTAGATATAAAAGCGTGTAAATCAATCATTCACTTGTACTATTGCAATTTTCACCAGGAGACCATATTCTCAAGGGATCACTACTCGAGGGCTAACATTAGACTAGAGTCTTGGAGTTGGGTTTGGAGAACCCTCTTCGAGTCTCTCTATCTACAGTGAATATGCGCAAGAACAGTGAGCAGTGCTCATACAGGAAAAATACACAGAAGCAGGTAAGGATACGGGGCCTCAGGAGCCAATTTCCACTGTTAAGCAGTTGAATCCATTCCATTCCAAATGTTGACTCTCTGTCAATTTAGCAAAGGTAAAGTCCGTAGAATCTCCATTTGGTACAATCTCCGACCAATAGTTCACTCTCTCGGGCCCGAAACCAAACAAGCAGGTGAAAAGGGTAAAGTTACAACGAGCAATACCGAGCAAGACCTCTGCAACAGATCAAGTTCAAAGAACAGTACCTAAGGTTCACCAAACTTCCCACCAAGCCCTTGCGGCCGGGTCCCAAGGATCCCAAGAGGTTTGGCCCCGGTTATAACTTTTAAGTCGACGAATCACTCCAATCGACATTCAGTTCAAGTCAAATCAAGTAACAAGTCATGTTCATGCGAGTCAAGTAGAGGAGGACGAGTGCGATAAAGTACACTCTCGCCTCAACAGTTCATATTCAAGCAAACATGTCAGGTAGTTCAACAATTCATGCACTTGGCACTCACCGAAGTCAAGAGTCTAAAGCAAAAGCACGCAAGATCAATCGAGTTCTCCGGGGTCTTCTCGATCACCTGAGACAAGTACGAGTATAAATTACCTAGGTATACAACCAAGGTTTAGTAGTTTTCTCACTACCCTTATTTAAAAGATAATATTTTCAAGTCATGGGAAATGATCAAGTACTTTAATTCAAATCACTAGGGTAATATTTGATAAATGTCTTTAAAATGTCTCAATTAGACTCAAGTCAAGTTCAAGATTCTCCAATTTGAGAATCAAGTAAACACTAAGTTGGCACGAAAATCAAGAAAGAGGGTCGATCATTTTCATGTCAAAGTTCCCAAGTTTTACGTCCAAGATTCAAGTATGAGTGAGCTCTAACATTTTCTAAATTCTTTTAGTCAAAAACTACTAGAAAAGGGCCACTAATGGCTCATTAAAGTCTTTAACCACCACCTCAAATGGTACAAGTAAAACAAATGGATTTTCTCAAATCTCCCTTTTTTTTTTATAACACGCTCACTTATCATTCAATTTCAATAGTTAAGCCGAGAGTGTAAGCCTAGGAGTCTAGGTTAATCAAACTTAACCTTCAAATGGAGGAAAAGAACACATTTTCATTTAAAAGTTCGACCAAAAGCATTACAAGTGTAACTAGTTCAAAGTTCGCGAGAAATGTTGCAAACCAACCCTTTAGTTAGAATAGTGAGAGAAGTCTCACGAGGGTACAAGTAAATTTAAAAGAGTGGAAAAAACCAAAGAAAAGGTTGAGAGTTGGCCATTCGAAGGTTTAAAGTTCAAAAACCCATTTTAGCTTCAGGAAAGTTTACTGAGATGAATAGTAACTGGCAACTTTAAAAATTCACAGTTTACTCTACGAAGGTCAGATGAAAGCAAACGATATACCGTTGGAAATGGGATTTTTAGTACTACAACATCTCGGAAGACACTTTTTCCAAAATAAATTTGCAAGTAGGTCAAAAAGTTGAAACAAGTCAAAAATTCGAATCCTGAAGCACCAAAACAGTGACGAAAATTAGCCAACTTTGCAAGGCCACGGTTTTCAGCACACTTGGAGGAAAAATGTGAAAGTTTTACAGCATCAAGCCCTATGTGTCTAATTTAAAATGCCACTGACGGCGACTCAATCTGGTTTTTCTACAGCAAGTTACAAGCAGTTTACCAGAACTGATTTTTGTTACTCGAAAATTGGGAGTTTCAATCTTTTTACCAATAAACCCAAACCCATTCCATAAACTATCTTTACCACACATTAGTCATTCCATTAGGAGCTTAAATCTATTAAAATTCATGCTAAAATTTTCAAAAATCAAGACAAGAAGAAGAAGGGGAAGTTCGGCCAACTCTTGGCCTTTTGCTCCCAAATTTCTTAATCAAATTTCTTAAGGTTCATCGATCATCCAATAACCACAACAAACAACAACCACAACAACAATCCAAATCCTCAAGGCAACTACCTGAAATCCACCTCAAGTCATCTACCTAAGGAGGAATTCATAGAGCCTCCATAAACAACCAAACAACAATAATAGCAACTAAAGAACTCCTAAAGCTTTAAGCATAAACTAATTAACCCAAAAGACAAGAATTTGTTGGATGATTTTACCTCTAATGGATGAACTAGAAACCCTAGGATGATGTGGTCAATAAATGCTCCAAAGCCCCTTCCTTTAACCTTTCCTAAGCTTGGTCCCCTCAAGACAAGATGATCTTCAAGGTTGGAACAAAGTTGGAGCTAGATTAAAGCAAGTATTTGGTGGTTGAAGTGAAGCTCAAAGCAAGGGGAATTTGGGGAAGGGAAGCTCGGCTGAAACAAGAGAGAAAGAGAGGGTTTTCTGTGTTTTGGTAAAGTGGAAATGTGATAGGAAGAAATGGCAAAAAGTCTAGCTTTATTATGCCAAAAGTCAACTTTGAATTTGTGGCCCAAGATACTCCAATTGGAGTTTAATCCTAATCACTCACTTCTAACCTCTCAATTAGCTTTTCTTAATCTACTAATGATCATTCTTATTCTCCAACTTACATCACTCCCAGTCCAAATGTTTGTCTCAAAAACGTGCCTATTTTCATTTTTCTTCACAATTGAGTGACAGAAAAATTAAATTGATGGTTAAACATGGTTTTTGAAGTAAAATGAGGTAATGTAAAGTGTAATTATAATTAAAATGATTTAAATGAATTATTTAGAAAAATAAATAATTAAACAATTAGGTCAGATGAAAATAAATTTTCGAGTCCTCACAAAATCACATAATTAAGTATAATTCGAATCACATTCATATAGTCAAGTAACATGCATGGAAACTCACCAAAATAGCAAGGTTCAGTCTCCAAGTTTGGCTCGATTTCAAATCCATCCACACTTCCTATAAACAAGTAAAGAAAAGGAATAAGTTTCGCTCCACTAATAGCGAAACTAAACTCAAATAAACATAGTCATTTATTTGATCAAAATTCTTCCCAAAAATTCCTCCCACTTTTCTCGAGTGTAAAAGTAGTCACTCAAGTCGAAAAACATCACACAAGATTCCATTTCCAAATCGATACATCATTTAAACAAAATGCTCCAACAATGTATTCCAAATTCGCAACTTCTCATTTTTTAGAACAAGAAAATCAAGTGAAGTCTTTTTACCTTGAAAATAACCCATTCAGGCTCAAACTCAATACTAAAACTTTAGTCAAGGTTTTAATATGTTTTTAGTTCAATTTTCACCAAATCTCAATGTACAAAATTCATAAAAATTAGATAAATCATTTCAAACCCTCAAATCTGTCCAAATAGTACATTTACCCAAAAATTAGTGAAAACTCAACTTTTCACCATTAAAACTTCAAGATTTCAACTCCATTCAAGCATATACTCATAAATGAACACAATACATTTTTATTCGGACAAAATCGAGTCAAGAAACTTCATAAAATTTCGAAATCAAGCTTCATACTTTCCAAGTAAGGTTCGGCCATCAAGCTGAGCCTTCTTCCAAAATTTTCACCAACATTTCTTTACTTTTTAATCACCAAATAAATCCATCTCATAAACAACAATCACAACCACAACCAGGTCCTCAAATCCGCTACCTAAAAGGTCACCTCAAGTCAACTACCTAAGTTGGGAATTCAAGAGCCCAACTCAAAGTTCCAAGAATATCACTTTTAGCAAAATAAACCGTGGATCTAAAAGATCTAGTGCTAATAAAGTTAAAACTAAGAGATTTATGTGTTGTACCTCAAGATCTAACTAGATCTAGCAAGATCAAGTAGGATCTAGTGTAGTTCCACTCAAGAATGATCTTCCAAGTTTGAAATCTCAAGAACCTCCAAATTTAGCCAATAACCAACTTGATCTTTGGTGTTTTCCTCCACAAATCACAAGGATCTAGAAGATGAACAACAAGATAAAGCTTTCTCCCCCCTTCCTTTCTCTCTCTCACTCTCGGACCTCTCTCCCTCTCTCTCTCTCTCTCACGGCTGCAACAAGGAGGAGAAGGAACAAGATGAAGACTCTCCAATGGTGCCTTCAAGTTTCAAGAAATGGAAGATGAAGATGAAGTTGTGGAAACTTGTTTCTCTCTTTATTTCTCTCTCTCTCTCTCAAGCTCGGCTCTTTCTCTCTCTCTTCAAGCTTCAAGGATGGCTGAAAATGAAGAGGCAAGGAAGCAAGAAACAAGGCTTTATAGAGACAACATACTTGGTTACCCTTAAATTGGGGAAAAGTGGTCAAACTTCCACTTTTTGTCACGTCGATGTGCGACGCTTCAACTTTTACTAGTTTTTTCTCGTTCTGACACTGCCCTACTATAAATATATCTCTATAATGTCTCTGTATATGCTCAGTTTCATCTTAAAGTTGATATTCACGTCACGGCTCAAAAACTAATGCTTAAACTAGCCGAAATCAAACACCGGCAATTAATTCACAAAAAATTCTCTAAATTAGAAAATAATAACTCAAAACATACATTCACTAATAGTTTAGTGAATAAACATAATTTAAATATTTTTATTTAATTTTCAATAAAACAGAATTTTGAGGCCCTCACAAATTATTTTCTATCCTTCTATGATTGATAAGAGATATTTATCTCATTGTTGGATAATTATTTATCAAACATAAAGTTCCTTTTCTTGTTTGATAAACGATCAAAATTTGATACCTGTACAAGTATTCAAATGAGAAAGGAAATTTGAAACTTAAGGATAGAAAATAAAATGAATGAACATAAAAAGAAAAAAAAGGGGAAGGGGGACTGTTCCGTTTATTTCATGAATTCCTTAATTGAGAAGAATTGCTAATGAATGAAATCAATACTTGATTGATTACATCTAAATGATGTACTATAAGGAAATAATGAGATACGTATAGATATAGCATATTGGCAATTTTTATCTTGTGAGTAAAACCTTGGAATTGAAGTATACACTTAAACAATTTCCTCCAATATTGTTTAAACACCATATTAATTATGGTATGGATGGAAATCATGTTGAATGTGCAATGTTCAATTTTATGAGGATAATTAGCCTTCACATAAAGAAGCTGAACAAAAGAAACAAGGCTATCTTGTTAACTCCAAGAAATTTAGATGCTTTTACATTTCAAAAATTATTAAAAACTGGAGATTGAATTTCTTGAAAACGTGAAGTAAGTGGAAGTGTTTTGACTTGATAATGGAGTTTGAAAATCTGACAGCCCCACTTCTCCCTAGGGCGTACCCTAGGATATCCGTGGTCCGCCAACCTAGCTTTCACCAGAATTCACTCACATACGACCACTAATATATCAAACTAAAATATCAATCTCCAATCAAACCAAATGATGTCTCACAGATACGTTGAAATAAACTTACAATCCCAAATTACATAAAATACTTAGTCATACCTCCAAATCCTCATAATACAAAACCCACAGATTCATAACTCAAGTTTATCATACCAAATACAAAAGTGAACCCTAAGTCTAACGGTTGGCGCCTTCGCTTGGGTTCTCAGTCCTACTAAGGAAAACAAATTTTAAACGATGATCTAAAAGTCCAGTGAGTTCCAAAAACATACAAAGCACATAACACATATGATATTTCACCTCAAAATTCAAATTTATAAATAAACAAATAAAGAAAGCGATTAATAACACATAGGTAGGATACGGGTAGCCCTCAGGGGCTAAAGTCCTCGAAGTTGGAGCACGTTCACGGTCTGGTGCACAAATCACCTAGTTGACACTCTATCAACTTTCACATACAACCAAGTAGACAACCACTTACTCCTTTCTCCACCAAAACCCCCGCACGGGCCCGCCCACCTCACATAATTTATATATGTGTGTATTGCTCTCTAACAAGGACAAGGACATTTGCCAAGTCCAGAACACACAACACATCACGTAGCCCAAGGTTGTTAAATCTCCTCGACCTGGGACTTCCCAACGGCTCGAGTCGATAACTTACCAAGGGGATTAAGTATTCTCGAGAATAATAATTACAGAACACATCACATCACATACCCAAAACAGAATTCACATCATATCTCAAGTCAAAAGGTTCAAAACTTACTTGAAATGTCACAATAGTACTTTTTACAAAATTTACCATTCAAATAGGAGTAAGTGCGATAAAGTACACACTACTCCATTTGATGGATCAAAATCAAATTTTCACATCAAATCATATATTCAATCATATTCCAAATCAAATCCACATAACCACGTAACATGCATGGAAACTAACCAAAGTGGCAAGGTTCGATTTCCAAATTGGGATCCGGTGCAAATCCTTCCCCACTTCTTATAATTAAGTAAAATGAAGAAATAAGTTTCGCCGCACAATTAGCGAAACTAACTCAAATAACTTATTCATTTATTTTATCAAAATTCTTTACACAATCCCTCTAACTTTGCTCGAATGAAAAATAGTCATTCGAGCCAAAACTCATCTTAAAAGATTCCATTTTCAAATCGAAATGTCAAATAATCAAACAACTCTATCGATGTACTCCATCCAAGCGACTTCTAATCTTTTAGCATACTGAAATAAAGTGAGGTATTTCACCTCAAAGTCACTCATTTAAGTTCAAACTCAACACTACACTTTTAACCAAGTTTCTAACACATTTTTCAAACAATTTTCACTAGGTCTCAATGCACAAAATTCATGAAAATTAGCTAAAGTCCTTCAAACCCACAAAATTGTCCAAAATGGTGCTTTTCCTTCAAAGTTTAGTGAAACTCAATTTTCACCATTAATGTTCAGGATTTTCACTCTATTAAAGCATATACTCATAATCGAACATAATACATATTTACTTAAGCAAAATCTCATCAAGAAATATCATAAAATTTTGAAATCACATTTTAAAATTACCAAGCATGGTTCGGCCATCACTTGTCACTTTCCTTCAATATTTTCAACTACAAAATCTACTTTCTAACCATAGAATGAACTCATTTCACATATATCAAACACAACCACAACCAGGTCTTCAAGTCCGCTACCTAAAAGTCACCTCAAGTCCGCTACCTAAGTTGGGAATTCAAGAGCCCAACTCATAATTCCAATCATAACCATTTTTATCAAAATTAACCATAGAATCTACAGATCTAACACTAAAAGGGCTAAATCTAAGAGTTTTAAGGGTTATAGCTCAAGATCTTTTCAGATCTAGCAAGATCAAGGAAGATGTAACGTGGTTCCACCCATGGATGACATTCTAAGCTCTGACACCTTGAGATCCTTCAAGTTTTCCCACAGATCTGCGTGTTTTCTCCTCAAAACTCAAGAATAAGAAGATGCCAAGCAAGGAAAAAACTTTCTTCCTTACTTTCTCTCTCCTTCTCACTCTCGGATTCCTTGCTCTTTCTCTCTCTCACACCCGGCTGCACAAGGAGGAAAAGGAACGGGATGGTAGCTTTCCAATGGCTTCAAGCTCCGTGAAATCAAAGAAGGAGATGAAGTTGAAAAAGACCTCTTTTCCCTCTTCCTTTCTTTCTCTCACATCCGGACCTCTCTCTCTCTCTCTCTCTCACTCATTCGACAACTCCAAGAAGAGGAAGAATCAAGAGCTAAGCCTTCAATGGAGTCTTCAAACTTCACAAAGTTCAGGAAGAAGAAGAAGATGAAGAAAATGAAGAAACTCTCAAGCTTTCTCTCTCTTTTCTCCCTCTACTCTCTCGGCCTCACTCTCTCTCTCTAAGCTCTCAATTTGGTTGAAAAATGAAACCACAAGAAGCAAGGGATAAGACTTTAAGGGACAAAATATGTGGCTTTCCTTGATTCATGGAAAAAGTGGTCAAATGACCACTTTTTGTCACGTCAACACGTGACACTCTAACTTTTACCGGTTTATCTCATTTCGACACTGTCCAACCTTAAATATATCTCTGTAATATCTCTACATATGCCCAGTTTCAACTTAAAGTCACTATTCACACTTCGGAACAGAAATCAGACGCTTACACTGGCCGAAATCACACACCGGCAAATAATTCTCAAAATTTTCTCAAAATTGGAAAATAATCACTCAAAACATAAATTCACTCATATTTTAATTAAAAAACACAATATAAACATTATTATGCATTTAAAATAAAATTCAAATTTTGAGGCCCTCACAGAAAAGGTAAGGATTCATATTTGACTCCTTTATATACGGGAAATTGATGGCTTTTCTCAAAATAATGATATAAATTATTTTGGATAAGCAATCAATTGAACAACACCTTGTCAAATGAACACATGAAAATAAATCCACTATCTTTGAAACAGTGAGAGGATTTATAATAAGAAATTCAAATTTTCTAGTCACTATTCTTCAAGAGTTTTAAGGATAATGTTTTCATAAGGTACAAATGGAGAAAACTCCATATTTTAGAATAGTATCATAGGAGATATATTAATTACCATAAAATCTCTTAGGATAATTATAGCACTAGTAACTCACTATTAGGGTTACATTAGACAAATGTGAAAAACTAATATCCTTACTATATCTTGTTAAATAGATATACACGTGTGTCACCATTTTTTTAAGAGAATGCAAGTTAAACTAAATTGTTGCTTCTTAATAGTATATTAATTTATTGATTCTTCATTTGATCTTAGAAGAATTTTTTCTAGTAAATTAATATATATCAAGGCTATTGAGAGTAACACTCTGAGAGTTTTCTCAACGACTCAACCATAATATTTGTGAAATCTTTTTGTTATTGGTATTCACAAAATTGAATATAAAAGGTAGTTAATCTATCTTAAGACATTCATGCAAGAATTCTTACGGAATAAAGGGATAAATATTACTTCCAATTAATAATAGTGAACAATTGTAAAATGTTCACATCATGCACTGCAATGAATATAAATTCTTCAAAAATGCTATGAAGTTATATCACAAACATCTAATGTTTGGCCTAAAGTTTGTCGATATTATATTTTGACCACTATTGATATTCGATTTCACTATACACTCTCATTATGTATGTGTGAAAGAGTAGGAGTCAATGCAAGTAAGTCGAAATAAGGTATTTAATGATTAAAAATGACATTTAAAAAGTAAAAGATAACTATTAAATATAAAGTAAGGAGTATTTTTATTGATCTAGCAACTAAAGGTTGCCGGCTAAGTTGTTAATCATTAAATAACTCATACAGAACTCAATAGTTTATCTAGTATTTTGCTGCTATTCTCAAACTATTATTGTTTACTTATGTTTACATAATTTTGTGCACATTGTTGTTCATGTACAAAATAAGGATTATTTGATCCATAAACATGGACCCTGAATAATTTATATGAAATTATTCATAAAGTTCCTTTAAAGTACTTAATTAGGAAGTGTGATATATTGTAATATATGGAAGGAAGTGTTCGTGGTAAGAATATAACCGCCATGATTCGAATATTATCACTTACTAATTAAGCAACTGTTACATAACTGTTAAATTTATTGAGTGACAATGAGGATTTATGGCCATTTTAAGTATCTAGTCACTCATGAGTTATTTGACTATAACATGTGGGTCAAGTGGGAGAATGTAAAACTAGCCTTTTTTAGAGGCAATTATGACCCACATGATTGATTAATATCTTGATTAACCAATTAAGATTTTGTCAATCATTAATTGAATATCTCCCATTTGATGGTAATTGATTGGTATATTTTGTTGATTGATATATCACTTAATCAAATAGTCAAAGATATTATTTTTAGTTATGAATTATGGTATGATTTGCTTGATGGAAGGAAACCCTAGAGATGTTGATATTTACCAGTAAGGGTCCCTAACCTAACCTATAAATAGCCTGTGATACTCCATCAAATTATGGTCTTTTGGTTTCGCATAGATTAGAAGTTTCCTAACTCTAAATTTCTCTTCTACGTATTTTCTTCTTGTACATATTTTGACACTTTAGATAAAAAGAGAAAGAAGACAACGAGCTCTGGTATTGATCTCTACTTGACAATAATGGCTCGAGATAAGAAGACACATGGGATATATGTGGTGCTTGATAACAATGATTAGAGATAAGTCTATTTAATTTTTCCCTGTGTGGTAAATTTAAGTGTACATATTTAGTTTAACACTATTTCCCCCCTTTCCTCTCTGCCTTCGATGCGTAACCAAAGTTGGTTGCTTCCTTATTCTCTTCTCTCCTCTCCTCCCATCCTCCTCCTTCCCCTTCCCCCTCCACCCAGAGGGGGAGGAAGAGGGTATAGGGTGAAGGAAAAAAAGGGAAGCAGAGGGATAGGGAGAGAGAAAAGGAGAAGAGAGGAGAAGAAAGGATGGATAGAGAAAGAGGGGAAAAGAAGGAGGAGGGGAGAGAGAGAGAGAGAGAGAGAGAGAGAGAGAGAGAGAGAGAGAGAGAGAGAAGAGTGGCTGTGGCTGCGGAGGTGCCACTTAGAGATGGTAGCAAGAAGGAGGAAGAAGAGAGTAAAGAAATGAAAAAAAAAAGAAAAAAAGAAAAAATAATAAAAAGATTTTCAATTTCTCCACAAAAGTTTCTCTATAGTAAGGTACAATAGAGTTATACAAACATCAAAAAAAATATACCATCCAAATAGACCCAAGAGTTTAAACAGTAATCAAAGGTTGAGCTTACGAAAAAAAATTTAAAAAGATCAAAAGTTTTAGCTGAATTACATGTTACTAGCCAATGAACACCCTAATGACTACAAGTCTACAGTCAAACTTGTAGATATTTATAATTCTAACTTACAACTACTCTTCAAAATTAGCTAGCAGGGACATAGATGGACACAATACTTTTTGTTTTCATATGAAAACAAACATAATGATGATGAGAAAGGTTTTTAGACATAAAAAGGAGGGTGATAATTCACAAAAGAAAAATGTGAAAAAAGAAAATGAAAATGAGATGAAACGGTAAATCTCAAATGAAAGCAAACACAATAATGATGAGGAAGTCTTCTTCTTTTTTTTTAATACAAAGGGAAATGGGTCGAACCCTTAGTACGTAACAAAATATGGGGATGCAACCCTAGAATGTCAGCAACTAATAGCTCTTTCAAACATAAAAAGGAAATGTGATGATTCACAAAAGGAAATTGCCAAAAAAGAATACGAAAATGAGACGAAATTGTGGTCTGAAACTGTAGGATGTATGATAAACTTACAATTTTGCCTTTTAAGATGTTTGAGTCAAATAATGTTGGGTATTCCGTATTAGATCGGCGTACAAGCACATTGAGGGCTTAATACATATCAAATAAAACAACGAGAACCAAGGACACGGTAAATACTAAAGCCTACTTCAGCAGTTTCTCTTTTCCATTTTTCTCTTTTTGTTGCCTTGGCCACGTACGAGCCACGTGTCCCTCTCCTACGCCTCCGTACTCTTCGCATGATTCATACTAATAAAATCCCAAATGCACCGCTCCCCCATGAAACAGCTTTAAATATTGGAGACTCATTTCGTTCTCGCATTTTGTCAAACACTTGGTCTGCACTTGAAAGTCGGATTATGAGCTCTCTGCAGATCTCCATTTATATACCCGAAATTCTTCGTCAATGAGGGGAATCGTTGCATTCCTCAAACGGCAGCGTTTCAATCTCCACGGAGCATGTATTTCGATAACCCTTTTTCTTCTTTTTTCTCCTTGCTTTTGTTATAAATTTTGTTTGCTGATGTTGTGGGATTGCTTTTGGGTTAACAATTTTGATGTGGGTTTTTGCAGCTTTACACAGTTGTTGCTCAGCTGAGAAAATTCTATGCAGGAATTTCTTGCTTAAAGACTGGAGTTTAAAGCATGATAAATATGTTTTGACAAAGTATTTACACCAGAAATTGTAAGTAAAGATGGGTTTAATTGGACAATGTCTTTCGTTTAATCCCCCTTTTTTTTGGTGAGGGCATTTTGCATCAGTTTATTATTGCTGTTTTTCCGGTGTAGTTTTTCCACTGGATATACCAGTGTGCATGGTGAAAGGCCATCTGCAGAGTATGCAAAATTGAGAAAAGAGTCACTGGAAAGTAAATTTGGGCATTTACTTGGGACTAGATCAAAAAATGTTTCTACTTTCTACCATTTTGGCCCATTTTTCGCGTTATATAGAGCAGCTATTATTTCGTATCATGTGTTGAAGCTTGCTGTCTGGCGACTGTTTGTTCATGACATGAAAAAGCGTTCAGTTAAGGTAATTTATTGTTTTTCTGACCTCTGAAACCTTTTTTCCTCATTGGGCAGTTGCTTTGTTTGTTTAAAGCTGCATGTGTGTTGTTCTGCGGATATCTACACTTAATCTTCTAAATATTGAATGAATACCATAAGCTGAAGTGCAATTTCCCTTTTGTTTGGGTTAAAGAAGAAAGAAGAGGAAAAGTGGGGAAAAGAAGTTGAGGTTGTACTCTAGAGATCTTAAGAAGTGGCAGTTGAGTGTAACCACAGAAAGGCATCCTTTATCTCTTGTATGGACTACAGTAGATGGTCAACAGTGAGGGGTAGCGTCTACAACTGTCAGCATAATATTTTGGGCTTGTTTTGTATGAGAATAAGTTCCTTTTCACTCCTTTTTCCCAGCCCCCCAAGGAAGAAAAGGACTGATTGAAGAGAGCCCAGGGCCTGAGCTATCAGCAGAGTGCAAGTAGAGTTATGTTACGCAGTTTATCACTCTTGATTTATATGACTTGTGCAAAAGACCACATTCTACAGATGTGTTTATTGCTTGGCATGGATAGATATAGTCCGAGATATTCTGAAAGAATTGGACTTTTGTTTTTCTTCCATATGCAATAAGGGGATATTTTGCTGTTTCTGGCAGCAGACAAATGTGCTGTATCATGTGAACGGTTTTACTTCTACAAACAAGTAAGGAAACAAAATAGTAATAAACTATTATTTTTATTAATTTGTGCTACCATTTGAATGGTGAACTGTGGTCTAGACTATGGGAACTAGCTCATGGATAGTAGTTGTTTCTTGCAACTAATTCTTCTAGATCATTATTGTGGGATCAGCTTATATTTGAATTCATAATATCTTGATGGAAGATGTCTAAGTGATAAAAAAACCACCCCTTCAACCCCTGGAAGAAAAGAAGAATATAAACTGGAATGTAAGTTTTGATTGTGCAGTTATTGAACTTGTAATTTTTGGAGAATGAATTTTCCATCATTCTTCTTTTGTCTTCCCAGATTTAGGATCTTTGGAAATGTCATTCAAGAACCTCCCCTCAATCTAGTGACAGTCTTTATTACTTATTAGCTGATTATGTGGCCTATGAATCCACAGTGTTATTAAACTTATTTTGACAGTGTGGAGTTATTTTGTGGAAGAGACATGCTTAAACTGTCAAGTGTGTTCCCCTGTATATTGGTGCTAAGTGACATCAAATGTATGACAGATGAATCATACTGTAATAATTTCTGATCTGGATTTTTCCTTGACGAGCCTTTAACAGTATGTCTGATTGCAGTTTCGTGAAACTCTAATCCGCTTAGGGCCCTTTTATATCAAGGCAAGTAACCATTCCTGTACAATTTCTTGAATTTTATGTTTGTGAGAAAGCTTCTTGCATGTTTACTGGCTGATGCTTGAGGCTTGTTTGAAACATGTGTGATTTCTTGATGAATATTTCCCCCGCTTTGTAACTTTTTTGGCTCATATTTTGCTTTACTCTGTTGGATTAGAACTGCTGGGTCTGTTAGAATAATTCCAAACTGTTTCTGAAGGCTTTGAACTGTCAGTGAAACTCAATCTCCTCATGCCATCCCACGCTACCGAACCAGACTAGCTCCGTTTATGGGTCCTTAACCTGAAGAGAGAGACCCCACCTTTGCAAGCAAATAGAGAGCCCCCGCCCGGTTTGAGCCGTTGCGAGCCGGAAAGCGTACCGGCTGTTTGAGTGGCGAAAGGGCCGCTTGTTTAAATTAGATTTTTTTTATAATGAATTCTAATAATATAATAGATATAATATTCTATATCTATCTTTATCATTTGAATTTCTTTGCCGTGTGAAATGAAAGAAAGACAGAGGGTTGCTCTTTATTTCCAGCTTTAAGTCCGAACTTTGAAAATATGAATCTGGCCACTTGATCGTGTGCATGCCTTTTGTTTTAGCTGCATTAATTTGTTAACTCTGCATTAATTTGTTAACTTGGCACCTTCCTTTTTCACTATGTCAGTTCGGGGAATAAATAGCTAGTTCTATTGTCTCTGCTGTTCCACCTTCCAGATAACCAGATAAGATGAATGCTATGTTAGCTTTTGAAGCTGTAGTTACCAGATGGTTAGTTAAAGTTCACATATGTCAGATAGCTGATTCACTCTGCTGTGCTTTGGAATCAAACTTAGTTTTATGTTTATTCAAAAAATGATAGTAGGAACCTTTGGAAGAAAGAAAATCTCTTGGAGGGAGGAAAAATGCTAAGCAATTTTTTTTTAGCGTTCAACTGATGAAAATGAAATAGTATGGGTAACTAGGTGCTGGAGGGAGGAAATACTTGGAGTTCAAATTCAAATAAATCCCTCTTACTAACTGGAATCAAAGAATTAGTAAACCTATTCATATTTGGTGGAGTGGGTGAATGCACTCCAAAGGGGGGGGGGGTTATATAGTTCTCAGTGTGTAAGTGACACTTCAATAGAAATATTATCAATTAGAGAACTATGCATCATCTTGAACTGGTGATGAAAAAACGTATACATCCAACTC
Organism: Gardenia jasminoides; assembly: GCA_013103745.1. Taxonomy (NCBI): domain Eukaryota; kingdom Viridiplantae; phylum Streptophyta; class Magnoliopsida; order Gentianales; family Rubiaceae; genus Gardenia; species Gardenia jasminoides. The sequence continues at coordinate 43,345,571 of CM023103.1, forward strand.
TAAATCAACATAAGTAGAGTGCCCCATAAACTTTAACTAGCTTGAAACTCCTGAATACCTCATTCATACATGACCCAGGCTTGTAGAGAGCTTGGGAGTGGCAGAGAGCCCATGGAGTTCAAAGGGGTTTCAGAGGACTTGCGGTGCAGGTAATGTGGATAAGGTTTATGTCTTCAAAACTAATGCCCATGTATCGTACGAATAGCCATGATAAAGGACTAGGGCATCGAACTTGAAACCAATTACAAATGAGTTACCATGCCAAGTTTCTTATCAATTAGTTTGAAACTCTTTAGGAAACCAATGTGGGACTATTCCTTTATGAGTACATGACAAGATCAAGTCTATTCACTTGAACCATGTCTTTCTCAAATGTTTGAAGGACTGCAGATCCTTCTTTGAACCATGACAAGATATGAATATTCTTGGTGTGCGAACTTGTCCTTTAACTACATATTCAGTGCTTGACATTGGTGGCTTAACGTGATAACTAAGTTATGCTCTTGCATTTTCCTGTATTCCTATCCCAAGGTAACTATGGAGTTTAAAGAAAGTTAGGCAGTGACTCTTGATTGCATGAAAGCACCACAATGCTGTTTTCTTCTTGATGAGTATTTTCTAATATCATTGAATGAAGGATGAAAGCTGTGCATTTTGTCTATGAAGTCTAGGTTAACTATAATGCACCATAACTTGCTATTTCAGAAAGTACTTTACTCCAGAGCCTTGTCTATTGAAAGCAGCTTTTAATTTTCACTTTGCATTTTAGGATACTTCTAAAAGCCAATTGGTTTGTGATATTTAGGGGATAGATAAGATTCCAGAGAATTTAGTTTTAGAAGTTTTCTGAATCTCCTTGAAACTTGATCTGCTTCAAAGTTTTAAGAATCAGAACACTTACAGACAGAAATACAAAGAAAGGAGAAGCAAGAGAATTCCACAATTCTCTTGTAAACTTCAACTCAAACACAAACTAATTTACTTCAATTACTTATCATTAGTACAATGATACATACATATTGGACACGACTTCAAAGCTAACTATTCATCAACACTAAGCCAACTTAGTAGCTAAGAAAACTGGAAAATTAAGAAAGGTAAAAGCTGATCATTGTAAGAAATCAAGATGGCTTTGGCTACCTTAACAGGCAGCTTTTGATTTTGATTTAACACTTGAATTTTTACAGCTGCTTCTTGATATCTGAAAACGCATTAAAAACACTCAGCTCCAGCCTTTTCAGCGACTGCATAACTCACAGAATATCCTTGACATCCTAAAATCACTAAAACACCACTGGAAAAAAAAAAAGTTATCATGGACAAGTTCCTTTCAGCCAAAAGCTTCCCTATAATGAGATATGCTAAATGTCTGGAGGGGTTGTACCTTTGCTATAAACATGATAGGTGCTGCATTAGTAGGAAAATAAATAAGTGATGCAGTACCAAACAGGCATGGTGGGCTGGTGTTACATTGTTTTTGTTTGGACGGGATTGTCAAGAATTTTTTGGTGAACAAGAGATTTGTTTTGAACAATGAAAGACAATGCTAAATTTGGTTTAGCGGATAACAAAGAAGAGAATATTTAGGAGTGCCAAATAAAATTTTGTGAAATGACTAGTTAAAGTGAGGTTGGCTTGACCTTAAGCTTATGAGGCTAAACAAAGTATGAGCTTTATATTAAAACATAACAATGGCACAAAAGATGTGAAGACTCGATGAACTTGGAGACAAGCAATTCTAGGTACAAAGAAAGCTCAAGGGAATCTGTGTTTTAGCCTTAAACTGGAATTTAAATATACTTGAAACAAAAGTGTCCATAGATGCACAGGTATATCCCATCTCCAATTTACTTCTGAATAATGCGATTTCAGTAAAACTAATGTAGGAAAAGTAAGATAAATCATTTCATCTGACTTGTTTCAGTGGTTGTATTTACTTTCATCGTTAAATCCTTATTATTTATGTTGTCCCAATATAGCTAACGTGATTTTAATATATCTACAGCTTGGACAAGCTTTGAGCACAAGACCTGATATATTACCAACAGTGTACTGCCAAGAACTTGCAAAACTGCAGGTATGCTGTCATGGCTTTTTCTGATTAGTACGTCTGACAAATTCTGGTATATGTTTATGCGGGTACTTTGATTGTGAATGCATCCCTTGCAGCTTGTGCCATGCATATGTAAATAGGGATTGTAGTATTTTTGTGTTATTTCCAATTTTACTAAGAAATTGTATATTTTGTTTGCCAGGATCAAATTCCACCATTTCCAACTAATGTTGCCATAAGATCCATCGAATCTCAGTTGGGAGTTCCTATCTCACAAGTATTTGCTGACATTAGTAAGGAGCCTATAGCAGCAGCATCATTGGGACAAGTGTATAAAGGTTATAAAATTTTAACACTCTTTGAGATCTTTGCTTATTTCTGACATTTTATTCTTCTGTTTTTCCTTTTGGGTAAGTATGTGATACTTTACTTGGATATCAGAGTTCATGGTGAATGTTGCATGCTCTGAATGCATGGACCTTTTCCCCATCTTTTTTGTTTTCCTTTTTAGTTTGTGGACATCTATTCGCATTTGCTTATAAATGGTATTTTCCGTTGAGGTTTAGCTGGACTTTATGATTAAATAGGCAGTTACATGATTGTCCATTACGAGCAAGTTACAAATAAGGAACTTTGTCTGCTTTCTTTCCCCCTCTTCTCTCCCCCTCTCTGTCTCCCTTCTGCTTGCTAGCATTTAAAAATATGTTTTGTAAAACTATTTTGTTTTGTAATGTGTGGTATTTATGGTTGGAGGTTGCTGCAGGTCAATGATTTATCAGTCGCTTTTCATTAAAAATTAAATGGTCCTATCACTGTTTTGATATTTTTTTCTTTGATCTGCTTCTTGTTGTGCAAATATTTGGTTTGGTGTTTTCGTATGTCATATAGGTTGCTTTTAGTTTCGGCTACTGAGTAGCCATGTTAAGTAGGTACCTTTGTACTTTTTCACTTGGAGCTAGTTAGAAAAATATAAAGGGGGCACGAAAAGGAGGAAATCAGGTTTTCTCTTTCACTCATAAGTTAAATGTTCTGTTATTGTTCAAGTTTTGCAGCTCATCTGTATTCTGGAGAGCTTGTAGCTGTCAAAGTTCAAAGGCCTGGTATGACGCATCAGTTGACACTTGATGCCTTATTGTTTCACATGATTGGAGGCCAATTAAAGCGGTTTGCCAAAGCTCGCAAGGATCTTTTGGTGGCAGTGAATGAGATGGTGAGTCTGCAAAATGTTTATGTTTTTTTATGACAAGTTGGTGGTTGATGATATTTAGTTTTAACTCTTAAAATCATATTTGTGGTCTGAAATGTTTATTTGGTGAACATGTTGTACGATGAAGAGTGTTGGGATCATTTTCTTTTTTTAGGCCTTTTTATAGGCAAGGATGACACTTGGAATTGGCTTTTTTTAAGCAGTACATTTTATGTTGAGATGGTTCTCTAGGCAGCTTTTGTGCATTTTTTTAATTGCATTATCCCAGATGGTCATTAAAAGCTGAAATATTAAATACAAACCCGATGAAACTTCTTTGGCATATAGATCCTGCGTAAGGTCCTTTTAATGGGTGCTATTAGTCAGTCAGTTGTCTAATATTATATACTTGATCTGGTTACACTCTTGCTCTTACCTTCTTTGATGACCCATACTCCCTGAAGAAATGTTCTAGGAAGAAACAGGAAAAAAACAAGGTGCTTATTAGAAGAAAACCATTGCGATAATATATATTCAGTGAACCTTCCAATTCATCTTGGTTTGAGAGTTTGATGTACCATGCAGAAGGGTAGAAGCTCTGCATCTGCATGATTTTTTCTAATTTTTCTTTTTTGATGAATTTACATGATGTTTCTTTGACACTGCTAGCAGTTACTGGCTTCCCTGTTTATGGCACATATCTTTAATTCCTTTATGTATGCATGTTTCTTTTTCCAATATCCTTAGGTTTTGCTTGAATGGATAGGTGAGGCATATGTTTGAGGAAATTGACTACATTCTGGAGGGTCAAAATGCTGAGCGCTTCTCTCTATGCTGACAACTATAGTAAGTGCTTTCAAATTATGATGATTGTACCTTAAATTGCTTATCCTATCACCAAAAAACTATATTAGATTTATTCTGGATGATTTAGCATTTAGTGCATGTTTAGTTGCAGATTAGTTTCCTGTCCTGGGGCATCTTACTTTTACCAGTCCTTTGATCTCAATTCGTTTTTCATGATTTGGACCATGTATTGTTTTCCTGGTTAAACTTCCATTTGGTTTTGGAAATATGTTTGCCTGTTGAACCTATATTCTGCATGTGGACTGCATCATGGCTGCTTTTGTACCTTGGAATTTTAGAGGAAGCTAATCCTGCAGTGCTTGTAATGTGGTTGACAATTCTGAGTAGTATTAACAGTGCAGTATAGTCTGATTAATCTCTTCCTCTTTGAACATGATGTAATTATTGTCCTTCATAGCCTAAAATACAGACATGTCAAGCAACAGGAGCCGCTTGGAACCAATAGTGCATCTTCCATCTTGACCATTGCTAGCATGGTAGATTGTAGTTCTTTGGGTCTTAACAATACAGACTACTCACAAGATTTCCTTTCCGTTGATCTATTTCTTTCAGACTGAACCACACAATATGATAATAGGAGACAACTTTTGTTCCCCAATTCTACCATCAGTCTTGCACTTGTTGTAAATATCTTGATCATATTTGTAGCTTAACTGCTACTCTTCCTCCATGAAGGGTGGCCAACTGAGGAATTTTTAATATCCTTGTACATATTTGTATTGACTTCCCTCTATGTGTGGATGCCCGTACGTCTGGCTTTATGTATGCCTTTCAACTGATTTTCCTAGTCCACAGTTCGACTTTTCTGACATTCATGTTTCTCTTTTAATTCAATTTCAGATGATGAAACTAGTTCAAAAGGCTCAGCTGGTACTACTATTCGGCATCAGAAAGCTAGCCATATTAAGGTTCCAAAAATATACTGGAGGTATACTCGTAAGGCAGTGCTAACTATGGAATGGATTGATGGCATTAAACTCACCAATGAAGATCGCCTGAGGAAGGCCTGCCTTAACAGAAAAGATCTAATTGACCGGGTATCATTTGAGACAAAAGAACCTAGTGATTTTATTCAGCTTCCTCTGCTTCCATAATGTGAAATCATTCTTGGCTCTTACATTTTGCATTATGTCCTTTTCACGTTTTTATGAAATGATTTATATAGTTTGCTATTTCATTTTATCATTTTCTTCTTTTTTGCTTTATCAGGGATTGTACTGCTCTTTGAGGCAGTTGTTGGAGGTAGGTTTTTTCCATGCGGATCCTCATCCAGGAAACCTTGTTGCCATGGAGGACGAATCTCTTGCTTACTTTGACTTTGGGATGATGGGGGATATTCCACGCCACCATCGAGTTGGACTAATTAGGGGTGGTGAGTACTGTCTAATGGTTTGAATTACTAAGCATTCTATGCATTTGCTTGAATGCATGGCATGAAGCTAATTTTTCTTTCAGTCTCTCTTTGCTTAAATCTGATTAGTAATTTCAATATCAGTTGAAGTTACATAGACTATTTCAACTATTAGTCTAAACTTTTTGCTGTTTTTTGGGAATTGATGTTTTCTTGCAACCCTAAAGATACATATCTTTTAGCTTTGAAAGGCAGTATGGTTGCTTGGCCATCTAAATTTGTCAGACTTGAATGCCACAATTGTGATGACATGACCGAAAAGATATAAAATATGTACGAAGTCTGCCTTCAAAGCCTTGAAATGAGTAATATACCTCTTAGCAAATCACTTAAGGCACAATACCCAGCCTTTAGTTAAACTCTTTAAAACGACTTTTAGTCTCGATTTGTAGCTTTGGGTGTTAATCAAAATTGAGGGCTAGAACTGGTGAATGTGGTGGTTGACAGCATCTTTTGGCAGATGAACAGTACCTGGATCTGCAGCTAACAGCGTTCTTGCAGGTTCTGGTGTTGTAGGCTAAAGCAGATGAGCAGGCAGGTTAAAGGAAAAAGGAGAGGAATGGAAAATTTTATCTACTCTCTTGTGACAAAGGGGAAAATGAATAGGAAAGACCAGAGTTAGACCTGTCCTTTAACTAAATAGGCATAGGATAATGCATCATGGAGGAGTTTCTCACATTGTTAAAATATAAGATTTGTTAAGGAAAAGTTCTGTACTTTGTTAAGGTCATATTGGTCATGAAAAGTGTTTGATACTATCCAATCATTGCTTGGGAGGCTTGTGATATTTCAGAAGCGGGAGAGCATTTTCCACAAGAAGAGAAACCTCAAGAGAGTTGTATTCTGCATATTTTTTGATGCTTTATTAACCTCAGGCCTTTTGTGCTATTGAAGTTCTCCTTCATGTGTAGTTTTAGGCTATCTGGATGTCTATTTTCCTTGCAAGCTGTGAATCTAAATTTATTTTCTTGTCAGGCTGAATTTTGTTGCTCAATTTGCATATATTCTGGGCCTACAATGTACTCTGAGGAGTGAGCATAGGGATACCACCAATCTTCCAGATATTAGTGATCCCTTTTTCTTTGTCCTGACATTTGTCCCTTGGACTATAATTAATAAGGGTTAATCACGTTTGCCAACCCTGTGTTTACTGAAATTACCATTGCACCGAGTTTTACAAGGAAATTTAAAAAAAAAAAAAAAAAAGCCTTGGACTTTTGGTCGGAAAAGCACAATCCTTGCTGATTGAAAGATAACTTCTTGAATCTGGAATACATGCAAAATCACTATAATTCCAGAGTTGCTCTATTCGAATTCTATTGAGGACACAGACCTTGGCCTGGCCCCGTTCTTTCTTCTTTTGCAGCCACCTATGCCATCCTTCCCTCAAGCACCTCAAATCACTGACACTGCCAAAAGCATTACAGCAGCACACTCAAACAGTATGGATGCAGAGATGGAAAGAGATGACAGAAACAATTTGTCTCATGAAACAACAGATGCAATTCCAGGCTAACTGCACTAATACCAAAACACATCAAACCAATAATAATGGCACTTAATTTAACATGTTTGTGCACAGCGTGGTACAATGTCTCACTTGGAAATATTTGCACACACGAATAACTGTCTACATATCTGGCATAACATGGTGCAGATTGCTGCTGCAAGAAGAAAGTTTTATTGGAAGGTTATGGTTAGGGATGTTGACTGTGAATAGAGAGAAGTGGGTCTTTGATGTATGTTGTCATTTATGCAAGGACAGTTTGATCCCATCTTGCAGTTTTTGGGGAGTGCTCTACCTAATTTGGGGGGCTTTATTATTTGGGGATTGGCTGGGCTATACAGGGGGCTTGTATGTGGTGCGTTTTATGATTTCCAATTATCATGTTTTCAATGCTTTTAGTCTGTCTTTCTTTCTTTTTTTTTTTTTTGGGCTGACTTTTTCTCTAAGTGACTATGCATATCTATATCTGAAAATGAGGTTTGTGTCATTCAGCTTGTGCACTTTGTTAATCGTGACTCCCTGGGTTTGGCAAGTGACTTTCTTTCTCTGGGCTTCATTCCTGAAGGGGTTGATATCCATTCTGTCTCAGATGCCTTAAAGCATCCTTTGCTGATGGTAGCCGACAATCCCAAGATTTCCAGGTAATTAATGAAGCTTTTCTAGGTCTCTTTGTGGCCCACTGTACCTGTCTGTTGGTGTAGAGTATAATTTAGGTGTTTCACTAGTTAATTTGGAGATTATGTGTAATGCCTCCCTAACAAGTTAGGTTTGATAAATGAGATGTCAACTTTCTCCCTCAGATTGTCATCAGGGACATAGGAAAATTGTTTATATTGGGCTTTATTAGCTGACTTGTACTTGCTTCTTTCTTTTCCGTGTCTTTTCTTTCAAAATATGTCATGGTTTGGTTTCGTTTCACTCATTACAGCTTTCTTTCCATTTTAGGAGCTAATCATTTGGGAACATTGGACATGTATTTACCTGACTATCTAAGAGCTAACTACATCTTTCCATGATGATGTGGTTATATCAAATAAGGCTTGGCCTGTACTTGTTGCACTTTCATCTATCACACCTCTTTGAACCGATCTTGCCAGATGTGAGAACAGATTTCACTCTAGTGTTAAATTTTACCAGCCCATAGTTCTAGGAGAAGAATATTGTTCTTTCCAGATATTTTTCGTAGCTAACTGTAAATTTTACAAGAATTAGATGATCAGAATCTAGTGCATATCATGCCCAGATCTTCAGATGGTTCCCTGAAAGAATTTAATAAGCCAAATGTTTGTCCTTCAGCCCTTAGTTTAGTCTAACTCCAGTGGTAACTGGTAATATTATTTGTTGAAACAGACCTATACATCTCAGATCAAGATGATCATGTTTCTGAACACATTTCAATTTTTTGTCTGTTGATTTAGAGCATAATGGAGCAATTATATGATGTTATGTATGAGTTCAACTTCTCTCTTCCTCCGTTATGCTGGTTATAAGAGCCCTGGGATCACTTGAAGGGACTGCAAAAGTGCTGGATCCTGATTTTAAAGTGGTTGAAAGTGCTTATCCTTTTGTTATTGAGAGGCTTTTGGCAGACCCCAATCCAGATATGAGGAGGATATTGAGGGAACTTCTCATTCGGAATGATGGCTCAATCAGGTGGAATCGACTGGAGAAACTGGTACATATCTCGTCAGATGTCTACAATAAATATGAAGTCATTGACCAACTTCCTCCACAAAATTGTGTGGAAGATTGATGGAGTGAATGAAGTTTCAAACGATCCTATTACCTTTAGTCATTGATCACATCAGTTTTTCAAATTGCTCTTTGTTTTATGCCTTCTCTTCATTTGCTGATCTGTAACTAATCTTTCTGAGATTGCAAATAGAGACAGCACTTAATATTAGGCGATATGAGGTGAAACTGTTTGCTAGAATTGTTTTCAAGTTACATCATCATATGCTTCATGTTTTGGGCATGGCAAACTGATAAAAAGCTATAGTCGTAGCTTCAGGAGGAAATGAGAGATTACTAGGGTTATATGGAGAAATGCAATTTGATGATTGTGGGAAATGTAAAAGATTAGTCTTTGCAACAGAATGAGGAGGAGGAAGGTGGGGCTGATATGGATAATTTGTAAGAGGTGTTAACTCAAAATGCCAATCGATTGAACTTGTTATTTCTGTTAAAAGTTATTTTCTTTTGCATTTTGATTAATTAGTGCTAATTCAAAGTCAAAGGGATCTTAATTTTCAAAATAACATTGGTGATTATGTAATTATGTAATTTGTCTTGGATTTGAGATCATTTATTCAAAACTTAAGTCTGCTTGGCTGCAGAATCTTCTCTCTGTATTTTTAGACAACCTTGTTACTTTCAAGTTGAACCTGCTAAAGCAATCATCGGTAGTGACTTGGTTGCTTTTCACTTTTAACTTTCTACTGTTCTTGGCAGGTTCTTCTAGTTGAGATATTATAATTACTCAAATTGATTGATTTAATATTGATCATCTGATTGCTAGGTGGGTAAAGAATGAAGGGATATTTTGAACAATTTGTGCTTTATGTTGTCACGGACCCTTTGTAAATTCATCTTAAAGCTGCTGCTGCATTTGTTGTACTCTTTTATATCTAATAGGTTGTCAAAGTTCATAAATTAGCTAGTTATCTTGCGTGGTCCTTTATCTTGCCAGTGAACAATTCCATTTGTGTATCAGATAGTGGCAATAGCTGAAGAAGCGGCTGAGGCAGATGGAGTTTCCCCCGCACTTGATGTCAAGTCTGGACATCCAATGGGATGGAAGTCATTTGACATGCGTGCTGTTGTGGCTGCTGCTGAAGATCTTTTCCAGTTTATCCTGTCTGATAAGGGTTCCAGGGTGCGTGTTTTTCTTGTGGCGGACCTTTTAAAGCATTCGATGCTTTCTTGCAGGATGAAGTTTTTGGTTGTCTTCACGGAATCGACAGGCAAGGGAGCAACCACCTGCTCAGGTTTGTCTTTTTTTGAGGTCTTATTTGCACTTGTTTTTTGCTCTAAGAGTAGATTTGTGACCTGGAGTTTTTTCCTGGGGTGGGTTTGAACGTGAAATACAGGGCTTCACAAAGGTTTTAAATCCACTTTGTGGTTCATTGCTTCAAGTGTGTTGGATGCATGAACTTATCCAATTACTCTAGGCATTGAATTTTGACTTCTTTTGACCTTATCAACTGGTCATCGAGTGTAGCCACTATTATCTTCTATAAATGAATGGTACATGTGGCAAATTTCTCTAATCATGTCAAATGTATACCCTTGAAACTTGAATTGACTGGTTAATGAACTCTT